>CM076581.1:464578821-464916019 GCA_034641835.2 Pinus albicaulis | reverse complement strand
TGGGTATGTGTTATATTATTTCCATGACTAAGCACGCACGATAGCCCCCCATGTCGAGGTCCAGGGCAGCGCCCCAGCGAAAATTTTTGGTCCTTAATTTCCATTGGGTAGTCTGTGCACATGGTTTTGTGCATGGTTTTTCACATGGTTTTGGGCTACGATAGTTTTCAGCCCCCTTGTAATTTTTGTAGATCCGTTCAAGGGAACTATGGTTATGTTCTAATCCAAGGTTAATGGATTGGGGTTTATGTATGCTTCGGCATGTATATATATGTGTTGTAACACTAAAAGGAATATAATGAAAAATCAAGCTGGTCGTCCCGATTTTGGATCTAGGGGAAAATCTCTGTGTTTATCTGTTTTATGTTTTATGCTCTCGCTATTGTTTATTTTCTGTTATAAGATTTGTGTGTAGATAATTTCTGTTCAGGGTTAAAACCTACATTTGGCATTAGAGTTGTTTCGGTTTCAAGGGGATGCCTTTGCTGCTAAGGGTTTTTTGCTCGGGCCTGAGGTAGACCCTGTTCAGTGGGAGATCTATGGGATCGATTCTTGTAGTGAAAGAATATGGCGAGCGGCGGAAAGATAAAGATCGAGAAATTTAATGGTTAGAGTTTTGAGTTGTGGAAGCTCAAGATGGACGAACTGCTAGTGGATAAAGATCAGTGGATCGCGATAGATCCAGGTACTAAACCAACGACAATGTCAGATGAAGACTGGAAGAATCTGGATCGGAAGGAAAAGAGCACAATACGATTGTGTGTCTTAGATTTAGTATTGTTGAATGTATCTGGGAAAGCTAGAACAAAGAATTTGTGGGAAAAAATTGGGACTTTGTACCAATCTAAGTCTCTGGTGAATTAGTTGTTCCTGCGGAAAAAGTTGTATCACCTGAGGATGAAGGATGGAGACTCGCTGACAGAGCATCTGAACACCTTCAATACTATGGTAAGTTAGCTATCATCTGTTGATATTAAAATCCCAGATGAAGATAAGTGCATCAGTTTTTTGTGTTCTCTACCAGATTCGTGGAACAGTCTGGTTATTGCAATAGGTAGCAATACAACTACCTTGAATTTTGACAACATTGTCTCAGCCTTGCTGTCGGAGGAAATGAGACGGAAAAATATGGATGGTTAGAATGGAGATGCCTTATCTATACAGGTGTAGGTTTTCACCCTGAACATAAATTATCTGCACACGAATCTTATAACAGAAAATAAACAATAGCGAGAGCATAAAACATAAAACAGATAAACACAGATATTTTCCCCTGGATCCCAAATCGGGACGACCAGCTTGATTTTTCATTATGTTCCTTTTAGTGTTACAACACATATATATATGTCAAGCATACATAAACCCCAAACCACAACTGATTAGAACCAAACCATATTTCCCCTTGACCGGATCTACAAAATACCAGGGGATGAAACCCATCTGACGCAAAACCATAAAAACTCGCTGCACAAACATGGGTGTGGTCCGCACATCAAAACACTGGCCGGGCGCTACCTCCCAGACTCTACCGCTGGGGATGCTCCTCAGACTTCCTGTGCGCCTCCTACAAGAACATACAAATACAGTAAATAGCCAAGGGTGGAAAGAAGTAAATATACACATATACAACACTCTCCTAATTTTTTGCTTTTCCACAGGTACACAGAGAGCTTAGTCATTGGGCCAATTCTTCAACACCCATTGTTTCTCTACACCAAGAGAACTTCTGAGTGCTCACAAACTTCATCAATGCATCTACAACATTCTTCAAAGTGTCCACCTTTACCAGCAACACCCTTTTAGCCTCAACCATATCTCTAACAAAGTGATATTGAACATCAATGTGCTTTATCTTTGAATGGTAAGCACGGTTCTTAGCCAAGAAAATTGCACTTTGGCTATCACTGTCTATCCTTATAGCTTGCTGTACCAACCCCATGCTTGAACACAATCTCTGCAACCAAACTACTTCCTTGCTTGCATGAGTGGCTGCTATGTATTCTACCTCTATAGTTGAAAGAGCCACTACAAACTGTCTTTTACTCATCCAACTGACTGCGCCTCCAAATAGGTTAAACACACACCCACTTGTAGATCTTCTTTGGTCAATATCTCCAACCCAGTCTGCATCAACAAAACCATGAATGTCTAACATTCTTTCCAATCCTGGTCTTCCCTAGTGGCACAAGCCATAATCACTAGTGCCACGTAAATATCTGAAAACCCGCTTCACTGTTGTCCAATGCTCCTTCCCTGGGTTTGACATAAACCTGCTCAATACTCCCACTGCATGTGCAATGTCTAGTCTAGTATAGACCATTGCATACATTAGACTACCCAATGCACTCTCATATGGAACACGAGACATATCCTCCGCTTCTTCTTGTGTCTTGGGACATTGTTCAGCAAATAGCTTTACACCTACAGGAATATGAACATTCACCGGTTTACTATCCTGCATATTGAACCTCTACAATATAGTCTCGACATACTTCCTCTGGTTTAACCAGAGCTTCCTCTTTGCCCGATCTCTCTTAATTTCCATGCCCAAAATATAGTTTCGCAACACTAATATCCTTCATGTCGATTTCTGAGAACAAGCTTGTCTTCAAATCTTGGATAATTTCTTTGTCATTTCCAATCAACAACATATCATCCACATACAAGACCAAATAAATAACACGGTCACCAATTAATTTAAATAAACATAGTGATCCCCCTTGCTTCTAAAGGAAGCCAAGTCTGCGATATAGGTATGTGAAATTTCCGATACCACATCCTTGGTGATTGTTTTAACCCATACAAAGACTTCTTCAACCTACACACCAGCTTTTTCTTACCTTCACCAAAGCCCTCTGCTTCCATGTAGATCTCTCCTAGATCCTTGTGAAGAAATGTTTTCCACATCCATCCTGCTCTATCTCAAAATCAAATGCAAGAAAGAATGTATAAAAGTAATCTAATAGAAGTAACTTGGGCAACAGGAGAAAAAATATCACCAAAATCAATTCCCGGCACTTGGGAATAACCTTTTGCTACCAACCGAGCTTTGTATTTCTCCACCTTGCCTTCTACATTCATCTTCTTCTTAAACACCCATTTTCCCCCAATGGGCTTCCTTCCAGCCGGCAACTCCACCAGATCCCATGCCTCATTTTTGTGCAAGGATGCCATTTCATCAACCATGGCCTCCTTCCAGAGTTTTCCATCCTCAGAATATACTGCCTCCCTGATAGTTCTAGGATCATCATCAGTTATAGTTAAGGCAAAACCTTAACAGAAAGCAGATGGAATATACCTTTCTGGTTGCCTTCTTTCCCGTACTGATCTTCTCAAAGCCGGAGTTTGTGGCTCTTCCTCTTCTGAATCTTCTTTTGCTGTAGAGTCTGATTCATCCTCCTTTAGCTCAAACTCTATATTCTCAGGTTCCTTTGTTATTATTTCATGTTTAACAACATCTTTCACCTCTCTAAACACCACATCTTGGCTGTACACAACCTTCCTTGTTTCCGGGTTCCAAAGCTTGTAACCTTTTAAACCATCCTTATACCCAATAAAGATGCACCTTTCAGATTTATTATACAACTTGGTCCTTTTTACTTTGGAACATGTAAATATGCATCACATAAAAATACCCTTAGATGTGAAAGAGAGCATTTCTTACCAGTGCATACCTCATGTGGAGTCTTATCCTCCAACACTGATGAAGGTGATATAAAGCACCGTATGACATGCAAGTGTCCACTACCTTCCTGGCCTCTGCATCCTTGTCCCAACCCTAGCACTTTCACTGAGCATGCTTCTTGCCTTTTCCATCAGTGTTCTATTCATTCTTTCTACAACTCCGTTTTGTTGAGGTGTGTATGGAGTAGTCTTTTGCTGTGCTATACCACACTTCTTACAGAACTCTTCAAATTCCTTCTTGCAGAACTCCCCACCATTATTTTTCCTCAGCACCTTTATCTTCTTCTTTGTCTGGTTTTCCACCAGAGCCTTAAATTCTTTAAATTTTTCAAAGACTTCTGATTTCTTTCTCAAGAAATATATCCATGTATTCTTTGAGAAGTCATCCATGAATGAAACATAATACACAGACTTTCCCAGTGATGGAACTAACACAGGTCCAAACACATCACTGTGCACAAGCTCTAATATCTTGTTCGCCCTCTTAGCACCAGAAGGAAAACTCACCCGATTCTGCTTCCCATATACACAATGTTCACAGAAATCGAAATCCAGAGAGAAATTAGAAATACCTTCTACCATACCATTTCTATGCAGTATCTGAAGGCCCTTCTCTCCAATATGTCCAAGCCTTTTATGCCATAGCATGTCTTTTTCTCTAGAGACAGCTAGGCTTTCCACTCCACTTTCAGGAACCACATAACTATTACACCCATCAATAATAGTGCTACCTTGTATCTTGTACAGAGTTCCAGTCCGAACTCCCCGTATTAATACCAGTGCTCCTCGAACCATCTTGCAGGAATTTTTCTCGAACACTGTTTTTACACCTGCATCATCCATCTTGCTTACAGAAATCAGATTTCTAGCCAATGCAGGAATATGTAGAACACCAGGAAGTGTTCTAATCCTTCCACCTTGCAGCTTCAGCTTGACTTTTCCACATCCGTAGATTCTGGCCTTCCTATCATCACCTAAGAAGACATCACCGCCATCATATTTCTCATACTCGTAGAACCACTCCCTATGGGGAGTGAAGTGAAAGGATGCACTCGAGTCAATCAACCATGACTCATGATCTACATGTTTATTTGAAGAAGAAGCCAAATACACATCCCCACCTTCATCCGAGGTGGTTGTTGCCTCTGCAGAAGGAGCATCATCAGATCCCTTTCCTTTCTCATGAGCTTTAGATCTGCATTCCTTTTTGTAGTGCCCTTCTTTTCTACATTTCCAGCACACCTTTACAAACTTTCCAAGAGATTTAGATCTCCCACTCAAAACCGTATTCTTATTTCTGTTCTGGGACCTTCCTCATACAGATAAGGCATCTCCATTCCGACCCTCCATATTTCTCTGTCTCATTTCCTCCGATTGCAAGGCTGAGACAATGTCATCAAAATTCAAGGTAGTTGTATTGCTACCTATTGCAATAACCAGACTGTCCCACGAATCTGGTAGAGAACACAACAAACTGATGCACTTATCTTCATCTGAGATTTTAATATCAACAAGATGACAACCGACTCTAAGGAGCACATTTAAGGCGTTCAGATGCTCTATCACCGAGTCTCCATCCTTCATCCCAGGTTATACAGGCTTTTTTTCAAGTAGAACAACTTATTCACCGTACTTATATTGGTACAAATTCCCAAGTTTTTCCCACAAATTCTTCGCCGTAGCTTCCCCAGATACATTCAACAATACTGAATCTGAGACACACAACCGTATTGTGCTTTTAGCTTTCTGATCCAGTTTCTTCCAGTATTCATCTGACATTGTCGTTGGTTTAGTACCTAGATCTACTGCGATCCACTGATATTTATCCACCAGCAGATCTTCCATCTTGAGCTTCCACAACTCAAAACTCTAACCATTAAATTTCTCGATCTCTATCTTTCCGTCGCTCGCCATCTTCTTTTACTACAAGAATCGATTCTGTAGATCTCCCACTGAACAGGGTCTACCTCAGGCCCAAGAAAAAAACCCTCAGCAGCAAAGGCATCCCCTTGAAGCCGAAACAATGTTGATACCAAATGTAGGTTTTAACCCTGAACATAAATTATCTACACACGAATCTTATAAAAGAAAATAAACAATAGCGAGAGCGTAAAAACATAAAAATCGATAAACACAAATATTTTCCCCTGGATCCCAAATCGGGATGACCAGCTTGATTTTCCATTA
Source organism: Pinus albicaulis (assembly GCA_034641835.2). Classification (NCBI taxonomy): domain Eukaryota; kingdom Viridiplantae; phylum Streptophyta; class Pinopsida; order Pinales; family Pinaceae; genus Pinus; species Pinus albicaulis. Next base: position 464,910,148 of record CM076581.1, on the reverse strand, counting down.
TATTCCTTTTAGTGTTACAACACATATATATACATGCCGAAGCATACATAAACCCCAATCCATAAACCTTGGATTACAACATAACCGTAGTTACCTTGACCGGATCTACAAAATACCAGGGGCCGAAAACCATCGTACCCCAAAACCATGTGCAAACGCATGCAAAAAACATGGGTAGGTTCGCCTATGAGTGGGTTTGCACACTAAAACAATTTTCATTGGGGCGCTGCCCCGGACACCAACAGTGGGGGGCTGCCTCCCTCCTTGTGACCCCCCTGCTGCGCCCGGCGCAACGTACAATGCGTGGGGCTAGTCGTGGAAAGAATATAACACATATACAACACGAGGAAGGTCCCTGAACAGAAACAAGAATAAGGTTTCGAGTGGGAGATCTAAATCTAGAGGGAGATCTAAATCTCCTGGAAAGTTTGTAAAGGTGTGCTGGAAATGTGGAAAGGAAGGGCACTACAAAAAGTATTGCAGATCTAAAGCTCCTGAGAAAGGAAAGGGATCTGATGATGCTCCTTCTGGAGAGGCAAAAACCACCTTGGATGAAGGTGGGGATGTGTATTTGGCTTCTTCTTCAAATACACATGTAGATCATGAGTCATGGTTGATTGACTCAGGTGCATCCTTTCACTTCACTCCCCATAGGGAGTGGTTCTGTGAGTATGAAAAATATGATGGTGATGTCTTCCTAGGGGATGATAGGAAGGCCAAAATCATTGGACATGGAAAGTTCAAGCTAAAGCTACAAGGTGGAAGGATTATAACACTTCCTGGTGTTCTACATATTCCTGCATTCGCCAGAAATTTGATCTTTGTAAGGAAGATGGATGATGCAGGTGTAAAAATAGTGTTCGAGAAAGATGCCTGCAAGATGGTTCAGGGAGCACTGGTATTAATGCGGGGAGTTTGGACTGGAACTATGTACAAGCTACAAGGTAGCACTGTTATTGATGGGTGTAACAATTATGTGGTTCCTGAAAGTGGAGTGGAAATCCTAGCTGTCTTTGGAGAGAATACCATGTTATGGCATCAAAGGCTTGGACATATTGGAGATAAGGGCCTTCGGATACTGCATAGAAATGGTATGGTAGAAGGTATGTCTAATTTATCTCTGGATTTTGATTTCTGTGAACATTGTGTATATGGGAAGAATAATCGGGTGAGTTTTCCTTCTGGTGCTAAGAGGGCGAACAAGATATTTGAACTTGTGCATAGTGATGTGTTTGGAACTGTGTCAGTTCCATCACTGGGAAAGTCTATGTACTATGTTTCATTCATAGATGACTTCTCAAGGAATACATGGATATATTTCTTGAGGAAGAAATCTAAATCTTTTTACAGATTTAAAGAATTTAAGGCTCTGGTGGAAAACCAGACAGAGAAGAAGATAAAGGCACTAAGGGAAGATAATGGTGGGGAATTCTGCAAGAAGGAATTTGAAGAGTTCTGTAAGAAGTGTGGTATAGAAAAACAGAAGACTACTCCATACACACCTTAGAAAAATGGAGTCGCAAAAAGAATGAACAGAACACTGATGGAAAAGGCAAGAAGCATGCTCAGTGGTACTGGGTTAGGACAAGAATTCTGGGCAGAGGCAGTGGAGACTGCATGCTATCTGGTTAATAGATCACCTTCATCAAAGTTGGAGGATAAGACTCCACATGAGGTATGGACTGGTAAGAAACCCTCTCTTTCACATCTAAGGGTATTTTGATGTGATGCATATGTCATGTTCCAAAGGAGAAACGGACCAAGTTGGATAATAAATCCGAAAGGTGCAACTTTATTGGGTATAAGGATGGTTTAAAAGGTTACAAGCTTTGGAACTCGGAAACAAGGAAGGTTGTGTACAGCCGAGATGTGGTGTTTAGAGAGGTGAAAGATGTTTTTAAACATGAAATCATACCAAAGGAACCTGAGAAGATAGAGTTTGATCTAAAGGAGTATGAATCAGACTCTGCGGCAGAAGAAGATTCAGAAGAGGAAGAGCCACAAACTCCAGCTTTGAGAATATCAGTTTGAGAAAGAAGGCAACCAGAAAGGTATAGTCCATCTGCTTTCTGTTCAGGTTTTTCCTCAACTATAATTGATGATGATCCCAGAACTGTCAAGGAGGTAGTAGATTTAGAGGATGGAAAACTCTGGAAGGAGGCCATGGTTGATGAAATGGCATCCTTGCACAAAAATGAGGCATGGGATCTGGTGGAGTTGCCGCCTGGAAGGAAGCCCATCGGGAGCAAATGGGTGTTTAAGAAGAAGACGAATGTAGAAGGCAAGGTGGAGAAATAGAAAGCTCGGTTGGTAGCAAAAGGTTATTCCCAGGTGCCGAGAATTGATTTTGGTGATATTTTTTCTCCTATTGCCAAGGTTACTTCTATTAGATTACTTTTATCTATTGCTGCTGCATTTGAGTTTGAGATAGAACAGATGGATGTGAAGACAACATTTCTTCATGGGGATCTAGAAGAGGAGATCTACATGAAGAAACCTGAAGGCTTTATGGTGAAGGGTAAGAAAGAACTGGTATGCAGGTTGAAGAAGTCTCTGTATGGGTTAAAACAGTCACCAAGGATGTGGTATCAGAAATTTTATACCTATATACGGGGACTTGGCTTCACCAGAAGCAAGGATGATCACTGTGTTTATTTTAAATTAATTGGTGACCGTGTTATTTATTTGGTCTTGTATGTGGATGATTTGTTGTTGATTGGAAATGACAAAGAAATTATTCAAGATTTGAAGACCCAACTGTTCTCCAAATTCGAAATGAAGGATCTTGGTGCTGCAAACTATATTTTGGGCATGGAAATTAAGAGAGATCGGGCAAAGAGGATGCTATGGTTAAACCAGAGGAAGTATGTCGAAACTATATTGTAGAGGTTCAATATGCAGGAGAGTAAACCAGTGAATGTTCCTATTCCTGTAGGTGTAAAGCTGTCTTCTGAACATTGCCCCAAGACACAAGAAGAAGAGGAGTATATGTCCCGTGTTCCATATGCAAGTGCAATGGGTAGCCTGATATATACAATGGTCTGTACTAGACCAGACATTGCACATTCAGTGGGAGTATTGAGAAGGTTTATGTCAAACCCAAGAAAGGAGCATTGGACAGTAGTGAAGTGGGTTTTCAGATATTTACATGGCACTAGTGATTATGGCTTGTGCTACCAAGGAAGACCAGGATTGGAAAGAATGTTGAACATTAATGGTTTTGTTGATGTAGACTGGGCTAGAGATCTGGACCAAAGAAGATCTACAAGTGGATATGTGTTTAGCCTATTTGGAGGCACGGTCAGTTGGATGAGTAAAAGATAGTCTGTAGTGGCTCTTTCAACTACAGAGGCAGAATACATAGCAGCCACTCATGCAAGAAAGGAAGAAATTTGGTTGCAGAGATTGTGTTCAAGTATGGGGTTGGTACAGTAAGCTATAAGGATAGACTGTGATAGACAAAGTGCAATTTTCTTGGCTAAGAACCCTGCTTATCATTCAAAGACAAAGCACATTATGTTCAATATCACTTTGTTAGAGATATGGTTGAGGCTAAAAGGGTGTTGCTGGTAAAGGTGGACACTTTGAAGAATGTTGCAGATGCATTGACGAAGTCTATGAGAACTCATAAGTTCTCTTGGTGTAGAGAAACAATTGGTGTTGAAGAATTGGGCCAATGACCAAGCTCTCTTGTGGCCCCCTGTGGAAAGAAAACAACAAGTGGGAGAATGTTGGATATGTGTTATATTCTTTCCACAACTAAGCACTCGTGGGGGGGTGAGAGGGCGGGCGATAGCCCCCCCTTTGCGCTGGGCACAACGAGGGGGTCACAGGGGGGGCTACTGCCCCCCTTGTTGGGGTCCGGGGCAGCGCCCCGGTGAAAATTTTTGGTCCTTAATTTCTGGTGGGTAGTCCGTGCCCATGGTTTTGTGCATGGTTTTGCACATGGTTTTGGGGTATGGTGGTTTTCGGCCCCTGGTATTTTTTGTAGATCCGGTCAAGGGAACTACGGTTATGTTATAATCCAGGGTTAATGGATTGGGGTTTATGTATGCTTCAGCATGTATATATATGTGTTGTAACAATAAAAGGAATATAATAAAAAATCAAGATGGTCGTCCCGATTTGGGATCCAGGGGAAAATTTCTGTGTTTATCTGTTTTATGTTTTATGCTCTCGCTATTTTTTATTTTCTATTATAAGATTCGTGTGTAGATAATTTATGTTCAGGGTTAAAACCTATAGTATCAATTATAGACAAGGTATTTTTATTGATTCAGGGTTGTTATTGAGTTTGTTTTCCCCTCACTCATTTCCTACATCTATACCTCCATCTCAGCCCATAATGCCTACAATTTCATCATCTTAGTCCACTTCATGTACTCCATCACTATCACCACCATCATCACCATTTTATGAGTAGCATGAGTCACCTAGCAGAGTTGAGGTAAAAAATCCTAAAAAGGCTGAAATGAGCACAATGGAAAATAAATATTAGAGGGCATAGGCAGGTGTTTGCTCCATATATTGTGGGAGGGGCCCTACCTTCTTCACCAACAAAGCTGGTACATAAGGGAAAAAAAAATATGGCAGAAGAATATGTACATGAGGCAACCATTCATGATGAGGATGACCTCCATGAGATAGATACTGATTTTGACCTTGTTGATTTAGATGATGAGCATGATGGTGAGGCCTTCAAAATGATTGTCAAGCAGAAGGATACCCAAATCAGTGAGCTTCAGACCAACTTAGTGAGATATAAGTTTATCATTTCATACTATGAGTAGGAAAATGAACAACTCAAGACCAAGCAGACCATCATGGAGATTCAACTTCTCAAGGAAAAAAGAGAATAAAACAAGGAAATGGCATTGCTTTATGAGGCCTATTAAAGGTATGGTGAAACCAATGAGGTAGAAGACAAAGTGCCAAGAAAAATACCTAGGACTAGAGGGCTGAAAAGAGCTCTAGAACTAGAGAGGAAAAAGGAGGTTGAGCTAGCTAATGAGCTCACATTGAATGAACAATATTCCATCATCGTCAATGAAAACTAGGAGAAATGGCTTGACAGGGCCAAACAACATCTTGAGAAGCTCCTTGAGAAGGAAAACAAGGATAATGACATATTTAGAAGGAGGGCCAAGAACTACTTCAAGAAAAACCAAATTGCAAGCTCAAAGCTACAAAAATCCAAATCAAGACTTGAAACCCTAACCAAGAAAAATGAAGTAGACAAGCTCAATATTCTTGCTGAGGTGTCCCTCCAGGCCTCCAAACCATGATCAACAAATCAAAATCCATTTTTGGCACTTAGGTACAAATTTTGAATTTTTGACAGTTTGGTTTGCAGAAAATTGGCCAAACGCCCAGTGCCACTAGCGTTGCGCTTTTTTTTGGGTAATCCAAATGGAAAAAAGTTAGAATTTTCATGTTCCTCATGCCAAGAACATCAACCTCAGAAAATGTCAAGTGATTTGGAGCAAAACTGGTCCCTCAAAAAGGCCAAAAACCACCAAAGAATCACATTTCCACCCTCTTTTTGACCCTGGCATTGTGCGTTTACCAGTCTTGGTAGAATTGATTTTTAATAGAGAATATGGGAACCATTTTGAAAACTAAAAGCTGTTTTACAAGATATACTCAGATACCTTTCCAATGAGCTATCATGGAGCTCATTTGGACGCCAGGAAGGTCTCTAAAAGTTAGTTTCAAAACAGATCATTTTCCCAGTCTTGGAGTTGCGCGTTTACCAGTGGCATTGCGCTCCTGCCCAGTGGCATTGCACCCTTGCCAGAAAGTCAAAAAAAGACACCACGAGTTATTGTAAAATTTATTGAGAGGCCTTAAGGTCAAATTCTTCCAAAATTAGCTCAGAGGTTAGTTTAGGAGTTATTATTATAGTGAGTCACTTTCAGATATTTTTCCTTGGGCCTTGCATGGTCTCAAAGGTCAAAATACATTAACTTTGTAATAAAAGACATCTCAAAAACTAGCTTAGGATCACCTCCTCGTTTTGTAGATAAATACTGTGTGTATGCTTCATGTTTTTTGTTGGTTGGTGGTTGATTTTTGAGCTGAATACCTCATATACTTAGAGTTGTGAAGAGTTTTTGGCTTTGGAGCCTTGTAATTGTTTTGGAATGAATGTTAATGGAGAAACCACATTCACAGTATTCATGGAATTTGTCAAATGTTGATTTTATACTAATCTAGTTATTGTTTCCTCTTATGTTTTCCATATTTTTCATCCTTTCTCTTATAACAGAGTAGAAAATTTAGATTAATATATGTTGTTAAGAGGCACCTTAAATTTGTCTGCTTTCTATTGTTTGAATGATTTCCTCTGCTAGGTCTGATTGGAGAATTCTTAGTTAATTTCTGATTCCACCTAGCTTGTTGTCTTAAAAATGATTTAATAAGACTCAAACTGAAGAATTTTATGGTATGCCCTGTCCTTTGGTGTAGCTTGAAACATTGTTTTGAAGGCCTTTCTTTGAAGTTTTCTTACTAGGGTTTAGGCTAAATAAGTTTATGGTTTTCCCAGTCCTTTGGTCTATCTTGAAAATTCACTTTGAATGTATTTTATAGTCTGATTAAAGAATTTAGGAGTTCCCTGCTCTTTAATCATCACTTGTTTGTTATCTTAAATGTTTTCTTTCTCTGAAAGAAAATAGCTAGAGAATTTAGGAGTTCCCTACTCTCTAGGGTTTGTTGGATTGTTGTTTTAAAGTTTACTTGATAAAGCTAGGCCAAAGAAGTTTATGGTGTTCTCTGTCCTTTGGCTTTTCTTAAGCATGGTGATCTTAAAGACCCTTTTTGTTCTAGTATATGTTGAATGATTCTTAATTGCCCTTTAAACCTACTACACTCACAACTTGATGTTCATTTCACACCCACATAAGCTATTAAGATCCATTTGGCTTTGTTAACTTGTCCTATGAAACACCCTTGATTTATTGGTGTACTTTTTAAGCCTTTCACAAACCCCATAGCCCAATGGTTTGAATCTCTCTTACTCTATTTGTTCTACTTAACAAGCAACCCAACCAAACCAAACAAAACAAACAACCCTATCACTTTAACTAGCGTAAAATCGACATCCTAAATCAAACAAGTTATATATATTATACAAATATAGAGAGAGCCCTCTTTGAGTCCAGGAAGGATAGGTCCTAGGACTTGAAAGTTGGTTTGATGTTACCCTTGTCTATTTAGTCTTGCTAATCTGACAAATTACAGGGACCTAACACATAGTTCCAATCAGATACTCTGAATGGGTATCCCACATTGTGCCTATAAAAAATAAAACAGGTGAAACAAGACTTTGCATTGACTTTAGGAATCTGAAGAAAGTATCACTTAAATACAACCCCCCTTTACCAAAAATGGACCACATATTGCAAAGGGTAGTGGGATCTAGAAGGATTTATTTGTTAGATGGATTTTTAGGGTATAATCAAGTGTTGGTGCATCCTAATGATCAACACAAAACAACCTTTACTACTCCTTGGGGGACTTTTATGTATGTTAAAATGACTTTTGGATTAATTAATGCTGATGCCACTGTCCAGAGAGCAATGGACATTGATTTTTTAGAATAAATTTTCCATTTCATTGTGATCTACCTGGATGATATTACAGTATATTAAAAAACTGATGAAGAACATCTGGCCCATTTAAGAAGAGTTGTTGAGAAATGCAGAAGGTTTGGACTCTCCCTGAACCCCAAGAAATCATTATTTGGTCTTCAAGAATGAAATATTCTGGGCCACATAATATATGAAGAAGGAATCAAAATTGATCCCTGTAGGATTGAGGGCATCCTTCAAATTAGTCATCCTAGGAACATCAAAGAGCTTCAACCTTTCATTGGAAAAATCAAATTTTTGAGAATATTTATACCAAACCTTGCAAAACTACTCAGGAACATCACCAACATGCTTAAGAGAGATTCAAGAATTAAATGAAAAATGGAGTCTAAACAATCCTTTCACTTAGTAAAGCAGGAACTCACTAAAGCACCAGTTCTGATAAGCCCTGATTTCACCAAGGATTTCATCATTTTTTCCTTTACATTAGAACATACTATTACTGATATATTGTTGCAGAAAAACAAGGAAGGAAAAGAGCAGCCCATACCATTTTTCAGCCAAGCTTTGAGGGATTCACCTTTAAAGTACAACATCATAGAAAAACAGGCCTTTTCTTTAGTCAAAACACTAAAGGATTTCAGAGTTTACAACTTACATTCACATATCATTTCTTTTGTTCCCACCGCTGTTGTCAAGGACATCCTAACATGGAGTCCTGATGGAAAGAGAGGCAGATGGATTGTTGTTATTATTGAATATGATTTGGATATCATACCTACCAAACTGATCAAAGGATAAGGATTAGCCAAATTGATGGCTGAAACTAATTTGCAAGCACTGGATATCAACGTGATCCATTCATTGGATGATAAAGAGGAGCTGGCGGCTCCACCTATTGAGGAAGCATTCCTAAATTTTCCTTCGTACGCAGATATATTATATGTTCTATTCAATTTAAATTCTCCTCTTATATTGTCCAAATCTAAAGTTATATTCTTGAAATTTGAAGTTGTCAAATTCTGCATCCTAGAAAATGCCTTGTACTAGAAAGATTATGGGGGAATATTACTTAAATGTTTACTAAAGGAGGATGCAGATAGGGTTATGCAGGAATTCCATGAAGGGGACTGTGGATTTCGTCTCTACTGGAAAACCACTTCTAATAAGGTCCTTAGAGATGGTTTCTATTGTCCTACTCTTTTCCTAGATATCCACAAGATGGTAGCTACCTACCACAAATGCCAAATTTTTGAAGGAAAAAGAAAGTTTTTGCCCTTGCCCTTACAACCAATTTATGTTGAGGCTCATTTTCAACAATGGGGTTTAGACTTCATTGGAAATTTTCACCCCTCATCCTCTTCCCAACATAAATAGATCCTTATAGCCACAGACTATTTCACCAAATGGATAGAGGCCATCCATTCTAGAACTTCCACTGACTCAGTGATTATCAAATTCCTTAAAGCCAATATCCTGTCCAGATTTGGTTGCCCTAGAAAAATAACAATAGATAATGTTGCAGCTTTAAATTCCAAGAAAATGGTGGATTTTTTTCACAAGTATCACATCTCCTTGGGACATTCAACAACCTATTACCCTCAAGGTAATGGATTGGCCGAATCCTCAAACAAGAGTTTAGTTAATATCATCAAGAAGAACCTAGAAGACAACAAGAAATCTTGACATAACAAACTGATGCATGCATTGTGGGCTAACAGATTGACTACTAAGAAATCGATTGGGATGTCACCAAACCAGTTTTTCTATGGAATGGATGCAGTTTTTCCAACATCATTAGGAAAATCAGCCATTAAAATCATTCAATAAGTACACGCTGAAGCAAACAATATACAAAGAAGGATAAACCAGACCATTCAGCTACAACGGTCCAGAGAAGAAGTTTACCACAGAACTTAGGCTATGACAGAAAGTGTAAAGAAGATATTTAACAAAATAACGAAGGAAAATGATTTTAATAATGGAGATAAAATACTAAGATGGGATTCCAGAAGAGAAGAGAAAGGGAAGCATCGCAAGTTTGACAACTTGTGGAAGGGCCCAGACATTTTTCATTCTTTCAGAGGGAATAATTCATTTTTTCTGCAAGGGATGGATGGAACATAGCTACCTGGAGGTCCTGTCAATGGAAAGATGCTGAAACATTACTTTTCCTAAGTGTAGGAAATTTCCCACTCCATTGTAAATATTACAACTTTTGGTTCAGATTCTAATTTTAAACTGCCAATTTTATCCTAAAAAACAACAAGAGAAAAAATATTGAACTCAGTACATAATAAAAGTTCACAAGGCTACTGGTCTTAGTGTTCTTGACACTTCCCTTGGGGAAGTGCCATCACCTAGCTAGAGCCACTGTTAGACTCCTGTAATTTACAGTATCACAAGGTGACTGAGTATCTCACACATGTAAATTTTCATATTGTACTTGACTGTTAATATTCAAATGATTTCCAAAGAAAATATGAAAAGAAGAAAAAATAAGATGGTATAAAAAAAATATAGGAAAAGAGAAAGAAAACCCTAAAAAAGGAAGTAATACTGAAAGTGTTGCAAATCAAAATGACACTACTTTTTTTATAGTCTTGTTCAATCATACGGATTAATCATGATTGGACAATTTTGAATTTTTACTGATAGGTTAGAAAATTAAGATTAGCCAAACAAACTTATCTTGGCCAATCAATAGATAGGTAGAAATGAAGTTGGTTCAACAGTTTAATCTGGACCAATGGGAGAAATAAGGGATAGAGGTTAGATTATAGTTTCAAAAGAAAATGATTTAGGGTCTGCAAGTCCAAATGCACCCTACAAGAGAGAGAAAAAAATGTTAGATCTGTAGTCTAGGTAGGTAGACATGAAGAGAAGGAAAGGAAGAAAAAATGAAATTTACCTCTAAAAAATCAGCCTACAAATTTCATATTATCTATGGTTGAGGAGAAAAATCAAAGGATAAAGGTTTATTTGGTCCTAATGTTCGAGAATTCATGCTCATTTCAAGACCTATTAGGACATAGTTATTTCATATTAAGTTTTATCCTAAGTCCTGAGCCCCCTATTTGTTTTTACCCCAAATCCTGAAAACATCACACTTTTCCCTATCCTAACTCCTAAAACCCACATTTTCCTACAATCCTAAGTCTCATACTATACCTCCTGCCATACATATTCCTTAACCCCACCACCACATCACAGGTCATATTAACCTAACCGACCCTCATCTCCCCATCATCTCTGCACCATCCCTCTCCATCCACATAAATTTTCGGCCCCCCCTCAACCTCTGAACGTTAACATCCGGGGGGGGAGGGGGGGGTCCTAAATAAACGGTATCTCATACCACCTCCAATGCTACGTATTTTGATCATGGAATTTCGCTCCCCCCTCCCCATCCCTTACCAGTTACCATCGGGACCCCCCTCCGAAAACTGGTTTCTACTGCCGGCTAAACTGCCACACCTTTAGACCGTTGAACTAATTGTTTCCCTGTATCACTGCGCCACGTCTTCGCCTACCTATCCCCTCCATCCTATCAAATACACTCCCGCCAAATATCCGTTGCACGTTCAATTGGTTGGGTCCTTGTCCAATGGGTCCACACCATGCCAAAGGATCGCCCAATCACTTGTTAAAAATAGAATTATGCACAGATGGAAAGGCTTACCATGCTCATTATTTTCAGCTAATATAGGTGAACGAGTTGCACACCAAATAACAGTGAAAAAACCTCTGGATATCCACAGACAATTCTCAGTGCTCAGCAAGTTATATCAAAAGCTTCCTTGCTATTTTTAGCTCCCCATTCTAATATGTAGATTCCCCCTCTCTAAGTTCCCATTTTTTTTACTCCTGTTATTTCTCTACAGAATGAAATTTATTACAGTTCACAGAATGCCTCCAAAGCTAGATCATCAACCATTCAACCCTATGATCTACCCTCAGGTGGACCTAGATCACTTGGATTTGGTAGAAAAAGATTTAAAAATCCACGAGACAGAGTTAGACTCTAGCCTATTCGATGTCTACTATTGGCTCGAGGAAAAATTATCGGATGAGGTGGATGACATTGGCCTTTCGTAGACTAAATTTCCCTACTACATCTACTTCAAAACCCACAACTTCCCAAAATTCATTAGGAAGTGCCATGCCTACTATAACATCAATCAAAGGACTGTAGTGACCCCAACAGGGGAAACTCTATATCCTATCAATGCCCAATCAATCCAACAGATGATGCAGGCCCCCACCACTGAAGGAATCATTCCCTTCTCTTATGAAGCTCTGAGGGAATTATATCAGAAGTTGGACTTTTTCAGTAGAGCTAAGACTTTGGAACTCTTCATGGCCACTGATGCCCCAATGCCTAAAATAAACCCTCCATACCCTGCATCCTCCTTCCCTAGCAGAACACAACATATTGTTACTGTCTTGTCCTATTTTTTAGGATATCATATAGACCAATGGGTTGATGGAGCCGTGATAGGATTCATGTATATCCTTTGAGTAGAGTCTAAACCCTCAACCATGTTTAATTTTTCCCAATTCCTTTTTGATGCCATCCATGACCAATTTTTGAAGTTTCATACCAAGGAGGTGTTTAAATACACCTCTGTTTTGGTTTACATGTTTGTTTATTTTCAGTCCAATAGGTTCCAGTTTGAAATGACACAGCTCAATGATGATTATGAGTCTTAATATGTCATGTTTTGGACCACTCTGCTAATGAAAGAACATAAAAATTATACATACAAATATTTTGTGGATTCATTTGTGCATCTAGCAATCAACTCACTCAGCAGTACAACATAGCCAAGGGTGAATGAAGAAATCAAGAAAACTATGTAGTTGATAGATCAAGTGAGGACAACAGATTAGTACTTGTACCAAAATTATATAGAGGTCCGAGTTTATGGGTGTGAGTTGGCCCCCTACAAACTGAAAAAGTTCCTCTCGATGAGGATCTTTGCACTGGAGTATATAAGAAAAATGATAAATGCAGATGAGCTTCATTTTGTCTCTGCAAAGAAGAAGTCCTAGTTCAAAATCAAGGCACAAATTTGGCCTTTCATTTGTAACAGTAGAGAAACAGGGGAAGAGGCTGATAAGACAATGAAGGAGATGAGTTTCAGTCATAGTTTCACCTGGTCTTATGACCCTACAGGGATCATCTCCAAGAAGAGGGTGGAAAACAAGTCAACACTTTATGTCCACACACATAGGCCTGAAATTGAACAGTATGCAAATCAAGTAAACTAGGTGGCCAACACACTGCAAGAAGATAAATAACAGGTGATTTCCACCTCAGGCATCCAAACCCCAACCCCACAAGAAAGGAAGGTTACACAAGGTACATAAGACAAGGAGAAAAAGCCAGAGAAAGAAATAGGGAGAAAGAAGCCAAGAGAGGATCAGTCACCTTCGGTGACTGATACCTCTAGCAAAGAATTCAAGCTAAATTATAGGAAGAGGGCTAGAGTTCATATGGATATTGATCAAGGGGGTGAATCAAAGAAACATACAGTAATTCACATCATAGACATCCCTAGTTCATCTCCAATAGGTGGTCAAACAATGGCCTCCCCTACATCCTCAGCCACAATGTCTATTCAGCAACAGGGTCTACAGACATCTACCTCTAGGTCTGTCATAGAAGGCCAAGAAAAATCACCCTATGACGTGTTTAGAGAGATAAAGTTGAAGAACAAAGTGTTGAAAACAAAAACTTACAACCAATTTTGGAAGCATACATCAACTTCACAAAGCAGGCTCCTATCTGCCTTTGATACTGAAAAGGGGAGGATGTAAATGGCATTTGTAGAAGCCTTAGTTCCACAACCTCAAGAAGTAGAAAACTACAAGAAGTCATCATTTAAAGTTAGTGCCAAAGACATCCACCGTATTTATTAGATGGAGCTACACAAGTAGACCAGAGATATGGTGGCTTCTACTTTGGCAAGTACTACCATGATCTTGTCAAAACATCAAGTATCTTTAGCTAACACTCAATCACAACTTAAGATGGAGAAAATTTCTGTTATGGCTAAAGAATCAAGAATAAAAACTTTGGAGGATATAGTAGTGAAAATTGGGTATGACCCAACCAATGTTCAAGTTGTGGAGGAGATTTTGAAGAAACAGAATGTTTACATAGTAGCCCTCAGGAAACAACTCAAAATGTTAGCAACAAATGACCCCTTGGTGAAAGGCATTGAAGAAAATGAGTCACAAAAGGTTGAGTTAATGAAGTTAATCATGGAACATTCTGCACAAATCAAACAAATGGAGACAAATATGGAGAAACTGTTGAAAGAGAATGAAGAAGCAACACAGATAACACTCATCCCATTGGAAGTTGTGCCCATTACATCAATTCCATTTGCTATTCCAGCAACTGCAGGAGCATCTAGTGAGACAGATCAGTTATGCAAGGCCATGGAAATCATGACCCTTCAATCACAATAAATTAATAATTTGGAAGCATAGATTGGCATCTTGAGAGATCAGAAGGAAAGATCTGAAACTTCCCATGAAATAGCCAAGAAGCAGATTGAAAGGTTAGAGAAGGCAGAAAGGGATTTCTGAGCTAGTAATATTTTGGGGTAAATGAAGCTGATTATCTGGGGTAGTATCATAGAGTCAATTGATGAAATCTAGCACTCCATCCACATCATATTTAAGAAGAAGGATTTGATTGACAGATGTCGAGTGGCTATTGAAAAAGCCAATCGGGAGTTGGTAAATATGCCTACCACAACCCCCAAAATCATAAAGTTCCTAAATTATAAAACTATTTTTGAGCTTGAGGAATTGGATGTGTAGGATAGGACAAAGACTATACTGGAAGTAAAAATGGTCCTCACTAAGAGGAATTTGGTCAGACAGCTGGAGGAGAAATTTCACAAATTGGACATGGCTATTGGCAGGTTCTTCAACAGAATTGAGCCCTTGAGGGAAAAATGGTTTCCTTCTCTGTATGTAATTAATAATGAACTCATCTAGAAGGGATATTACATGAAAAAGCTTAGGGATACAGCCAAAGACGCCACAAAATTCTCCAACATAAAAGGAAACGTGACCGAGAAAGTTGTCGTGGAACTCTTGAGTAATGACACCTTCATCCAGCACGAACTGAAGCATTTTTTCCTCTCCAGGCCCACATTCACCAAATATACAGAGGTGGATGAATTTTATTGACTGGTCGTAGGGACAATATTCCAGGTAAGAAAGAGTGGGCCAAGTTATGCATGTATCAGGATTGAAGGGCACAATGAGCACGTCAACAAGACCACCGATCAACTAAAGGTGCTAGCACCGCATCAGATTTAATGATGCGGAAAACTCGGTCTGAAAGGTGGAGCCAAGTGTTAGAGCCATTTATCGTTACCTCTTCCTGACCACCCCAACCACTTTGGGCTTACTTTTTAATTCATGAAGAGCTATCAAAGTTAATACCGTAAGAGGTGCTTTCTAGATGTATTTTTTCTTGGCCATTGCATGGCCATACTTGTCTAAATTTTATTATTTGTAATTAATAAAATATTTCCAAAGTAGATAGGTAAATCAGTGTAGTTTGCAGTTAAATACTGCATGTATTGGAAGTATCAGGGGTTGGATCCTGCATTGTAAGAACCTTTTGTATTGGAGCGTTGTAATTTTTTGAAGCTGGGCATCAATAAAAAGAGACCATTTACAGGATACTTGAGGTGTCTTATATGGTGATGTGATTCCTCTTTGTGTTAAATGTTTCTATTTTTTTTCTTGCCGTGCATCTATTTATCTTATTGTAAAGAAGAAATTTTATTTTAAGATTTGTTGTTGGAGCACCTTAATTTTGTCTGTGTTTACCATTTGAATGTTTTTTTCTGAAATCTGGTTAGAGAATTCTTAACTGCTCTTTAATCATTACTGAACATTTCTATTTCCTCTACCTCATAATTCACACTTCCTTAAAGATCTAATTAGCACAGTTAGCTTGCCATGTGATGCTCTTGAAAAATTTGATGCACCAATCCAACCTTTCATGACTCCATAGCCCAATGGACTAGTTTCAAAAGCTCTACTCATCCAACGAAAACAATCAATCAAAACCACCAATTACCATAATCAATGTGGCTAGCCTAACATCAACATTCATAACATAAATATCAAATTAAATTACAAATAGAGAGAGCCCTCTCTGAGTCTAGGAAGGCTAGGTCCTAGATTCCAAAGTGGTTTGATGTTGTTCTTTATAGTTTATTCTTGCCAATATTATAAATTATAGGGCCACAATAGATTAGACCATTCACTATTAAAGAGAAACTCATCGAAAATGTTTTCATGCTCAGATCCTTGGACAGGAGGATTGACCCCTTACCTGTAAATGGTAGAGACCTAAAACATTACTTTTAGTAGAAGCTATGAGTTGCACTTCTCGTAAATATTGTTTTTCATTTTATTTTCTTCTGTTTGAGTAAGTTCCCATGCTGAGTCTTGTCTCAGTGTATGTTACTGTATATAAATAATACCTACATGGAAAATGCATGGCCAAAAACCTTTGTAGAGTAATCAAAGAGAAGTGTGGAAACTATAAAACTTGGCTTTCTAATTATTGTCCTTCTTTGTTTGGGAAAGTGCATTAGGTTGAGGTATGTACAATGAAAAATATGATTCTTCCAATAGGAGAACCTTGGAGGAAACTACTTGATATGTGCTTATGCTATCATCGCAACAACTCAACTTGGTCTATGTCTACTTGTTAATTTTTCATAGGGCTATATTTTTATTTTCTTCGATAATTGAATTTCTTCATTAACTAATTAATTTCACCCCATAGCATCATAATATTATTCATATTTACATCATAATTCAACAACATATGCAACTATACTGAAAGAACAATATCATCATCATCAATGCAGTGAAACTTAAAGGAGAAATAGAGGAAAAGAATGCAGACATAGAGACACCAAGACTGGAGCCCAAAAACCTAAATCCGATATATGAGCCTCAGACCTTGTAATTTCACCTCAAATCAAACCTGATCCTTCACATATGAGCTTCAAACTTGTGTGATCCAAAAACAAAATAGAAGTGTGTCTCATCATTGTGTTGAAATGAGTTAGAGATCACTTGTATTTATATCTTTCCAATGGGTCCACTTTTCTTTGGGACGACCTCATCCAATATGCACATGTGTGTAGGTATGACCTAATCCAATGTACATGAGTTGGTTCATAAATTAAAAAACCCATTTATTCTTGTCCAAATGAATTGATTTTTAGGTCAATTTTGGTCCTCTCAAAAATAGGAAATCATTGCAATCATTGTCCCTATCATCTGAGTTGTCCAAGGTGTAATTTGACCCTAGTTGTAAAAATTAACACTCCCTCTCAAGTAGGAAGAATTCGACCTCACAATATTTTTTTGTTGATAATTACTTCATCCTGTCATGTTGTCGTTATACCGTGACCATTTCAAGCATCTTCATAATCTCAAATAAACAATGTTCATCTCGATTCATATCTTGCTTATTCATTCTTATCTCTTGATTTTCCCTGCTCATATTCCGGATATTATTGAATCTAGAAGAATAATTTTCCATCGGAGGGGAGCTTAAGCTACCACCCTCTATTCATTGGTCTACTACCGAGAATCGCGGTTAGTGGGATACTACTTGGAATATCGGTGGGGAGTAAGTTGTATGACCCACGTCATCATCAAAGAGAATATCATCAGGGATCACATATCAACCTAGAACCACATCGAGAAGCTACTACTCAAACCAAAATCTCATGGGGGAGATACCACTACAACCCCATATCGAGCAATAGGATATCCAAACACACAAGGGAGCATATATCAACCCTAGAACCACATAGGGGAGCTCATTCTCAACCCTGAATTACACATGGTTATCTCAACCCAATATTATTTCCTACTGATCTCTACATCGATGATTATAAATAGTCACGCGGTAGAATAGATGAATCATATTTGACTTTGGTTGTACACCCCAAATACACTCTCAACCCATTGGCCAAACATGGATCAATATTCCCAACAAGCCCTGCTTGTGGGTATGATGCCAACTTGGGTATACTCTGCATTTTCCAGATAGGGGAGAAACATCTCTGACCCTACGAAGATAGGGGAGAAACATTTTCAACTCTATGGGTAATAGATAGGGGTGATACCCTATTTTGCAGAGTTCCATTAACCCCAAGATCCCTCTATCTCAATTCCAGACCATGGGATCTTAAGCACGGGAGGAAGAGTTAGCTTAGTATCCTTGATCAATGATTCTCTCATCATAATCATATTTGGTATCGACTTGATCATCATGTAGCAATAACGGTTGAATCCTATTCATACCAGGAATCAAATAAAATATCATGTTAGACCATAAATAATCATATAAATCACAAAAGGACACCATGTTCATCCTCCCTATCAAGGAGATGCCAAGCACAAGCCTAAGCTTGTCTCATACAACTACACGGTCTCAATATAAGAAAGTATCTTAGTCCAAACTATATATGGGATTCTATACCAATCAGATCCCACTCTTTGTCATCACAATGATCCATGTCATATCCAAATCATGCTTTGACAACACTCTAAGGAGCTTCTTTATCTCGCCTCATAGCTAGCCATGCTAGCAACATCATTCTCAACCTCGGTCTTACTATGGGCCTCTCATCCAATATATCATGGCAGATATCATACTAAAGTAGAATCGAAATGTTATCTTCAATAATAATCTCAAATACCAATAATAAATCCACGCAATCACATATATTATAAATAATATCTTAGATCAATCATTGATCATCTTATGCAGATATCTCGAGGGATGCTTGGTGGTAACTCAATGTGAATGAAGTAACTCAATCATTAATCGACTAACTTTATATGCACATCATGTATATATATCTAGGGACATATGTGCAAAATGGAGCATCAATGCTTCAATCAACTATCGGTTTCCAAGTCAAGTTCAATAACATCTCGAACTTCACATGAGAGTGTCCAAGGCTTTTCATTTCCACTTTCCAATACTAATTCAATAGCTTCACAATATATATATATCATATTTTCAGAAATTGATTCATCATGCCATGATTCATCATTTCGAGCTTCAAAATCCACCTCCCTCTTAATTAGATCACCAGAGGTTCATTAACTCACAATAGTATATCATCAGTATATAAAACCAAAACTGAAACCAAAATCATACCTTGGAACACTTCTGAAATAGAGGTTTGGATAAACACATCATCTTGAATTCAACAGATAACTGTCAATGCAGACATATCTGAATCAGGGAGCTTGCTTCATGCAATTCTAACTTCAACCATAACACTTTACCAAAACATTATGCCCAACCTTTCATAAATCAATATTGTGTAATCAAATCAACTAAATCAGCTCATCAAAGTTTAGAATCCAGAACAACTAATATTAGAGTCATCACAGTATCAATTATTTTGACTAGGTGACAGGTAGATCTTTCATTAAGTCATGAAATCATCTATTATGATGCGAAAATGTTGTAATGAACCATGCAATATCAATCAGTTCATTCTTATGATCATCATACAAATAATTTTTGTCACTAGATGAAAATTTATACAACAACGATAATACATGCAGGTTCCATATTCACATTGAATCACAATTGTCATTATTTCAACCGTTGTGCTAGGAACAAGAAGGCCAATACAAAGCCATTTTTCTGAATACTCATATAAGTCACTGGAAGTCACTATTCTCATATATCAATTTCATCAAGGCAGGTTATCAGTCGTGAAATAAATTCATTAGACATCATGTCAAATCCAAATTTTCTATCATAGCGAGATATATAGTCCAAGACATATATCAATTATTGAGTCAAATTTCTAAGTCATTATGAGGTATCCTATAGCTCATCAATCAACCAAATCACGTCACATTCTGGGAGAAAAACCTTAAAACATAATGACATATCTATATGTACGTCTCGGTCAACTGTAAACACAACTCTAGTCTTCGTGTTCATATTATTCAAACTTCCCTGCTCATCGATATTTCTGTTGTCTACTCAAAATCTGTAGGACTAACATATTTCAGGATAACATCTGATTTCATGCAAGAAACTTCACTTTTGTGTCCTGTAGACATAGTCACACCCATAGGCCTTCCTCTGTGCAGTTGGGATATTAGAATCACATTATTCAAGATGTTATGTGAGTGACTGTGGCTTCCCAACTATCAAACCATAGCTTATAATTGACTCAATTCCTTGGTCTCACCCTTGAGCTTACATCCGTGTGACAGGAAAGCTACAGTCACACCTGTAGGCTTTCTTTCGTGTGATTGAGGCTTAGAGTAAGGGAAAAATCTCTCTTCTCAAATCAATATTGTGTTGGAGATCAATAATGTCAGATATTTGTCCATTCATTCCCATAAACCATATTTCAATAGTACATAATATATATATAATGCAAATGAAAGTAGGATAAGGGATCTTATGGAGAGGTTATCCCTCTGAATGGGAACCCCCTTAATTCATATTCATTAATGTCATTAACCTGTCTATAATAGTGTCATGCATCAAAAAATATGTTAGATCATAAATTCAAACATATACCCATCATCATAACATGATAACATCAGTTACTACATCATGACATAAATATTTCATTAAGGGTTAGAGCCACATGATAGGGGTAGATGACAGGTGTTACATCATATTTCAAAGATCATGAAAAAAAATATCACTTCTATCAAGTCAATACATCAAGTTAGCACATTCAGTTTTACCATATGCCATAGTTACTAATGACATCAAAACATAACCACGATTAATCAGATATCCAAAATATTAATCTTATAGTTATACTTCTATCATGGTTACCATGCTTCTCATGATCAATAGGATCAAGTTAATTCAGTCAATAAAATTTTATGAAAAAAAGAAGAGTGTCAACCCTTTCTCCATACTTTTATCATGATCATCAAAATCATTATCAATACCATTATATATAGAAATCAATGAGGTAACCTTATATATGATATCCATCAAGTCTTATGCATATCAAGTGTCAAGAGTATCATTTACTAGATTCAAGATGCTACCCTTATTTATGGGATATATATATAAAAGAGATATATTTTAGCCAAACATCAAGTATACCATTATATCAATGATCAACATTAAGTAGTCTCATAGAATTCAAGAAGTTCATCATGATCAAAATGTTCGATACCGTGTGCACCATTTCATCATAATAACCATGAATTAAATTCGCTTTGATATGCATACATGATCCATTTGAGAAGGAGAAATTAATCATACCTTAGGGCTTACATTTCCATCCAATATGTAATTGAAACATACCATCATACATACCTTGTGGTGTTTATATACCTGTGCACCTTATTATTTTACATAAGCAGCTTGTAGTGCTTGTCACATTTTGGTGGTTTGGTTGTAGGATCTAGTGATAAAAATTTAAATTTAGAAACAATTCCACCCAAATTTGAACTTAAATCTTTTGCACTCGAAGCCTCACCTTTTTTGGTCATTCATATAGTTTTTCCCTTTTCATATTTTTTACCCAACTTACAAGAAATCTAAAAACCATTCAGAAATGGCGGAATCTTCTCACTTAAACAATAATCGTAATTTCCTTTTGATTTTCATTTGGTAACGAATTTCAACACTTATTAACACCATCCTATAAAATTATCACATCCAAATCTCACCTTAATCTCTGCACAACTTAAAATGCGATAATCGTTGGATCTCCAATCCAGCTACAAGGCCCGTAAGATTTCTTCACTTGTTGAAAGGTCAAATTAAACAATTAAATTGGTTTATAAAATCATTGCATCCAAAACGTATACTAACCCATGTGCATATGTCCATGCAATAACCATCGAATATGTCTGTTGTCTTGATCGGACGGTTCTACGATTTCCAAGTCTTCGTTTGATAGATTTCAAATCTATTTGAATATTAAAATCCCTGCAATTAAAATGTGATTTCCATTCAGTTGATTTTTAATGGTTAGAGTTGCACTTGACTCCTTACGCATTGCGCTATTCATCTTATTCACATTCGCCAACGTTGACACCCCTTATAAAAAACCATGGTTTTCAGGCATCAACAATTGTTAACCCTTTAATTTAACATTACAACTGGAATATTTCACCTTCACAGTGGACGCCGAATTTTAATTGAAATATACGCACAAAAATAAATTTAAACCGAGGTCAAGTTGAATCAAAACAAATACAGAAATATACCGAAATAAATAATACTTCTTGGAATTGTCAATTTCGCATACATTTACAAAGGTAGAGAGGAATTGCAATATTCTTCTATTCGATTAATTTTCCATCCAATCCTCTTTTCTATTACATTTCAACTTACAAATATATAATGTTCACACAATCATTTCAATTTGATTCAAAAGAATCAGATTTGCCCAATTTTGGATAAAAATCCTATTACATGATATTTTCCCTAAAATCCTCAACTAAAAACTAAATTCAATGAATCAAATACAACAATCCAAATCCCTGAATACTAGTAAAATCTCATCTACCAAAATAGTAAATCGCCAGCTAAAGGAACCCACTCCTTTGCTTGTAAACTTCTTTTGTATTTTTGGAATAAAAATGAAGTCTTTTATCTCGAAGTCTCATGCTCTTGCATCACATTTTTCATCAAGATCCTCTTTTATGATGCTAGATCTTCTCTTCCTGCACTAGCCATGATCCTCAAGAAGCACCCACTTACCATATCTCTTCAAGAAGTTAGGAGCATTCAAATACTCAAACATATATGCAGGAAGTATACGTGATGATCAAAAGAACAATCATATCAATAAGTATAAACAAAAGTATAGACATAAAGGAGAATCATAAATCAATAATTAGTTATCTTCAATTAGAGATGATCCTCTCCCTCTTGAACCAACCTTCAAGAGCCATCAATATCCATAGTCCACATACACAAATACACAAATTTCCTAAGGTTTTCTTCAAACCATAGAATTCTTTAAGGTATCCTCCATTTTTACACCATTTTTTGGTCATCTAACCCGTTACTATTAGATGGACCAAAGTACACCATGTAAGACCAATTTTACCCTAAGTAAAATTGATTTCACTATGAAAAATAACTTAGTAATCCATATTTATTAAGTTGTTTGTGGTCTAAACAGGAAACCCCATGAGGAAATATTGAATAAATCCACATTTGTTTGATTTTCCTCAAGGAATAATTAGTTAAACAACAATTTAATTAATATTCCTGGTCATATTTAACCCAAAATAGGAAAATTAATTAGATAAATCATTATTTATCTTATTATTTTCTAGGAATATTATTTAAATAATTCAAACCTTATTTAAATAATATTCCTTGTTAGATTTGACTAAATCATTTATAAATAATTGAATAAATCATTATTTATTTAATTATTAATCAACCACATCCTTAAAATAATAAATAAATCATTTATTTATTTATTATTTACAAATAAAGGGATTTGACCAAATTCAAATTCTTTTTCCCTCCAACAAATATAATAAAATATTCCATAAAAGTTGGGTCTAGATTTGGTTAATAATATTTTATATGCACCAATATTTAGACTAACTCAATATTTTGTTATAAATAGAAGGTTTTTTCCATTCAATCACTGCCTTTTTTTGCCTAAAGATCACTCTGGATCTATACTTTTGGTCTGACTTTGATCCTCCATCATTGTCATATTTTGCTACCATTTTTTCTTGTGAGCTCCCTTTGAGTTCCACTTTTTGTTTGGGTTTTCTACACCATCAAAAGAGAGATATCTTAGAAGTGCTGAGGACTTACATGAACCCATCCCATTGAGGGGGACTGGTAACATCTTTCTATGTTCCCTTCCCAGTGGTCAAAAAACACAAAAAATCTTTAAAAGCAATCTTATCTTGTCTATTGGATGCATGGAGCAACTCTTGCTTTTATTTACTGCTTAATGTCTTTTATTGCGTAGATCTAGATTTTGTAGAATTTATCTTGGTCAACTAACTACATATCTAAAGAAACTGGCAACCATCTTTGATGTTAGGGTTGTTTATTATGCACAACTATAATAAGCTCTTTTTGTACACTTGCGATCAGAATTCATCCTAACATCCATCCTCTTCTTACTTCCATCAAAGGTTTCTCCATGGGAGTGATCTCCATGAGTTTTCTTCATCCTAGCTCTGAAACCATGTTATTTTTTCATAGGGATATATTGTTATTTTCTTTGATAATTTCATTTCTTCATTAATTTCACCCGATAACATCATAAAATTTTTCGTATTTACATCATAATTTAGCAGCATATGAAACTATATAGAAAGAACAATATCATCACCATCAACTCAGCAAAACATAAAGGAACAATAGAGGAAAATCATGCACACATAGAGACACTAGGATTGGTCGAAGACCAGGGAAAAACACAGTATGGGGAAACCATTGAAAATTATTCTTCTTAGATTTTCATCAAATGATTCAGGTGATTTGTACATCAACCTCTATTCTAACACAATGATTCACAATTAGTTTGAGAAAATTCCATACAGTTTCTTTGTTCTTCTTATTTGGTAATGTTTTTTTCAAATTCAACTAATGTGTATATGCTACCAATTCATTTATATTTCCAAAGTATTTCCACCACCTCCAATGTTAGCAATTCCATACATATTTTCCTAAAATTCCTGGACCCATACCTTGTTCCTCACTAGCCACCATTGAAATCAATACCTTCACTTTAAAATTTTCACATTTGCACTACTCTATTCTTCTTTAAAGTGGAAAATTCAAGGGTGGTTCTTGGAATAATTTTTGTTTTTTTAGATTAACATTTTGAATCTCTCTGTGCTAGGAGTAGAGTACTTTTCACACTATATCCATGAAAATCCTACACAACATGAAAATCTAGAATTGAATATTTAGGATTGAACTAGATTATGTGTGATATATTTAGTTAATAATGCATACATAAAAGGAAGGACTCAAGACAACTTGAACATAATTTTTTAAATTAAATATACAGGGCCATGCGAGGGAGGTAGGGGAGCTCAAAAAAATCATTTTGAAATTAGGTTTTTTTATTACTGCACTTGTGGAGTATCTTGCACATGTTCCTTACAATTATATTTGGGTTAGTTTTTCTATGGCATGTGATTACTTTGAAACTTATTTTGATTAAGAAGGAAAATAGAATATAATTTCGTATCTAAATTTGAAAAGTGTATAGGTATATAGTAAACATACAAGTCTGCTACATTATTCGTTGGGTGGTGTTATTACTCCAATAATTATCAAGGGTTGTTTATATTTTGGTTTAAAGAATATTAGAGGTAACCACAAACCTACTTTTAAGCCTTAGGATCTAGCCTTCCTAATGCTCAGAGAGAGTTCTCTCTATATGATTTATCTATGTTGATTTTAGTTGATTTTAGGCTAGTTATGTAGGATTACTTGGGATTTTGATTTTGGATTTGTTTTGGTTTGATTTGGTTTGTTGGTGGAATCATTGGTTCATATGGATAGATGTAGGTCTGTATTCCATTGGGCTAATGGAGTCAAAGTGTCAAGAAGTAGGAAAAAATAAAGGTCTAAAGGAAATGTTTACAGGGCAGGATAGCTGGGTCATTTCAGATCTTCAGGCTAGATGGTGAAATCATTTTAATCGGGATGAGAAATAAATTAAGGGTTTTCAGATCCGGATAATGAGTGAAAAGATAAATGTCAATTGAAACTAGGGAGTAGTTAAGAATTCCCTAATCTGGATATCAGTAGAAAACATATAAATGATAAATAGTTCAAGACATAGTGTAATTAAACATATTCTATAATAACATTCCTGTTATATCATTTAGATTAAGAAAAAATATAACCATGTGAAAAACATAAGAAATTGACAAAGAACAAGTGAAAATACTTCACTAAAGTGGATCAACACATGAATCTTGTAATATGATGCTTTATTGCTTGATCCAGTCAGCTGCCTTGAAAATAGTAAAACGAACCCTCAGGTTTCAGCTCTGTACAACTATAGAAATGTTTAGCAATTCATCCACACTCAATTATATGAAATGTGAAGTATTGATACAAAAACTCTTACAAAATATCCTAAAACAAACTTAGGAATTATTCATGGAAAAATAAATATCTTCATGAAAGAAGATAGAGACAGTTATCTAACTAATGCAGGATGTCCCTGCTTTTATTGAATTTGTTGTTTGTTGTCTTTAATTTTTTGTTGATTTATCTCTTTTTTGTTTGCTCAAGGAAGGCTTTTTTTTAGGCAGTGGAGTGTCCTTTATGCTAGCAATATTTCACTCTAATTTATCATCTCTGATTTGACTTTAACTCTAACATTCACCTGATACACTTTAACTCTGATCCACTTTAATTGTATATGTTTTCACTTGAAACTGTCGCTATTGTTTTTGACCTTTTGAGCGGCTCTGTTTACTATTTTATCTTCACAGTAAATCAGTCAAATTTTCCCAATATTCTATATTTGGTAATTTTATCTTCACCATCCTTCTGAATATTTCATCTGCCTCTGTATATTCTGAAAATGTAGGCTTGTTGACAAATAGGTGTTTTACCTCATGTTGCAGGTAAAAAAGATTTTCAAAATTCTTCTAGAGAACTTTCCCTGTTGGAATTCCTTGTGAAGAAGGAAGGTTAGCTTGATCCTTGGCCAGTTCTCTCATTTTATTATCATAGACCTCTTGTTTCATCAATTTGTCATGAATAACCAGAGGATTTGGAAGGCTTTTCTGCCTCAGAATGTCAAACTTCATCATAAATATAGTTATGGAAACCTCCATGTTCTGACATTTTTCTTGCTGAATCATTAAATTCCTTTTTAAAATTACCTTTATGACTGCAAGAATAGTATCTGTCCTATCACTAATTCCAATATCTTCTAGTTCTTGCTTATTCTTGGAATTAAGGAATTTGATAATTTCATTAGCCTCTTCAGGTTTCTTGCCAAATTCTTATTTTATCTTCTGGATGGCTTCTCCTGTTGCTTTGATGAGATCTTTTGTTCATAAATAAATTGGATTAATGGAAAAATATCATTGAGGATGGAAAAATAGCATTGACAAATTCAATGATATTGGCCCATAGCTACTGCTTGGCTTGTGTCATTGGTTCTTTCAGTGTTATATCTTTCTCTAATTTCTTCAATTTCTCTGTTAATCTGTTTGCTTTCTATTCTTCATTCTTGTGCATAATCTGAGAAAGTTTCTTTTCATCCTCCAGAATTTTCAACTGTTCTTTAAGTCTATTGATTTCATTTTCCTGAATAGACATATCCTGCATTTCTTTAATTAACTTACTTGCTTCATCATTTGGCTGTGTTGTTAATGTAGATGACTCTATTGTTGAAGTAGTTGCTGTGGCGATAGGAAATTTTGTATCCATTGGGACTGTAGGGGCCAATGATTCTACTAATGTGGAAGGGACAGTAGTATTGACTACAAGAACGACAGTAAAAGGAACTTCTTTTGATCTGGATTTTTTCTCGTGGATAAACTTGTCCATCTAATTTTCCATTTCCCTTATTTGGGCAGTTAATTGAAGAATGAGATTCATCATCTCATATTTTTGGTTTGCATCCTGTAACACTTCCTTTGCCTGAGGATGTTCAGTAGGAGGCAGTTTTAGTTGCTTCTTTAATGCAGCAATGTCCGCATTCTTCTTTTTTATCAGTTCATCTACAAATTTTATATTATTAGGATCATATCCTACTTCAATAATTAAATCTTCTAGTGATTTTATTCTGTTATCCTTAACCTGTGAGGATGCCTTTTCTAATTTGAGCCGATCTCTAATATTCCCAATATTGTTTTGCCACTTCTGTACACTCATGGCTTTATTTTTCAGTGTTGAATACAGTATTTCACCAGCTTGTTTGTGAAATTCTATCTGGTCAATTGGATGAAGGTCTTCTGCTTGAACTTCATATGATGTCTTTTTATAACCAGCTGATGATTTGGGATACTTGGCTTTTGGTTGTAGGAAGGTCATTTTCATCTTCCTAGTCTTGTAGTCAAAAGCAGAAAGAAATCTACTTTGGTCACTAGGTGACTGTTTCCAATACTGTGTGTATGTATCAACCTTCAAGGCCTCATTTCCGATCTTGATCTCTTTATATTTCTGCATAATTTCCATCTCCTTATCTGTTGGCTTTCTAGATGAGGATACTTCAACACTATGATGTTTCTGAATCATCTAAGTTTTTGAGGTTGACGGTTGGTGAGTTTCTTCGGAAACTATAGGAGGAGCATTGTCTTTCACCATTGCATTAGTATCAATTACCTCAATTGTTTTCACTTCCTCAGTTAGAGGATTTAGTTCTGGTTTCTTCCTATACATCAATTTAAATTTAGTTTCAATGGTAGTCTCTGTAGTTTATGATCCTTCTTCTCTTATTCTTTTTAATTTCCTATCTTCTTGGGCTAGAGTATGCAAGATTTGACTAGTATCATCTTGCTTATCTGCCTCTATCAAACTGTTCTCCAACCATTCAAATTGATTGGAGTATTTCTCAATATCTAGTTTCTTCTAATGTACATAATGAGTTAATTTACATTTAACTCTAAATTTGCTTATTAATCCTAGAGAATCATAATATCACTGAAAGCTATGACTAAACTTAAACTCCTGAAAATACTTTTCTGCCTGTGGACCTGCACCTCTACTGTTACAAATAAAAGGGCCAACCTAAATCCTAATCTTAAATTGTGTCTTCTTTTTGGTTGCCAAGAAATTAATTCCATCAGAATTAAGGATCTTCGTGATATACTCAAGGGAAAATAACCTCATTGAGTGGTATTTGGGAAGCTTATATGGAAGAATATTAGATCCATATACCCTAATCTCTGTATGATTTTGATACAAGTACCAATATCCTGTCTTACTGTGTTCAGATAAATGCAGGACCTTCTTAATTTCCTCCCTGATTCTTGGTTGACTGCTGTTGTTCAACATGTTGACAATAGGATGAATGAAAGAAACAATGAATTCTATATAGGTGGAATGTGTGGAGTCTTTTTTGATAATTGGAGTCCAAAATATAACTAACTGTGGGTTACCTTCAACATCAACCTTTTGAAGGTTGATGGAAAATTTCTCAGAATGAAAGTACAAAAACATGTGGGATAGGACTGATGAATACTTGAAAACACCTTCTTCAGGCATTTTGAAAATTTGTTCATGCATTGCGTCAGCAAGGTACTAGGAAAAACTGAAAATGGTAGCAGGAGGCTAACCAGGTGTGAAAGTAGAAAAGAAACCTAGTAATGAAGAATCAACATGCTCATCTGTGAAATAACCAAGAATAAAATATAGCATGCTAATGATATGTCAGGTTCTCTCAAAAAATATTTCAGATGGGTAAGGAGGATTGGTCTTAGGATTCTCTACAAATGAAGGAATGAATGTCTGGAAAATCTAAAACCTCTTGGGGAAGGTCAGATTCAGTTATAACTGTGTAAGAGCCTCAATAGGCAAAGGGGTCTCATCTAGTTTAGGTTGGATCTGCAGCATTTGGTTGATTGACTGAGCTGTGATGGTGAACATAATTTCTTTTCCAGGGGTTATACTAGTTCTCTGATAAGGGAAAGAGAAATATTTACAAATTATGATCACTTCTGGGCACTGGAAGGTCTGTGGGACAACATACTTAGGCAAATTGGACTCCCAGGTAAAACTTCATCAACTTGGTCAATGGATTTGCCATGGCTCCAGTAGTGGAGCTCAACATGGTTGAATTCAATGACAGGGTCAGTAGTTTGAAAGTCTCTATTGACTAAAGGAGTGTGTTCCACATCTACAACTGGAGGTTGCAGGGGATTTACAGTTACAATACCTTTGGAAGCCATTGTTTATTTGATTTTACTCAATTTATTATTCTTTTGACTTGGAAAAATTGATTTAGGCCTTTAGGAGTACCTCTGAAAGATAATTACAATCTCTAGAAATGAAACAAGGGATTTTATATGGTATGCAAAGGTTTAAACTGATCAAATTGTACTCTCTATGACTAAAAAAAGTTTTAAAACCTCAGAATTCTGTAAAAAGATGCCTAGGGTCTACAGAAAAAGGATTGGAAGGCAATAGGGATTTCTTTAGGTCTGTAGAGGCTCCTAAATTGGTTCAATGATTGAATTAATTTCTTGCTATAAGTATTTGGTCTGAGCACTGAGGAATACCTGGAGGAACATGAAGATTCTAGTTTGCAAAAGGTTTCTGAGGTAGCGAAGGTTCTCTGAGTCTTTGCTGGCCTTCATAAAGCTTCAAATCAGGTTCTGCAGTGTATTTGATAGCAAAGAGTGTTGAATTATGGTAAAAGGACTTGAAATAAGGTTAGTCTATTAATTTGTGCTTTGAAAATAGGTCGAGAGTAGCTTTGTATGAGAAAATTGTAACAGAAAGGGTGAAAAGGCATAATAGGGCGGTCTTATTTGCATTTAACCAACAATGATTTAAAACATTAATGCGCTGGTAATTTCAAATGACATGATGGTTTTCGTAACGAGCAAGAATATAGCCCAGTGGTTTTCGCATGGGTGAAAGGTGGTAGGCAGTATAATTTGGATGGATGCGATCAAATGGAATAGCGTCGCATAGCCAGGAGGGGGCTCCAAAAACCACACGTTTCGCAAGGTCTGGTAGTGGTTAAAGAAATGGCTATCGAGCGTGCCACAAGGCTTATCGGTCATCGAATCTGATGGGTATAGATCTGATGGTTGGAAAAATAGCAGGGATTTTCGAGGATTTCAATAGGCACGGGGTCCATTACTATGCCAGTGCGAGTTATTTAATATATGCTATGTCTTAATGTATATGGTCGGGGTTTAATACATAGCCAATGGGGTTAGAGAAAGTTGGACCTATGTATAAGCGAGGATAATATAATAACATTTATAGGTTAATTAATGTAAGGGTTTGGATTTTATAATAAGGAAGTAATATATACGGGGTAATTAATATATGGGAATTAATAAATAAATTTAATTAATAATAATATAGACTGAAATGTTAATAAGTGCGGGATTTTAAGATACACTAAGGATAGTGTTAAAACTTAATATCGGGGTGGGATTTTCATAGTGTGGCCCAATATTAATGTTTTAAAATTGAAACTTATGATAAGTGTATTTTAGGGGGTATTTATGAATGAAATTGAAATTAATAAAGGAATTTTACTTTTCCAAAGGAAAATATGCATTTTAACTTAGGAAAAGGGATTTTTTACAGGGGAAAAAGAGTGAAGTAAAGGGAAAGAATAAAAATAAAGGGGAAGGGGTATTTTACAAGGGAAATGGTTTCGAAGGGAAATTAGTAAATATGAAATGAACAATTTCTACTATACATGCCTTGTGAAAACTGCCTCTGCCTACCCCTCAGCTACCCTAACATTTTTTCTTCATTTCTTTGGGTGCATTTGAGATTGCAGACCCTTATTCATTTTGATTTTAACAATAAACTATCTAATTCTTACCTTATTACTTCCAAGGGCTCAGATTAAACTTTTTAGCTCCTTATTATTCTCTACCTAACTACTTATATGCCAAGAATAAACAGTTTGGCTAGATCTTTATTCTCTATCTATCAACATGAAATTTAAATCATGAAAGTTCAAGATTAAGCAATTTGACCTTCATGGATTTATGGCATTTTTGACAAGCTGCACACAATATTATTTTGCAGTAAAAAGTAAAAAGTAAAAAGTAGTGGCATTTGAATTTGCATCACTTTCATGATCTATTTTTATCTCTTTTTTGTTTGAGGTTCATTTTTATATTCTTTTTGATCTTTTTCTTTCAATCCTTTAATTTTTCTTTTAGGACTCTTACCCTCTTTACATTTTTTATTTTTAATATGGGAAAACAATTTTTCAAAAAGAAAAGTATGTACATATTACAAGACTAATCAAAGTCAATTCAAAATTATGAATCCTATTATTATAGGACCCTAACAGGTGGGAGGACAAAGACTTGTCTAATAGGAATTGTTTCACTATTTATCCACTGGCTTGAACAAACTCTCAGCATTTTCAATTGTTACCACATGGATAAAAATATAAAAAATAAATGAAAGGTATCATAATTTTCCCTTTCTGTTATATGCTATAGCCATATTTGTATTCCTAGTTGCATAGTAGTATTGCAGATATTTGATATTATGCCTTCATTATGTTTGTTTTGGACTTAATAATAATTGAGATGAAATTAATTATCTTACATTTAATCTTGTGAAAAATGAATATTAGTATTTCTAAAATGGTTTCAGTTATAATGGGCATGAACAAATCAAGCTTAACAAAAGAAAGTAGGGTTTTTTAGCCCTCTTTCAGCATTGGTACTCATAAAATTTTGACTAGGTCATTTGTAGTCCCAAATGTGTGCAATTTATAGCTCTGTAAGGCCATGCTCAATGGATTGTAAAAGTGCATCTTAGATCCTCAATTATTTATGGTCATGGAATGTTGTCTTAGCTTCATTTTCATGGTGGTTGGTTTTTTGCGCGGAGTGGACACATGAGATATGGATGCAAAATTTCAACCTTGTTCAAGAAGCATTCTTTACAAGGATCCATGAGAACAATAACATAAATTATGATAGGAAGAAGGAAAAGAGTTATTAGTGATTGTATTCTTCATTGTGTATGTGGCATATCAGTTTTATAATAAATAACTAGTTGTGAAATAATATTGTTTATATGAATCATACCAGGCAAGTGAAATTCAATTTCAATAATTTAAAGCCCTTGGGTGACATATATATTCTAAAACACTAAAAATTTCAACCTTCTGTCATGTCCAATTCGAATTATAAGCAAGTGTTGGAAATTACCCAATGAAGAAAGGGAAGACAAGCTCATAATCAAATCTTCAAGTACTCAATTATTGGACTTCTTAAACACTTTATTTATATATAAAATATGAATTACATGTACATACTTGCAGCTTATCACAAGATGGAACAATTTAAATCTCTCCTTACCCTAGCTAGGGAAACCAAGAAAACCCTAACAACCAACTCCTCCTACCTAGGAATCACACCTAACCAAAGTTGGTCACTCCACTAGGAATCCCCAACAACCTAGCATCATCAACTACAATTAAATTCATGGCATGAATGTTGGTATGTTGGAAATTAAATAAGAAGAAGTTGCAATTTCTCTCACAGCTTGTTTGAGAAGCATACAAGTTAGCTAACATTTATGTCTTTTTCTTAGCCATGTTGTTTTATTTTGTTTCCTGGTTCAATATAAAAACATTCAAACACCACATTAACAACATCAACAACAACCAATGCACAATTTAAGAGAAAATTAAGGGAAAAGACATAGCAACAAACCTGGAGTCTTCACAAATTTGTGTGTTGTCAATGAGCCAATCATGGTCAGATGGAGGGGGATCCATTGAAGAAGTTGTTGTATCTATAATATAACTTTGTTGTTTACATCAGAGAAAATAATAACATGTGAAGTAACACATGCATCAGAATACAGACTACATCAATTAAGAGTCCCATCAAATGCACCTTGACTGATGTGATAAATAGAGTGATGGTGGGTCTATCTACGTGCTACATGTGAAGGCACAATATTGGGGTGTTTCACCCCTACAAAAATCAAACACTACACTAACAACATAAACAAAACCAGTGCACAAAGTTAAGAGAAAATACATAACAACAAACATGGAAAATCACAAATTTGCATGTTGTCAATGACCCAATCATGTTCGGATAGAGGGGGATCCATTGAAGAATCTATTGTATTTTTAATATAACAATGCAATTTCCATCAAAGAAAATAATGTCACGTGAATTAATACATGCATCAGAATACATACTACATCAATTAGGAGTGCAATCAAATTTGCACCTTGACTCATGCAATAAATAGAGAGATGGTGGTTCTTTGTACATGCTTAAATTGAAGGCAAAATATTGGGATATTTCACCCCTCCAAACTTTTAAGCACTACATTAAAAAAATAAACAACAACCAGTGCACACAATTAATAGAAAATACATAGCAACAAACCTGGAAAATCACCAATTTGTGTGTTGTCAATGACCCAATCATGTTTGGATGGAGGGGGATCCATTGAAGAAGTTGTTGTATCTATAAGATAAAAATTTAATTTCCATTGTAGTAAATAATACCAAGTGAAATAATACAGGCATCAGAATACATACTACATCAATTAGGAGTGCCATCAAATTCACCTTGAATCATGTGATAAATATAGCGATGGTGGGTTTTTCTACGTGCTTCAAGTGAAGGAATAATATTGGGATGTTGCAACCATGCAAACATTAAAACACTACATTAACAGAATAAACAACAACCAATGCAAAAATTTAGGAGCAAATACATAGAAGCAAACATGGAAAATCACAAATTTGTGTTTTTTCAATGACCCGTTAATGTCTAGATGGAGGGGGGTCCAGTGAAGAAGTTATAGTATCTATAATATAACAATGTGATTTCAATAAGAGAAAATAATATCATGTGAATTAATATATGCATCAGAATACATACTACATCAATTAGGAGTTCCATCAAATGCACCTTGACTGATGTGATAAATAGAGAGATGGTGGGTCTGTCTATGTGCTTCAACTGAAGACACATTATTGGGATGTTGCACCCCTATAAAAATTCAAACACTACAATAACAACTTAAAAAAAACCAGTGCACACAATTAAGAAAAAAGACGTAGCAAAAAACCTGGAAAATCACAATTTGTGTGTTTTCAATGATCTAATCATGTTCAGATGGAGGGGGATCCATTGAAGAAGTTGTTTTATCTATAATATAACAATGAAATTTCCATCAGAAAAAATAATACCATGTGAATTAATACATACATCAAAATACATACTACATCAATTAGGAGTTCCATAAAATGCACCTTAACTCATGTGATAAATAGAGTGGTGGTGGGTCTGTCTACATGCTTCAAGTGAAGGCACAATATTGAGATGTTGTACCCATGTAAACATTCAAACACTACATTAAAAACATCAACAACAACCGATGCACACAATTAAAAGCAAAGATATAGAAACAAACATGATAATAATGAAATTTTGATCTAAAGATATTGATCTCATCTCCCAATAGAACTTAGTTGGGACAGTAGAGAATTCATTGTTAGAGCGAGGAAGACCTAACTTGTTGAGGTTTTGAAACTAAAATGGTTCACCTTCAGATGTAGGGACATTCAAATCAATATCAAAGCTACCATTTTTTTTTCTTATTTTATTTTAATTTTTAGGTATAAGGAAACTCTCATTCCTCTTCAAAGATGACTCATAAGCACCCAACCCAAGGGTGAAGTCATAATCCATAATATGAATATCATTAACATCATCCACCAATTGTTTAACCAAATCAATAAAAAAAAATTTCCTTATCAAAGTAGCAGGAGGACTATTCTGAAACAGGTGTAAATAGCCAAGCAACTATTCTCTAAACAAATTAAGTTCTTCAACATTTTCATCAACCATAATACTTGTCCTAGCATTTGCATTAAGGATTGGTGCCTCTATATGTATCTCAAGAGGGGAATTCAATGTATTTGGTGTGGTATCATGATCCGGTAAATGGTTTGAATCCATTAAGGGGGAATACAAAAAATATACCTTTACGGCATTCTTGCAAATGTTGCCATGAATAGACCATGGGAAATCACAAGTGATAAAATTTGTGTGATGTCATATGATAAGATATTTCTTATCAAATTTACTTTGGATCCTCACCCATTAGGCATGATATATGCTCTCTTGAGGCCTGAAATGAATGTATGTAATTTTTTTATCATTTTCCATTGATGATTCAAGCTCCATCTCTTTCTTGTGGTTGTTTACATATGCTTCCTTTTTTAGAATTTCCTTGAATTTATAACATGGGTCAACATTTTTTAGGAGATTATAGAATAACCAATCCATCCTACGAGAACATTTATTTCGTCTATCACATAAAGAGCTTGTCTTCAGATAACATTGGTATGAATCCACAACATTATTTGTCTCCTAGTTTGCATGAGGAAAATCTGAGCAACCTTTAATCCACATCCCTAAATGTAAAAAATTAATTAGAAAATATATCTTGTCCTTATGAAATAAAAAAAAATATGAACATAAGAAATAGTATGCAAAATTATGAATATTTTCACTAGCAACCCAATTCTTGTGGAAATAGTCCACAAACTTCTCTTTAGTTGAAAATTTGGTGAAAAATCTGTTTATTGTGTTATCCCCTTCATCACTAGAAAATTTTTTCATGATATGACCAAGTTAATTGAACATTTGTTTTAATTTTTATAAACTACTGACCAATTGATTAACATTATTTAACCATGCCCTCCTTATGTGCCAAATACACAGTATCACTTCACATATGATGATTCTCTTGCCACATTTAATTCATTTTCAGTCAGAAATATGTAGACTGAATTCAACTTGCAATGTCAAATAAGAATATTGATGTTACCTTAAAGCAATAATTTAAGCCAAAGAATTATCAACCATAATGGCATTCACCTTCCAGTTAGGACGAACCTCAAAACACCTATGCATGAGGTGTTGTGCTATAGCTTGTGATGTATTATGTGACATCACCAACCTTCAACTTAAACCCCACTTTTTTGCTCATCAAACACCGCGAGCGTGTACAATTGATACTGTCATATTAAATAAAATTAAGTTAATTTAAAGTCGTTAATCATATTGAATCATTATAGCCAAAATATTTGATTAAAGAAATCATTGGAAAAATCCCATATTTATTTGTACTGAATGTTGAGCCCATGGCTATCAACATATTGTGGGATAAATTGAACATAGTTTCCAGTATCCATTTTGTTAGTATTCTAGCTATAAAAGGGATCTCTCGAACTTTTGGATTCTGGTACAAGAAGAAATAATTATGGTGTTTTTCATACCATATATGCACACTATTTTCATATTTGTTATGCAGTTGGTAATTTTCTTTCGTCAAACAATCATAAATGTTTACAATACATTTTATGCGTAAGAAAAAATACCTATCCTGAGTTTTAGCATCTACATCATGATATTTATTAATATGCATTTTACAAATAGAGTCAATTGGAACTTGAAGAAAAAACAACTTTCTAAATAAGAAATCATGTCCCTTGAAATTCTTGGATTCTTCTAAGCACCATCCTCACCTAAAGTGTCTTTTTTTCCATGACAAGGTCATCCTTTCCCATATTCATGATCATACATGTTGTATGTTATTATTTTTGCGTCAAGATCATGAGCCATAACCTTTACAATAAAATGGAATTGGAAAACCCTATTTTTGGCAATTGAATGTCTTGGTTTGGTTTTCCATTCCTCTCTCTTGTCCTTTGGACCATATAAGAAAGTATAACTACAAAATAAATTTTGAAATGTCAACACATCTGTTAAATGATAAAGCACCATTAATATCAACATCCAAACAAGGATTTTCTAAAATACTTACAGATCCCATCGTAAGTCAGCACTAGGGCTTAAGCTTGGGGGTTTTTTTTTTCGATGCAGGAAGTTACATGGAACATTTGGGTTCAATTCCTCTCCTTTAATAAATTTAGTGATTCTTTGTGTAGGAATTTCTGCAACCCGACCAATATTAATGTTTGTCTTGTATACTTCAAACCAAACTAAAACTTTACTATAAAAAAATGATTTTCTCTTTAGGGTCATGCACCTAAAGACCCATGATAGTCTTCCATTTCTTTTCCATATTGTCTCAATGTCCGCAAAAAAATTGAAAACATATTAGGAAGCTGAATGTATGGAAATATATAGCATAGGTCAAAACACATTTTAAAAAAATTCAAATTACTTAAGTTTATTTTGACACAAAGGTGAGCTCCATACATAATGATAATCCTTCATGTTAAGATGCCATATAAATGAAAAATTTCTCCATACAAGTAAATTCATTCTCACACCAAGGCTCCAACACTATGAAATTAATGAAAATGTCAACATAAATCCAAACAAGCTACAAGGTGCTAGACAAACCACATCAAGTGAACAATGTAAACATCACATTTGGACCATATCTTTGCACCTTTAGGGAGAAACGCTTTGTAGAATAGGTCTTACATCTGAAGGAAAAATCAGACCTCTTTTTGTTTTAGTTGATGAACTCAGAATTCAAATTGATCCCAGAAATGAAATTGGTACAAGGGTTTTACCTATTAAAAATATGACAAGAAAATTGTAAATAACGTAATTTTGGGCAAATTACTTATTGACCGTTAATTGATTGAGTAAAAAAATAACGGAATAGGCTCAAGATAAATTGGATGGCCCGAGAGGCTTGTATGAACAAAGATGCGAAATGTGCGAAGATTGTGAATGATTTCGCGGAAATTTATATTGCCGCGAAATGTGTTTTAGTAGGGGCTCCGCAAAACTTTCCGGCCGAAGGAAAGTTATACAAAAGTTCGTCCGAACTATTAAGTTGTTAGAATTAACGAGCCGTCGGCACAAAACGTAGTTCGGCCAAACTTTTAATCAAAGTTCGGCCGAACTAACGCGTCACCAGTTACGCAAAAACCAGGCTCTGAATACATTTCTGCAACTTTGGACTGATTAAACTCCATGAAAGGTTGTTAATTAACTGTCGGAACCGAGACAAGCATTTTTAGATTTGAATCTACTTTCAAGAAATATAACTTTTATGGAATTTCATAAATGTTTACTAATTTTAATTATTTTTCTAATAAAATGGGTGAAAAAAATTTCTGAGGGTCATTGTGATTCAGTGAAATCAAAATTTTTTATCTCCCAAAATTCATTGTAAAAAAAATTGAAAAAATTATGGGGCATTACATTGGTCTGTCGTCTCTAATGGGTAGCTTTTATATTTTTATTTTATAACTTATATGTTAAGAAATTTGTTGCGTGGCGAAACATATCCAAAATATGTAGTTTTTCATATTGGACCAGTTCAAAAAATTCTAGTAATTATGATATGCATCCATTGGCTTTGTAAATATGACGAAACCAAAGTAGACTCTGTCTAGATTGTTGTAACACATTTTGTTTTCTCAAAAACACAAATTTTCAATGAATACAGCATTGCGTCATAACATGACTTTTTATGAATCCTTTGATTGTTAAGAAAAACACACTCAAAGAAACGCTAAGTTTACATATCAAATCTGCATTAAAAAATTTCAAAAAATAAGTAATAGAAAGCTAACAAAATTTCTCACAACTATTATTTTTATCGCAAAATGAAATTCTACACAAAAAAATTGTTATAGTTTGCAGAAAGTTGAAGAACCGAAAAAAAATGAATTTTTTTTCTCAAAAAAGGGCAAAAAGTGTAACCCAGCTTCACATTTTCACCGCCTCATGGATGTTTCCTTGACACCCTGTCAAGGTTTTACCACGTAAATTATGTGTGTTTCATTGTGTGAATTTATTTCTTCCATTTGTCATTCAGTTATGAATCTATTTCTTTCTGGTTTAATATTTTCCGCTCAATAAGTGGTATCAAAGCACATGAGTTGATCTTTGTTTTTTGGTTTCACTAGTGGTTGGCTATCAACTGTCTGTGGGAGAATTCAGTGTCTGCTGGATTAAAAAAAAAAAGAAACTGTTTGCCATCCATCAGAATCGAAGGAGGCTGATTACGCCAGCAAAGAAGAAATGATGTCGATTTTCTCGAGTCTTTCCACTGAGAAAAGTTCAAGGACACAAAGGGTTTGTTGATCGGGAGTCATCGGCTTGTCTGGTGAGGCTGAAGCCGTCGAGCGTGTAGCCACAGTTAACACAGTGGGTTTGCTGATCGGGAGCCGTCGGCTTGTCTGGTGAGGCTGAAGCCGTCGAGCGATCCAACTATCGCCTTGTCTGGAGGCAATAGAAACAGTTTCCATCCAACAGAATAGAATATGCTACAGAAAGAAGCCACTGTCGCTTTGTCTAGTGAAAGGAGTCGTCGAGTGGAGATTCATTTCCATCTAGAAGTCTGTTGTGGGCTGTTGCTGGAGAAAGAAGTTACCACTAGAGAAAGAAGCTTCTGCCAATTCCATCCATCATAATCAAATCCGTTGGATAAATAAGTCATGAGGGATTTTTTTGACAAAAATGAAAATGGGTCCATTATATTCCGATTGAAGAACCATTAATCAACAGGGCAGACAGAGGTATTTTCTATATGGTTCAAATTAGTCAAAACATTAAAGGATTCTGATTCAGAAAAAGAAGGAAATGTTTTCTTGTGAGAAATTATTCTTGAAATAACACAGAATTTTATTTTTCGATGAAGAAATTGTGAAAGAAACTGTTTATTAAAAAGGGGTCAGGTTTTCTAAAGAATTTTTTTTTAGTGGAAAAAGGTGAAAAAAAAATAGAAATTGTATTTTCTTATTTTTTTGAAAAAATAGTATAAGAAAGGAAAATCTGAAAC
Organism: Pinus albicaulis; assembly: GCA_034641835.2. NCBI lineage: Eukaryota > Viridiplantae > Streptophyta > Pinopsida > Pinales > Pinaceae > Pinus > Pinus albicaulis. The sequence continues at coordinate 464,870,038 of CM076581.1, read as the reverse complement.
ACTTGAAACCCTAGCAGAAGAGGGGAAACCCTAGCAAAAAAGGGAAATTTTTTTTTCTTAAACCCTAGTTGGAAATTAAAGAAAGAAGAAAAAAAAACTAGGAGAAAGAAATGGAAAAAATGACAAATGCAAAGTTCGAGGTGGATAAATTCACCGGGAAAAACAATTTTTTTTTGTGGAAACTGAAGGTTAGGGATTTGCTGGTGCAACAATGGTTGCACAAAGCATTAGACGGGGTAAATAAAAAACTAGCAAGCATGAAAAATTTGGACTGGGAGGACTTGGATGCCCGAGCTCTCAGTACCATTTGGTTATGTTTGGAAAATGAAGTTCTCTTCAATATTGTTGGAGAGAGTACAACTGAAGGGTTGTGGAAAAAATTGGAAACCTTGTGTATGACAAAATATTTGACAAATAGAATCTATTTAAAAAGACAATTTTACAGTCTTTGGATGAAGGAGGGTACAAAAATTGTAGAAAACTTAAATGTTTTTAATACGCTTATTTTCCAGTTGTCAGATATGGAAGTAAAAATGGAGGAAGAAGACAATGCAATAACCTTGTTGTGTTCCCTGCCCGAGTCATGGGATCAATTTGTAACCTCAATCAGTTTGAGCACTGATGATTCATTAAAACTTTAATCTGTCGTGGGTTCTCTCTAATCTGAAGAGGTACGAAGAAAATCTAGCATTGAGACATCTGCACCTGAAGCCATGGTAGCCAGAGGTCGGTCAAAGGAAAGAGGGGAGAAAGCAAGGGGTTATTCCAGATCAAAGTCAAAGGGCAGAATGAAGTGTAAATCCAAGTGCTGGTACTACATTAAACTCAGACACCTCAAGAAATATTGTTGGAAACGGAAGGAGTTAGAAAACCATAACAAGGAAGCAAATCAGGTTGATTCAGGTATGGTTGATGAGGTTTTAATTGCTGAAGCTCTCCCTGTCTGTAATGTCTCTCAAGATGCTGAAAATTGGCTATTAGACTCTGGTGCTTCTCATCATATGAGTCTACACCGAAGTTGGTTTATTTCATATGAAACTATAGATGGTAGTTTTGTATTCATGGGAAATAATACATCTTGTCAGACTGTTGGGATTGGTAATGTAAAAATTAAAATGTATGATGATACAGTTAAAACATTATCTGATGTTAGGCATGTACCTAATCTAAATAAAAACTTGATTTCCTTGGGAGTTTTGGATTCAAATGGTTATAAATTTACAGGTCATAATGGAGTGATGAAAGTCTCAAAAGGAGCCTTGGTTCTGATGAAGGATGAAAAGGTTGGAAATATGTATAGACTCAAAGGAATCACTCAAGTTAGTGAAGCAGCGATCGTATCATAGAAAGCAGAAGAAGGTTCTTGTCTATGGCATCAGCGGTTGGGTCACATGAGCGAGAAAGGTCTTCAGGTATTGATGAACTGCAAGTTGCTTCCTGATTTGAAATCCTTGAAGTTGGATTTTTGTAAATATTGCGTGTTTGGTAAACAATGTAAAAAAAGTTTCAAGACTGGAAATCATAATAGTAAACATATTTTAGACTACATTCATTCTGATCTATGGGGACCATCTCCTACTGTGTCTTATGGAGGTGCATTATATTTCGTAACTTTTATTGATGATTTCTCTCAAAAAGTTTGGGTCTAAATGTTGAAAAATAAAGCTGATGTATTTAATGTTTTTAAACAATTTAAAACAATGGTGGAAAAGAAAACATGCAAATCAATTAAATGTTTTGGAACTGAAAATGGCGGCGAATTTAATTCTTTCGAATTTGAACAATTTTGTAAGGATGAAGGGATTGTTAGACATAAAACTGTTGTTTATACTGCTCAGCAAAATGGCGTTGCTGAATGGATGAATCAGACTCTTATGGAAAGAGCCAGAACCATGATCAGTAATGCTAACTTGCAAAAGGAGTTGTGGGCAGAAGCAGTATCCACTGCTTGTTATTTAGTAACAGATTAGCTTCAATTGCAATAAACTGTAAAATTCCTGAAGAAGTTTGGTTGGGTCAGTCTTGTGATTATTCACATTTGAATATTTTTGGTTGTGATGCCTATGCTCTTATTCCTAAAAATCAGCGTTCAAAGTTAGATCCAAAATCGAAATGTTGTGTCTTTGTTGGATATGATTATTCAGTGAAGGGATATAGGTTGTGGGATCCTTCTTCACAGAAGATAGTCATTAGTAGAGATGTAACATTTGATGAATCTTCTCTTCTAGAATCAGATGTTGAAAAAGTTGAACAGGAGCAAGTATCGCCAAATCAGCAGATTCAATTGGAGACTAAACCTTTTCTAGAAATTCAAAAGGAAGGAGAGACTTTTGATAAAAAGGGTGAAGAAGCAAAGGAAACTGGAGAAATTTCAGAACCAATTCAGCAACCAGTCACTCTACAAAGGTCTACAAGGGAAAGAAAAACACCTAAAAGGTATGAAGATTCTGCTTCATCTTTTGCATTGATTACTAAAGATGGGGAACCTTCTTGTTATCAGGAAGCAGTAGATGATGCAGATAGAAAGATATGGAAAAAGGCTATGGAATAAGAAATGAACTCTGTAGCCAAGAATAATACCTGGGATCTTGTAGAACTTCCTGAAGGGAGAAGTGTTGTTGGGTGCAAATGGGTCTTCAAGTTTAAAAGGAAAGTTGATGGAAGTATCGAGATATATAAGGCGAGACTAGTTGCAAAAGGGTATTCTCGGGTTGAAGGTATTGATTTTCATGAGATTTTTTCACCATTAGTTAAACTTGTTTCAAATCATACTGTGTTAGCACTAACTGCTTTACTTGACCTTGAGTTAGAACAGTTAGATGTTAAAACAAACTTTCGTCATGGTGATTTGGCTGAAGAGATATATATGGATCAGCCAGAAGGTTTTGTACAAGGTCACAACAGAAGATTAGTTTGAAAGCTCAGGAAATCATTGTATGGCCTAAGGCAATCGCCCAGGCAATAGTACAAGAAGTTTGATTCCTTCATGGTGAGCCAGAATTTTATCAGAAGTGAGTATGATCATTGTGTATACTTCAAAAGTTTCAATGGCATATTCATTATCTTGGTGTTGTATGTTGATGATATGCGTATTGCAAGAAAAAGCATGGAAAAAATCAACAGGTTAAAGGCTCAGCTCTCTAGGATGTTTGAAATGAAGGATCTTGGAGTGGAAAAACATATCTTGGGCATGGAGATACACAGAGATAGGAAGAATGGTAAGCTTTGGTTATCACAATAGAAGTATGTGGAGAAAGTACTTGAAAATTTTGGTATGAACAATGTGAAACCTGTTAATGTTCCATTAGCTCCCCATTTTAAGCTTTCTTAGGATTTAAGTCCTAGAGCTAATGAAGAAAATAAGTATATGTCTCGTGTACCATATGAAAATGTGGTAGGAAACTTAATGTATGCGATGGTATCTACAAGACCTGACATTTCACATGCAGTTGGATTTGTCAGCAGGTTCATGGAAAATCCAGGGGAAGAACATTGGCGAGCAGTGAAATGGGTGCTTCAGTGTTTGAGAGGCACAAGTGACCATTGCATCAGCTTTGATGGTCGTGAAGGTTCAGTCTGCGGATATGTGGGTGCTGATTATGCAGTTGATTTGGACAAAAGGAGGTCTACTACATGTTATGTTTTTACTCTTACAGGTGGAGTAATCAGCTGGATGTCAAATATTCAAGAGATAGTTGCTTTTTCCACTACTGAAGGAGAGTATATAGCTACTTCAGATGCCTGTAAAGAGGCAATCTAGTTAAAAGGTCTACTTGATGAGATTGGAAGGACACAGGAGAAAGTGAATATGTTTTTTGATAGTCAGAGCGCTATTCATTTGGCTACAAATCCAACCTATCATAGCAAGATCAAGCACATTGATGTAAGGTATCACTTTGTGAGACATGTAATCAAAGGCGACAAAGTAGTTCTCAAGAAGGTCCGCACACAGGAAAATCATGCAGATATATTCACAAAGCCAGTTACAATAGAGAAGGTGAGATGGTGTCTCGCTTCTCTCGGCTTGCAAAAAAGATGATGGATGGGCATGGGCAAGGGATTAGGAAAATTTTTGTCAAGGTGGAGTTTGTTAAAAATATGACAACAAAATTGTAAATAATGTAATTTTGGGCAAATTACTTTTGACTATTAATTGGTTGAGTAACGAAATAACAAAATAGGCTCAATATAAATTGGATGGCCCGAGAGGCTTGTATGTACGAAGAATAATTTTGATTAATAAGAGTTTCCAATCCCTTGCCCTGTGGATGTTTCCTTGACACCATGTCAAGGTTTTACCACGTAAATTCTGTGTGTTTCATTGTGTGAATTTATTTCTTCCGTTTTTCATTCAGTTATGAATCTATTTCTTTTTCGTTTAATATTTTCCGCTCAATACTACCAGCAAGTTCTTAAGCTGTAAATTGGTCATTTACAATGGGACCTTGCTACAAAATGAGTTTTATAAATTGTAAAAGTCGGATTCTTCCTGAAATCTCTGTTATAGCATTGTTCCTGTGTAACGGGTTCTCTAATTTTCAAAATTTATATTTCCCTTCAATTTTTTGGAAATATAAAATATCCAAAAGGTAAATTTAAAACATATAAGAGTCACATGAATACTCACTATGATATATATTTATTCTTATATGTTTGTACTAAATATATAGTTGTTTTCTAAATAGATGTCAAAGCTATGGAATCATAAATCCTCTATACAAGGAGAGATTCCTTCTAGTCAGTTCAATACCATGTATGGACATTGTTATTGAAGGGTTAGTTCCTTTGGAGTTTTACCGAGGTTGGGTAAAGAACTCTATTTTTTTATTTTCTCACCATGCTTTGTCCTTGCAAATTTCATGATTATGTTCACGATTAGAAATTTATGGTTATGTCCTAAATTCTGGAAAATCCCATGACTGCTCTGAAAAGGTAATTTTTATTTGTTGCATCTGAAATTTCTTTGAAAGTCAGAAGGTAATAATTGTATGGGTTACCAATTATAAGGCTTCAGGGGTTAGATTATTTATTTCATTTCATGATGATTAATCATATATCTGGTTGGAAATGTTAGCCCAATCTTAGTTTTATTTCCCTAAGCCTTGCAAATCTACTTTAGAACAACACTGGAAAATCATTTTCTAGTGCCTATAGGAAGCATTGGAAAATAATTTTCCTGTGTCTACAAGAGCCCTAAAAAATATGTAGCTTCATATCAAATGAGTAAAGATGTATAAAGAATTGATAAAGTCATACATACAAGAAAATAGGTTTCCATTATAACTATCACAATATCCGTTGGTGAACCACAAAAATTACTCACAGGTTTCTCCACCAAGGTACTTAATAAAACATATAAGAAAAATACATCTCAAAACGTTCATGAAACTAGTGGTTGAAATCTTATATATATTGCTCATAACACAAATCACAAAGCCACATATAGAGTTTCTATGCCAATTATATGGTTAAAAGAGTGAAAATACCTCATTACATGCATTTTCTTTCTAATTGGCATTGATATTTGATTGTAATATTTTGTAGTATTTAGCCCGCAAGGGCATGGTCTAGTGGCCAGCGGATACACTGTTAAGGCGTTCGTGCTATTAAGCAGGTCACGAGTTCGAGCCTCGTCTTATCTAGGTACCGTTCTTGCAGGCTGGGAGGTCCCTGAGAGGTTATAGTGGTAGGATTCCAGGGGTTTGACCCCACACCTTGCGTGTGAAATCTGTCTCATGTTGCCGATTCCTCTAACTTACAAAAAAAAAAACATTTTGTAGTATTTCAAAATATTTATTGTGATTTTTTTTTTAATTAAACTTAATATTACTAACAAAGTATTTATAAAATTGAAATGAGATGAGAATGAAAATAAAAGAAGCTAAAAAAGTACTAGAACTACTACATAATGAACACTACATGTACTCTAAGAAATTCAATATAGTAAAATATAACTAGAAGATGACAACAATGCCTTGTTTTTTTCTTCTTAGTATTGGAAACCTAATAGTTATGGGTTGAGGTATAACACAAATTTTTTTTGTAGTATTAGGTTACAATATATATGAATATTCATAGGTGAATAGGAAGAGTCATTCATATATCCTGGAATATTAAACCAAAGGTCACCACTTTAGTGGCGGATCTGGCCCAAATTGTAGTTTGTATATGCATGATATGAGCTAATGAGAATCATTCAATGATGGATTTATTGCCTTTGCGCATCAGTGGTATCATAGGTTGGTATTTTACAACTCCATGATCTTTCCCTTTTATAGAAATATCTGATATTTAATGTAGCCACATCATTGCATCTAGGAGTCACATCACCTACTCATACAACCTATTTTGAACACTTTTGTATCATTGGCATGTCATGCAAGGGAATTTTTTGTTCACAACTCTATCATGATAATTAACAGTATCTTTGAATTCCAAATACCAAGAAGTGTGTGGTGAATTAGATGGATTATTATAGAAACCTTTCTTTAGTTCATTATGTGAACATTTGAGCATCACCTAAATGGTCCTAGGGAATATATGCCTAGTAGTCTAATAGGACTACTATGAATAAAATGTTACTTCTACTGCTTGTAGTAAGGGTGTCATTTTTTCTTACATATTTTACATGGGTGGAGATAGAGGAGTAGTTTATTAGTCCTAAACATCATTAAATAATTACTCTATGTAGAAACAACATGATGTAATGATATAGAAGAGAAATATCCTTGAAATTCCCAACCTAAATGTGGAAGTTATAGCACTGTCATGAAAGACACTAATGGAAATGTATTATTTCAATGTGAAATATGGAATAAGGGATTCCAATGGGACCCAAATAAGTAGCTTCACATCCTATGAGTAAAGACAAATATGTAGCTTCATATACAAGAAACATTAGAAAATGATTTTCAAGCGCTTCTTGTAGGCGCCGAAAAAGCAGTTTTTTAGTGCCTACACGACTGCTGGAAAAAGATGAGGTCGAAATATTTGTGTGAATTTGAGTCTTGAACTTTGATAAATGTTGTTATAAGAGTAAAAAATGGTAAATAAAGTAATGTTTAATTTATTAAACATTAAAACTTTCCATAGAAAAAAAAAAGTTTCAAGTGGAAAAATAAAAAGGTAGAGCGAATGTGTTAAGGCATGGTAACGTGAATGTGTTGAAACGGTGGTCACCATCTACGCGTTGATAGTACAATGCGGTGTAGTTTTTTCCATTTCCAAATAGATGAATTTAGGTTGTTGTTTATGGTCGGTATGAAATTAAAAAATCATCATCATATATGTCTTATGGTGACTTGGAATCCACTTACAAAGTTATAAGTGGTTTATTAATCATGCAGATAAAGAAGTTTGAAATATCTGCATGTAACAGAGGTGGTTTAAAGAAAATCAAAGAGAAGCGGAAAATAGTTCATTGAATTCTCAAATTTTAATTATATGACAAATTTTATGTTTTCCAACACGAAAGCTTCGGATATCATAAATATTTGAATTTCATGTGAGAAAAGAGAAAGGTAAAGCGAATGGTAAGGCAATGATAAAGTGAACGTGTTCAAATGATGGTAACCATATAGGCATTTATAGTCCAAGGCAGTGTAGTGGTAACCATTTACAAAGCGGTGGAGCACAAAAAGATGATTTACAACAGACATTAAGGAAATTAGTTAGTCAATTCTCAAGATATGGCAATAATAAGACATATGGGAAAGAGTGGAAACCTAAAGCATTATGAGTCGGATGGAGCAACCTTCGTCGAGATTTATGGTGCTAACGAATTCCAAATTTTTAGAGAAGCAAGATGGGAGCCTATCATTCACTTGTTCACCGGGTATAACATTAAAATCTCTTTTGATTTCATTGAATCTTTTGATGGTACTAGTACTAGGGTTGAGGGGCTAGGATTTCTAGTAACAGAGAAAAGCATTCCAGAGGCAAAAAAAAAATACTGGATGAGGGGGAGATATGGTTCAAAAGGAATCCGTTACAGGGGCGAACCTTAATTTTTTCCTAAAAGATGATTTTTTTGACCCTTGTTGGAGCTTTTGTGTCCAGTGTAACATTTTAAAACTAGAGTGGGTTCAACCAATGTGACTAATTCAACTTTATCTGACATGTGATGGTTGATTCTCTAAGGTCTTTCAACATCATGATATTTCGAATACACATGGTTTGTTTCAATAGGATGAAACTCCCTTTTTACATGCATCAAAGCTTAATTAAATTGGTGGCATGTGAAAGAAAAAGGAGGGTTTTGTATCCACATGATATCTACCACCATGGCCTAATTCAAATTTTGTACCTACATGAGTTAAACAAGCAAACACAGCAGTCTAGGAAGAGGGTAATTAGATAACCATTTCCTAGAAAACATAAGGAAGAAAGGGCTTTGTCTACACAAGCCAAGATCAATGAGCAAGTTGTTGCAAAAGCCACTGAAAACCCTAACAGGAGGAAAAGCCCAAGGGTTTGTAACAAGAGGACTAGAGGACACCAGAAAGAAGTACATGATAACAAGAAATATGAAACCATTGGAAAAGGTAGAAATAAGGGTGAATATCTTAGATAATTTCACCATGGAGCAAAATACTCAAGGAGGTCACAAACCAGGCCCACAAACAAATTGAGGCTGGGGTTGAAAGCTAAACTAAATCCCAAGCTAAAGGAACTAATTTTCATTAACGATGAGGAAGAAGCGGGGTCTACTAGAGCTGAGCAGGGGCTTCCAATAGAATCTTAACCGCAAGCTCAAAAAATTGCCAAAAATATGCATATAAAAGGGTAGAATAATCAACAGGGCATTAGCCAAGAAGGAAAAGTTAAGAATCCTTAGAGAGGAAACAAAGGTTATTGAAAACTAAAATAGGGGAAGCTCAAATTTTTTTAACCCTGGGATTTTTGTAAAGCCATATAACAATTTGATATTATGACAAGGTTTTGGGATCAGTTCAAGAAGATATAGATGATAAGTGTTTATGGTGTGGGGCAGTGATGCACCTAATATCAAAATTTTTGTAAATGCAAAATGTAGTGCATTCGGTTTTTTTTTTTTTTTTTTGGTAAGTAAGACTAATTCTATTAAGCAAACATATGGTACAAGAAGAGTTTACAATCAAGAGAGGCAAGAAACAGGCCAACCGGAAATGATAAATTATCAACCTCGGTCTCGAAGAGTGAACATGTAACAGACAAATAACAGTGAAGCCTAACTAGGAAATAAAGAAGATAGAAGCAGGGTTCTACCCAACATGGGCAGAAACCTCCGTACGAGATTTTTTTTCCTTTCTTTTTGTTGAATTTGACCCATACAGCTTTGTGTAGTTGGGCTGGAACCACTTGTATATTGTTGTTCACTGCTGGAGGGGGCTCCTTATCTAAGTCAGAAGAGGAGGAATCATGTGTGCGTTTCTGAGAGGTCATTGTGCCAAGGGGTCCCTCAGGGAATTTGGAGGATGAAACTTTCGTCTGCCTTACCTGTTCCATTTCTACATCAATCTCTTCCTCATCTGAGCTCAAGGTGTCATCTTCATCCACGGTGTTGGGAAAAATACTGAGAGGGGGGGTGAATCAGTATTTAGATCTGACTGAAAACTTTTCACTTTTTTTTTCTCTTAAACCCATACGTTACTTACTGAACCCAACTCGCATATAAATGTGGATATCCTTAAGAAGACTTGCATATGTCCAGATATCTTATTATACGTTTAATTATTTACTTAGATCATTACATCATTCACTCATCAGATGTTTAGTAAGCAGTAAGCATGTGCAGTAATAACAGAATAAACCATCACACATAAGCAACACACATGAACACCAGTATTTAAGGTGGAAACCCAATTCGAGAGAAAACCGCCGCTGTTGTCATCTCTGTCTTCAATATTTATTATACAGAAAACTTCTTACAATTTTGTATTAGCGCAGACTCATACCAGCACGCAGGCACCCACCTGCAGAAAGGCTACAACCTTCTCTCGTTCTCCAACCACTACTGGAAGGGAGCTCCAACCCCCTGATTTTAACACCAACTTCTACTGGCAGGATACTTCCACTTTCATACAAAAGGCTTCAACCCTCATATCCACCATATTTCTTCAATTTCTTCATCAGACTTCCGTCAGGTCTTCATCATTTATTTTGCCGATCATCGTAGAGATTCATCATTTCTAGATCATATCCTTAGGTGCATCATATCTGCAAATATCTATTAAAGAGATTTATTTATTAACAACCCTTCCACATGCACACCCTGTATTATGATCCTCTTCTCCTTATATAGTTTAGCCTTTATCAATACCATGAGTCAAAACCACTCAACTGCTAATGGTATTCCTGGACAGGATCAAAATAGGTAATCCAGCGGGGTCTACCCAAGCCCCAAACAACTTTTCATTGTTTTATTTTCTTGATCTCACAATTAATTAATCTAAGGCTTTTTAATATCTCAATCTGAGATTGAGATATTAATCCAATTCCCCCTTTAGTTGTTACAAAAATTAATGTGCCGCTGACTTATATAAAAACCCAGCAGTAATATATATCCATATAACCTTTCGGGCCCTTCAATAATATTTAATCTTCGACTTGGGGGTGAAGATCTCGGCATAACACAACAACGTATATTGAACCAATAATGTGAATGGAAATCGGGTCCCACACCCTTAATACACGACATAATACTTTGGGTTAAACCCGCAAACCTCAATACATGCATATGGGCCCCAACGTTAACAGTCATCTCCATTCGACGGTTTTTATCGCGTCACGCCGCCTCATTTGATCAGACGGATATCGCTCGGCGAAGACGCACGAACAATAACGCGTGATGGTCGCTATACTTTGGTTAACCTTCGCGCATATTCCTCATACGACCATCGTCCGATGGCTTCCCTCTAGATTGACGGTGCTCAACAATATCGCGCGGCATCCTTCGTCGAACGTTAACGTGCGATGGCGCGCAGTGATGGCAGTTTTGTAAATACGCTCAGGGACGCGTGTCGCTCATTCTATGGAATCGCTCCCAACCTGTTGAATACCGCTTGCTCGTCGAGAGCGGTGCGATCAAAACCGAAAACCCCCTTCACTGTTTATTCCTCTTGTGGTTCCTCTCCTTCGCTCAAGGTTCCATCCGTCTTTATTCTGTCATTGCTACGTTTCTCCACGAAAGCATAATTTTGTTTTAATTGTTCTTCCTCCGCTTTATTAGTTCATATAGCCATAATACTGTTATACAGCTCCGATGAAATCCTTATGGACTATTCAACTCGGTTCTTTTGCATTCAACAGGAACACCTTTCTTTGTATTGTCTAACACATGTGGAACGCACTATTACTCTGACCGATAGAGCTTATGTGCCCTGCACACAGAGCACGTCCATGGCTCACTCTCCCAACAGAACTTCACACAAAGTTTCAGGGCATTCCGTACGAGAATTGAACCAATCAATACCCAAATACTCTCGGTATTCTCCACCCATCAGAGTATCACCAGAACTCAATCATACATAGGATTTCCTTTATCCTCCATCAGGATGCATACATATACCGAACTTATTCAAGAAAAGCTTCACACATGATTTAACTCATCCTTATTTACATCGAATTTCCCATTAAATACAGAGCTTTGTTCAATTCACATTCAGTCATATATTTTGCTTGTATAGAACTGCTGATGGCTTTCTGAGTTCTTTATACAGCCTGCATCATTTTTCAGAGAGTTTCCATCAAGGAAAATCAATTCAATATACTAGGATACCAGAAATGCCAACAATAGAACACATGTTCGAGCCGTTGATTCTACCCGACGTGGAAGACAGCTGTGACAAACTCAGTGTCTTGCGTCACTGCGGGGGCTCTCGAGGTACGGATGAAAATTTTGGCTGGTGCCCCCGCACTCAATCTCTGCCATTCATCTGTGTTGTCCCCGCAGTCAACTCGGTCAACTACGGAGGCACTTTTCTCGATATCCGGTGCGCTAGTTATGTCCGCGGGTTGGGCCTTTTGATAGGAAATTTAATTATCAGCGTAGAAATGCCAATAATCTCCCCCTTTGGACTCGATGGCAACCATGACCAGAAATACATTCAGCAATATTCTCCCCCTTTGACATCAAGGGAAAAGGATAGATCAAGATCCTTTGTACCGACAATACCATGCTCCCCCTGAGATCATGCTGCATCTTCAAACATAATTAGAATGCCAACAATGCATCCTTTCCACAAGACTAATGCTCCCCCTTAACCTGTGCATCCAGAGATACCCAACAGCACCACAGCTGTGCTGAAGAATGCTGACCCAGGAAAAAATTTGTTAGCAACTACCCATACGCAGTTTTTTTTCCTTCAGGAAATCCGCGTATCCAATTTAATCTTTTGTATTTAAGTAGATCTGATCTTCTGCATGGCAAAGACTACTCCCAACTTCTGTCTGAGATATTCGAACGCTTCCCTGGGTAAAGGTTTGCTAAATATATCAGCAACTTGTTCTTTGGAGGGCACATATTCCAACTTCACCTTTTGTTCAAGCACTTGTTCACGTAAGAATTGATACTTGATGGGAATGTGCTTGGTCTTGGAATGCATAACAGGATTCTTTGAGATAATGATGGCACTTGTGTTATCACACATAATGGATATATGAGGTGAACATTTTATTTGAAAGTCTTGTAAGGTTTGCATCATCCAGAGAAGTTGAGTGCAACATGATGCAGCAGCCACATATTCTGCTTCCGTTGTAGATAAGGCAATAGAGCTTTGCTTCTTGTTGAACCAAGATACTAACCAGGGCCCCATGTAGAATGCACCACCACTAGTGCTTTTCCGATCATCAACATTTCCAGCCCAATCTCCATCAGTTTAAGCATGAAGAGTGAGATCAGCATTCTTTGGATACCATAGTCCAAAGTCTTGAGTTCCTTGTAGATATTTGAATATTCTTTTGACAGCCTAAAGGTGAGACTCTTTTGGATTAGCTTGGAATCGTCCAACAAATCCAACTGTATGCATAATGTCTGGTCTAGTCCCAGTGAGATAAAGTAGACTTCCTATCATAGATTTGTATTCTAGTTGATTCACTGTCGGAGAATCATCATGAAAACTGAGATTACATCCGGTTACCATTGGTGTACTTACAGGTTTGCACTCTTCCATGCCATACTTCTTCAGAATTTGCTTAAGATATTTTTTTTGTGATAAGAATATGCCATCTGTTGCTTGTTGCACTTGCAAGCCAAGAAAGAATGTTAGTTCTCCAAGTAAAGACATTTCAAATTCTTGCTGCATATCAGAAGCAAATTTCTGACTCATAGACTCTTCATTACTTCCAAAAATGAAATCATCAACATATACAACCACAATCAATAGTTTATCATTTTCAGTTTTTGTGTATAAGTTGCTATCAGCAGACCCCTTTGAAAATCCTTGTTGATGAAGATATTTGTCAATACGATAATACCATGCCCTTGGAGCTTGTTTGAGACCATATAGAGCCTTTTTAAGTCTACAAACAAGATTTTCATCATTTCCCAAAATGAATCCTTCTGGTTGTTCTATATAAACTTCTTCTTCTAGATCTCCATTGAGAAAAGCAGATTTAACATCCATTTGATAAACTTTGATTTGTTGGAAGCTTGAAAAAGAAAGAAACATTCTTATGGATTCAAGTCTAGCTATATGAGAAAAAATTTCTTCAAAGTCTATACCTTCTTGTTGAGCATACCCCTTGCAAACAAGTCTAGCTTTATTTCTTATAACATCCCCATTCTCATTTAACTTGTTTTTGAATATCCATTTAGTTCCAATGACATTTTTGTCATGAGGTCTTGGTACTAATTCCCAAGTGTGATTCTTTTCAATTTGATCAAGCTATTCATTCATGGCTTGAATCCAACATTCATCTTTTCTAGCTTGATTGACATTGTGTGGTTCAATAGTGGATAGAAAATCCAGATAGCTAGAAGATCCTACAAGAGTCCTTCTTGTTTGTACACCTAATCCCTTTTCTCCCAAAATTTGAGATTCTGGATGATTCTTTTGAACATATCTGGATGGAGCCTTTTCAGATAAATCATCTTCGGGTTCTTCATTGGGTTCACTTTCTACATCATTCCCATTTGATGTAGAAGGATATATGTCATCATCGTCTTCTGTTGTTTGTTTTTCTTCTTTTGGAGCTGCAGGAGACTCATCAATAACAACATCAATACATTCAACAATATTTTGAAGTATTTTATTGTAACATTTATATTCTCTACTTCTAGAGGAGTAACCAAGAAGTATTCCTTCATCTGCTCTGGGTTCAAACTTGCCAAGTTTTTCATCATTATTTTTTATAAAGAATTTGCTTCCAAAAACTCTAAAATTCTTCACAGTGGTAGGATTACCATACCATATTTCATATGGAGTTTTATCACTATTTACACGAACATGTGCCTTGTTAAGAATATTTACCGATGTATGTGCTGCTTCTCCCCAAAATGTGTCAGGTGTTCCGAAATCATCAAGCATAGCTCTAGCCATTTTTTGAACTGTTCTATTCCTTCTTTCTGCTACTCCATTTTGTTGTGGAGTACCTGCTACCGAAAACTGTCTTTTTATACCATGTTGTTCACAAAATTCAAGGAATTCATCTGATGTATATTCTCCTCCTCGATCAGATCTAAGACACTTGATTTTTAGATCTAATTCATTTTCAACCAGTGCCTTGAAGATCTGAAATTTCTCAAATGCTTCATCTTTGTGTTTAATCAACCCAATCCAACACATTCTAGAGAAATCATCAATAAACAAGATATAGTATTGTTCACCACGTGGTGAATTTTTCCTCATAGGTCCACATATGTCAGTATGAATGAGTTCAAGAGGCTTACTTGATGATCCTTCCTTGGCATTAAATTGTACTCTGGTTTGCCTACCGAATTGGCAGGATTTGCATATGATGTTTTCAGGTAGAGTAATATCGGGAAGATCACGAACAACTTTAAGTCTGCTTGATTTGTTGATCTGAGAGAAGCTCAGATGCCCCAACCTTCTATGCCATAGCTAGTTTTCTGAAGATTTACTCAAGTAACATTGTTCTTTGCAGTTCTTCAATACATACAGGTTGCTTGGAGTTTTGTTTCCTTTTATAATTGTTTTACCTGTATCAAGATCACGTACCACACATTCTTTTGAACTAAAGACAACTTCAGTTCCTTGATCACACATTTGACTTACACTTAACAGGTTATGCTTTAATCCATCTACATACATGACATTATTAGCTTTCACCTTTTCTTTTAGAAAAACATACCCTTTCCCCTTAATGACAGCAGGAGTATCATTTCCAAATGTAACATTCTTCTCTTTTTCTAGAGCACTATATGCAAGAATTTTGTTTTTGTCACCTGTCATGTGTTTAGAGCATCCACTGTCAATGTACCATTGATTTTCTTCACCTTCTGCAAATAAAGCTATGCCACAATTTTCAACCTGTAATTCCTTCTTTTTCCACACTTTGGAGCTTGAAGGAAATTGCTCTTTTGGCTGGATTTTGCTCCTGCATTCAGATTCTTCATGGCCAAAGTTATTGCAATAAGCACATTCAACTTCATTTTGAAGAGGAGAAAAGTTGTTATAGGTATTCTTCTTTGTTCCGATATCCCTCCTTTTCTTTCTTGCTTCTCTTTTCATAATGGTTTTGTATGCAACACATTGAACAACTTTATGACCAAAATTGTGACATGAGAAACATTATCCATTGAAGAATAATTTTCTGCGATCATGAAATCTTCTACTTGAATTTACCTGTTGGTTGGTGTTTCTTTGAAAGGTATTCATGTTAGTGCTCTTTGAATTGAGCTGGTCATGCTTTACCTGTGAAGATTCTTTATTCCCTTGCTAAGTGGCAGAATGTTTTATACTGGCTGTAGCTGCTTTTAGATAGCTTGGTGCTGAAGTCTGAGAAGATTCTCCGATATATCCAAGACCTGTCTTTATAAAAGGATAACATTGTACCTTGATAATCTCATCTAAGGTTTCAGATCCTTTAGCAAATATAAGATTCAAAGTCTTCACTTTCTCAATTTCTTTTCTTAGACTTACTATTTCATATTCTAATTTCTCATTGTGTTTCTCCTTTTCTTCAAGCTGATTTTTTAGAGTTTCTATGGATGTTTTACTTTCTTCTAAGCATATTTTGAGTGGATTGAATTCATCAAGAAAATCATTGTCCTTTAAAGCATCCATAAAAGTATATTTTTCTTCTCTAGATTCCTTTTCAAATGCCATGAGAAGTCTAAGATCCTGTTCACATTCTTCCTCACTATCAGATAACCCATCACTGTCTTCATGAGTATAGTAACTTTTTCTAGTGCTAAACCGGTTTTTATTCCTTCTTGCTACTTCCTTTCCTTTTTCATGTGTTTCTTTGTGAGGACACTTAGCAGCATAATGACCAACTCTTCCACAAGCAAAACATTTGAAAGGAAGCTTACCTCTAAACCGTCTTGTACCAAGTTGGAGTTTCTTTACAAAATTTACCTCATCTTCTTCTGAGATATACCCTGATCCTTCTATTGCTTGTACTTATTCCCCTTTTGTAGAAGCTCTAAAGACGGCTTCTTTGACTTCAGATGGTCCTCCTCTTCTCATTTCATATGCAGTTAGTATGCCATGAAGTTGCACCACAGTAAGATTTTGAAGATCCTGTTTTTCTTCAAGAGAAGCAACTTTTGACTCAAATTTTGTCATTAGTGATCTTAAAAATTTCTCAACCAAAGTAGATTCGGTTATTGTTTCTCCCAGATTTCTCATACGATTTACAATATCATCAAGACGTAAAAAGAAATTGGCAATGCTCTCCTCATTATGCATTTTAAGATTCTCATATTGAATTTTGAGAGTTTGGAGTTTAGCACTTTTTACCTTTGCATCACCTTCATAACTTAGAATGATTTTGTCCCATATGGCCTTCGCTGTATTAAGCTGCATGACTTTGACAAATTCTGATTCAGTTAGACTTACCAATAGAGCATTGACCGCTTTTGCATTTGTTTCGTAATTCTTTCTTTCTGTTGGATCTGTTGGTACTGCGACTGGATATTGATATCCTCCTTCAACAATAGCCCATATATTTTCTCCCAGAGACTGAAGATAGGATCTCATCATTGTTTTCCAGAAGATTAAATTTTTTTCGTTGAAGAGCAGAGGCCTGATAGATGTTGTTCCATCTTGATTGCTCATCTTGATTTATCTTCCTTCTAGCGGCTAATTTTTTTCAGAAGGACCTACTCCGATACCAATTGTTGGGAAAAATACTGAGAGGTGGGGTGAATCAGTATTTAGAGCTGACTGAAAAATTTTCACTTTTTGTTTCTCTTAAACCCATACATTACTTTACTGAACCCAACTCGCATATAAATGTGGATATCCTTAGGAAGACTTGCATATGTCCAGAGATCTTATTATATGTTTAATTATTTACTTAGATCATTGCATCATTCATTCATCATATGTTTAGTAAGCAGTAAGCATGTGCAGTAATAACAAAATAAACCATCACAGATAAGAAACACACATGAACACCAATATTTAATGTGGAAACCCAATTCGGGAGAAAACCACCGCTGTTGTCGTCTCTATCTTCAATATTTATTATAAAGAAAACTTCTTACAATTTTGTACTGGCGCAGACTCATACCAGCACGCAAGCACCCACCTGCAGAAAGGCTACAACCTTCTCTCGTTCTCCTGCCACTACTGGAAGGGAGCTCCAACCCCCTGATTTTAAGACCAGCTTCTACTGGCAGGATACTTCCACTTTCATACAGAAGGCTTCAACCCTCAGATCCACCAAATTTCTTCAATTTCTTCATCAGACTTCTGTCAGGTCTTCATCATTTCTTTTGCCGATCATCATAGAGATTCATCATTTCTAGATCATATCCATAGGTCCATCATATATGCAGATATCTCTTAAAGAGATTTATTTATTAACAACCCTTCCACATGCACACCCTGTATTGTGATCCTCTTCTCCTTATACAGTTTAGCCTTTATCAATACCATGAGTCAAAACCACTCAACTGCTAATGGTATTCCTGGATGAGATCAAAATAGGTAATCTAGCGGGGTCTACCCAAGCCCCAAACAACTTTTCATTATTTTATTTTCTTGATATGGAAATTAATTAATCTAAGGCTTTCTAATATCTCAATCTGAGATTGATATATTAATCAAATTCCCCTTTTAGTTGTTACAAACATTAACATTTTGCTTACTTATATAAAAACCCAGCAGTAATATATATCCATATAACCTTTCGGGCCCTTCAATAATATTTAATCTTCAACTTGGGGGTGAAGATCTCGGCATAACACAACAACATATATTGAACCAATAATGTGAAGGGAAATCAGGTCCCACACCCTTAATACACGACATAATACTTTGGGTTAAACCCACAAACCTCAATACATGCGTATGGGCCCCAACGTTAACGGTCGTCTCCATTCGACGGTTGTTATCGCGTCGCGCCGCCTCATTTGATCAGACGGATATCGCTCGGCGAAGACGCACGATGGCTGCCGTACTTTGGTTAACCTTCGCGCATCTTCCTCATACGACCACAGTCCGATGGCTTCCCTCCAGATTGACGGTGCTCAACAATATCGCATGGCATCCTTGGTCGAACGTTAACGTGCGATGGCGCGCAGTGATGGAGGTTTTGTAAATACACTCAGGGACGCATGTCGCTCGTTCTATGGAATTGCTCCCAACCTCTTGAATACCGCTTTCCCGTCGAGAGCGGTGCGATAAAAATCGGAAACCCCCTTCACTGTTTATTCCACTCGTGGTTCCTCTCCTTCGCTCAATGTTTCGTCCGTCTTTATTCCATCATTGCTACGTTTCTCCACGAAAGCATAACTTTGTTTTAATTGTTCTTCCTTCGCGTTATCAGTTCATATAACCATAATATTGTTATACAGCTCTGATGAAATCCTTATGGACTATTCGACTCAGTTCTTTTGCATTCAACAGGGACACCTTTCTTTGTATTGTCTAACACATGCAGAACGCACTATTACTTTGACCAATAGAGTTTATGTGCCCTGCAAACAGTGCACGTCCGTGGCTCACTCTCCCAATAGGACTTCACACAGAGTTTCAGGGCATTCCGTGCGAGAATTGAACCAATCAATGCCCAAATACTCTCGGTATTCTCCACCCATCAGAGTATCACCATAACTCAATCATACACAGGATTTCATTTATCCTCCATCATGATGCATACATATACCGAACTTATTCAAGAAAAGCTTCACACATGATTTAACCCGTCCTTATTTACATCAAATTTCCCATTAAATACAGAGCTTCGTTCAATTCACATTCAGTCGTATATTCTTCTTGTATAGAACTACTGATGGTTTTCTGAGTTCTTTATACAGTCTGCATCCTTTCTCAGAGAGTTTCCATCAAGGACAATCAATTCAATATACTAGGATACCAGAAATGCCAACAATAGAACACATGGTCAAGCCGTTGATTCTACCCGACGTGGAAGACGGTTGTGACCAACTCAGTGTCTTGGGTCACTGCGGGGGCTCTCGAGGTATGGATGAAAATTTTGGCTGGTGCCCCCACACTCAATCTCTACCATTCATCTCTGTTGTCCCCACAGTCAACTCGGTCAATTGCGGAGGCACTTGTCTTGATATCCGGTGTGCTAGTTGTGTCTGCGGGTTGGGCCTTTTGATAAGAACTTTAATTATCAAGGCAGAAATGCCAACAACACGTACTGGATATATACATGTTTTAGAATGAAATTAAATGGAAGTAGCTTTTCTATGTGAATTGATGAAAAATGTTTCATGTATTGGATATATATATATGTTCTAGAATGAAATGCATGTATTGGATATATGTTCTAGAATGCAATTAACTCAAATTAACTTTTTCTATATGCATTCATGAAAAATGTCGTACGTATCGATATATATGTTCTAGAATGCAATTAATCGAAAGTAGCTATTCTATGTCCATTGATGAAAAAATTTGCACGTCCCGGATATATATTTTCTAGAATGAAATTAATTGAAAGTAGATTTTCTATGTGCATTGATGAAAAATGTTGCACGTACTGGATGTATATGTTCTAGAATGTAGTTAAAACTGAAAGTAGTTTTTCTATGTGCATTGATGAAAAATGTTGCCCGTACTGGATATATATGTTCTAGAATGGAACTAATTGAAAGTAGATTTTCTATGTGCATTGATGAAAAATGTTGCATGTACAGGATATATATACATTATAGAATGCAATTTTAAAATTTTATGATTGTTTGACACATCTAATGAGACCTATAATCTTATGATTGTTTATATATATATATATATAGATATAGATATGTCGATGTGTATTGTACTTCAATCATTTTAACATATATATTCAAACATGTACTTAAATAATTTCTATGTACATATATTCATGTGAACTTTTTTTTTTGGAAAACGACAACTTGAATTTTAAAAACAAAACATTATATATAATAATCACATTCCAAATGTAGTTCAACCATCCAAAACTTGAGTTTTAAAAACAAAACATTATATCACAACATTACTTCACATGCCAAATGTAGTTCGACCATCCAATAAAATAAAACATTATATATCACAAAATTACTTCACATTAATTCACATGCCAAATGTAGCTCAACTATCCAATAAAAACAAAACATTATATCATGAAATCACATGCCAAATGTTGTTCAACCATCAAAAACTTGGGTTATAAAAACAAAACAAATTATAACATAACATTAATTCACATGCCAAATTTAGTTCAACCATCCAAAACTTGAGTTTTAAAAACAAAACAAATTATATCACAACATTACTCAACATGCCAAATGTAGTTTAAATATCCAACAAAAAAAAAACATTATATCATACAATCACATGCCAAATGTAGTTCAACCATCAAAAAATTGAGTTTTAAAAACAAAACAAATTATAACACAACATTAATTCACATGCCAAATGTAGTTCAACCATCAAAAAATTGATTTTTAAAAATAAAACAAATTATAACACAACATTATTTCACATGCCAAATATAGTTCAACCATCCAGAAATTGAGTTTTAGAAACAAAACATTATAGATCACAAAATTACTTCACAATACTTCACATGCCAAATGTAGTTCAACTATAAAAT
Source organism: Pinus albicaulis (assembly GCA_034641835.2). Classification (NCBI taxonomy): domain Eukaryota; kingdom Viridiplantae; phylum Streptophyta; class Pinopsida; order Pinales; family Pinaceae; genus Pinus; species Pinus albicaulis. Next base: position 464,848,837 of record CM076581.1, on the reverse strand, counting down.
AAAAACAAAACATTATATAACAATCACATGTACCAAATGTCGTTCACATAAAATAAGTCCAAAATTTGTATCTCACAAGTATCAAGTTATATATGACTGCATCTAGATAAGACTATATATAAAAAAGTAAATTTAAGACTAAATCTATTGAAAATATAATGTTGCACGTGCATGTGCATCATCCATCAAATACAGATGGATGTAGTGTCTCTCCTAGCAAAGTCACGATCCTCGAGCTATCCTGCGAAGCGGAAGTATGGGGAACTTGTACACAATGTGTACAAACATTAAAATTTAATGTTTTAAAATTGAATGAGAATATATAAAACTTCATGTAAAAAAACAAAATGTAAAAAAAATCATGCAATACTTCATGAGATTCCCTCTCCTTTGTTGCTCGTCTACTAAAACTTCCCCCACTAGAACATCTTCAACAATAAACTATACAATATACATGTACAAGTATATATATATATATATATTAAAAATTTTCAAATGAAAATGCATATATAAACTTATTTTCAATAATATTAAAAAAAAAGTTAGACAACATGTTCAAATGGTTGAAATGGTGTGGATGTTCCTATCTCCATCATACACTCCATCGCTAGAGTCCGTGGAGAAAATAATTCCTCTCTAGGAACCTAAAATTCAAAAAATTTAAAAGTATAAAATCACTGAAGATCTAGATCTCAATTTATAATAAAGCTTTTGAACTTCAATTTATAACTTATAACTTAAAAACATATATTTAAGTGAAAAATTGAATACTTTTGCTGGTGGATTTGGCACATCTCCTAAGAGAGGCTCCAAAAGAAAATCTCCAAAAACCTAAAATTCAAAAAATTTAAAATAACTCTATATCTCTAGATCTCAATTTATAATAAAAATTTTGAACTTCAATTTATAACTTATAACTTAAAAACATATATATTTAAGTGAAAAATTGAATACTTGTGCTGGTGGATTTGGCACATCTCCTAAGAGTGGCTTGGAAAGAAAATCTCCAAAAACTTAAAATTCAAAAAATTTAAAATAACTCAAGATCTAGATATCTCATTTTTTAATGGAACATTTTGAGGTGGAATATATAACTTAAAAACACATTTAAAAGTGAAAAATTGTTCATACTTGTGATGGTGGATGTGGCACATCTCCCAAGGAAGAAGAAGGTACCGCCATCCCAAAAACATCGGACAGAATTAGAATCTGTTAAAACATTTTATTATATTATATATATACATGTACATGTGTGCACAATTATTTATTTTAAAAATATCTCATCATGTTTCGATAAATATAAAAATGGATAAAAAATAATTGTACATCATCATGTGTTCACTTAAAAAACACTAACATTTGCCAACATATCTTGATGGTGAGAACCATCTTGATTGTATTATTGATGGTGAGACCCATCTTGATTGTTTGAACCAGAGGCTCTGATCGTGATATTAACATTTTCTTCGTTCATCAAGCGTGATAACTGCAAATGGTTTTCACATATAATGATACAATTTTGTTAGATTAATGTCTACAAATAAATGTATGTATATATGTATTTATTACAAATTGTACATGTGTTAAAATAATCACCCTAACCATTAACACATACCGTTCCCATGCCCTCTTGCTCATGAACAATTAGGTCCTGCCAACCATTGTGACAATTCTTTGCATATGTTTTGAGATATTAAACACTCATGTTGTCAATCTCTTCATCTGTATAATACACAAAATTAACGCGTGCATTCTCACATGCTCTTTGTTGATTCAGACAAACATCGACTCTACCCAATCCACTGTGAACATTGTCAATGATGGCATCCCTTGATTCTTGACTAATTTGAGAAGTGGCATCCATCTCTGACCGCAAATTTTCAACATGAAGAGGTCGACTAACCAATGGTGGCTTAAGGTGAGGCAAATCAACATCACGCCTAGCGCCCCTACGGTCACACAATTGACCTTTCCCAGGACCAAAAAATTTAGAGGAAAGGTCATTGTAATTGGGTTTCATTTGCAAAAAAAATTATACATAAAATAATTTTGCAAAATAAAATAGAATTCCGTCGTTCCATGGGAGTCTTCCATAGGCCACAAGGTGTCTATCATACAAATAGCGAGCTATATAAGGGTGCTTGAAATATTTCACCTTCAACATCTTTATTTTCGGCCCTTCTTTGAAATTAAACATAGACTTGGCCATTTTTGTTGTAACTCTTTGTTTAAAAACCTCCCATGTATTGGGACAAATCATTGTTTCCTTTATTTTTCTCATCACTTCTACAAAAGTATCAGTGGTTGGACCAAGCTTTAGGTACACATCTACTAGTTCGCTTAAAGAGTGTGTAACTATTTCCAAGCTTTGTTGACTCTCAACAGGAAGAGTCAAAGCCACAAGATATCTCTATTCAATTCTGGATGGAGATGTTGACACCTTTGTAAGGTACATTTCTGCATGTTTTTTTCCCAAGGTATATTAGAAATGTTGGATGGATAAGTTGTGGTTGGTGTACAACCTTCTTCTTGAATGACGCGTTCTACCCTACATATTTTTTGAGAAACATTTGGAGCAACATTTTTAGCCTCTACATCAATATATAAAATTTTTTATATTAAAAAAACACATGTAAAAAATTTGTACAAATTGAATGAAAATAATATTCAAATTGATAGCCACCTCGATATGGTTGGCTAGCATCTTGCCCACCCTGAGACCGTTGAGAACCAGAACGACCCTACTGAGAACCAAAATGACCACCGATTGGTTCAGAACCAACACGACCATCCATTGATTGGCCTTTGGGAGAATACATATCACCATATTCACGTAATTTGCCAACACTTATTGATGGCCCTCCAAGGGAATGTATACCACCACCAACCTCACGAGACGAGAGGGAAGCTTTAAAAAAAATATGAATTTATAATCAATTCAAAAATACATTCATACATATAAATACATGTACATATTCATTGATTAAATTGCGTGAACCATACCATGATTGCGTGAACCATGGGCATGCTCCATTGATGGAGTAGACACCCTTGTCCTCCTATCTCCTAAAAAAATAACAAATGAAACTTATTAACAACTAATTTAACTCACAAAATTGATAAAAAATAAATTCCATATGTATACACATGTATGTATATGTATGGATATTTAAGATTATATTTAAATACCATGAACATCCCTCGATCCCTGATGCCCCTCTCTCATAGAGATATGGGATTCTATTGATCTTCGCCGTTCATCCTCCATGATATATATATCTACCGTGGAAATTTACAATTATTTTTTTAAACTACTATTTAAAATAAATTCAAAATTAATTTCAAAAGATTAATGTAATTTAGTGTACACAAATTATGTAAAACACAACTTTCAAAGCACTAATTGATGTGTGAAATTCAATTTAAGCAAAATTTTTATAAAAATGTTAAGTTCACCAAATTGCGCTTTACATGGTGGGAGCACCCTTGGTATATAATTGAAAACATGGTGGGAGCACACTTGGTATAAAATTGAAAAAAACACATGGTCATTAAAAAAGAAGTGTGAAACTCCATTTAAACAAAAAAATGTTGAAGTCCTCACATTTTAATTTTACAAAAATGTGAAGTTCACCACTTGTTGCAAATGTGAAGTTCACCAAGTTGCGCTTTACATGGTGGGAGCACACTTGGTATATAATTGAAAAAAACACATGGTCATTAAAAAATACGCATTTATAAGTACAAAACACACACATATCCAAGATATGTTACAATGTCCATCAATAAATTTTGAAGGAGAGTGTCTCAACACTAATTCATCTTTGAGAGATGAATCTTGAATTTTTGAAGAAGAGCGTCTCAAAACTAATTCATCTTTGAGAGATGAATCTTGCATTGGCATTGCCCCGTATAATTCTAATTCATCTATTAATTCATCTTTGATAGATGAATCCCGAATTGGCATTTCCCTACACAATAGACCAGCAGACATCTTATTAACATTTGTACAATGTATTATACTAAAAAATTGAAATTGGCTAACAATATTGTTTTCTTTTGCATGCATTTGTTTTAGCCTCTCCTTCTTAACTTGGTACACGCATTTCATCTGGTTGCACACAATTTCGGAATTGGTGAAAACTACAATTCCATTTGATCCATACTCCCTTGTTGTTCCCAAGCCTTCTATCAATGCAATATAATATGCTTCGTTGTTTTTTGTTCTTCCCGATATATTCATTTTCCTTTGGAGGACCTTGCTAGTCACAATATTGCAAAGCACATATGCAATCACTACTTTCCCTAGATTGGGATAACAAGAAACATCTATGCATAATGACCATTTTTCAACCATATTTAGTGGGTTTTTTTTATCCTTGTAAAAAACAAATTCAATAAAATATATTAAATTAACAATTATTGCAAATTCATGGGAGAAATGGCACATGTGCATCAGATAAATGGCATGTGCATGGTTTACCTTAAAGTTTGACTTAAATTTTATGGTATAATTCACATCTAGAAATGAGATGCATTAAAGATTGCATTGCCTAGAGTTTAAGGGAGATTTATGACACATGTACATGGTTCGTGCATGGTTTTCCTTAAAGTTTTCCTTAAAGTTTATGGAAGAAATCACATCTAGAAATGAAATGCCTTAAGAAAGGATGAGATCCAGAGGCTACCTGGCCCTTTATAGACTCCTTTAGAACTTGTAGAAGTTAATAATTAACAAAAAAAAAATCCTATGGAAGTTCAGCCACTTTAGGTTCAGTTTTTAGGCCTTAAATTTTTCATTGAATTAATAGGGGAAAGCCTTGAGTTTGGGGGATCCTATCCTATGGAAGTTCAGCAAATTTAGGTTCAATTTTAAGGCCTTAAAGTTTTCCTTGAATTAATGCAAGAAAGCCTAAAAATGACACATTATTTAAATTTAATGAGAAAGCCTCAAGAGATGGAAGTTCAACTACTTTAGGTTCACTTTTTAAGCCCTCGAAATCTTGCCTTGAATTAATGGGATAAAGCCTCGAGTTAGGATAAATGACACGTGCTTTAAAGTTAATGGGAGAAAGCCTTGAGAAATGACACATGCTTTAAAGTTTTCCTAAGATTTTATGGGAGAAATGACACATGTACATGGTTTCCCTTAAAGTGGTAGTGGTTTATGGATATTAAAATGAATAACTTCTATTTAAATTTGTTCTAGAGATTGATTGTAGGGGCATTTATTGGATATGTCACCTTTTATAAAATATGAGATCCAAAGGCTACCTGGCCCTTTATAGACTCTACATTTAGAAATTGTAGAAGTTAACACTCAACAAACAGACTAAAATCCTATGGAAGATCAAACAAACTAAAATCCTATGGAAGTTCAAACAAAATAAAATCCAATGGAAGTTCAAACAAACTAGGTTTAGTTTTTAGGCCTTAAAGTTTGCCTTGAATTGGGAGAAAAAGCCTTGAGTTTGGGGGATCATATCCTATGAATTTCAACTAATTCAAAGTTAAATTTTAGGCATTAAAGTCACGTGAATTAATGGGAGAAAGACTCTGAAAATGACACATGAATTAAAGTTAATGGGAGAAACCCTTGAGAAATGACACATGCTTTAAAGTTTTCCTAAGATTTTATGGGAGAAATGACACATGTACATAGTTTTCTTTAAAGTGGTAGTGGTTTATCGATATTAAAATGAAGAACTTTGTTTAGATCTATTCCAAGAGATTTACTATAGGGAATTGACTGATATGTCACCTTTCAGAAAAGATGAGATCCAGAGGTTACCTGGCCCTTTATAGACTCTGCCTTTATAACTTGTAGAAGTTAACACTCAACAGAAAGACTAAAATCCTATGGAAGTTCAAACAAACTAAAATCCAACGGAATTTCAAACAAACTAGGTTCAGTTTTTAGGCCTTAAATTTTGCCTTGAATTAATGAAAGAAAGCCAATGACACATGCTTTAAAGTTTTCCTAAGAGTTTATGGGAGAAATGACACATGTACATGGTTTTCCTTAAAGTGGTAGTGGTTTATGGATATTAAAATGAAGAACTTATATTTAGATCTATTCCAAAGATTGATTTTAGTGGCATTTACTAGATATGTCACCTTTCATAAAAGATGAGATCCAGAGGCTACTTGGCCCTCTACAGACTCTACCTTGAGAAATGACACATGCTTTAAAGTTAATGGGAGAAAGCCAATGACACATGCTTTAAATTTTGCCTAAGATTTTATGGGAGAAATGACACATGTACACGGTTTTCCTTAAAGTGGTAGTGGTTTATGGATATTAAAATGAATAACTTCTATTTAGATCTGGTAGTGGTTTATGTATATTAAAATGAAGAAATTATATTTAGAGTTGTTCCAGAGATTGACTGTAGGGGCATTTACTAGATATGTCACCTTTCAGAAAAGATGAGATCCAGAGGCTACCTGGCCCTTTATAGACTCTGCCTTTAGAAATTGTAGAAGTTAACACTCAATAGACAAACTAAAATCCTATGGAAGTTCAAACAAACTAAAATCCTATGGAAGTTCAAGAAAACTAAAATCCTATGGAAGTTCAACCACTTTAGGTTCAGTTTTTAGGCCTTAAAGTTTTCCTTGAATTAATGGGAGAAAGCCTTGAGTTTGGGGGATCCTATCCTATGGAATTTCAGCTACTTTAGTTTCTATTTTTAGGCCTTAAATTTTGCCTTGAAATAATGGGAGAAAGCCTTGAGAAATGACACATGCTTTAAAGTTAATGGTAAAAAGCCAATGACACATGATTTAAAGTTTTCCTTAAGAGTTTATGGGAGAAATGCACATGTATGGGAGAAATGACACATGTACACGATTTGCCTTAAAGTTGTTGTGGTTTATGGATATTAAAATGAAAAACTTCTATTTAGATCTATTCCAGATATTGACTGTAGGGGCATTTACTAGATATGTCACCTTTCAGAAAAGATGAGATCCAGAGGCTACCAGGCCCTTTACAGACTCTGCCTTTAGAAACTGTAGAAGTTAACACTCAACAGAAATACTAAAATCCTATGGAATTTCATCCACTTTAGGTTCAATTTTTAGGCCTTAAAGTTTTCCTTTAATTAATGGGAGAAAGCCTTTATTTTGTGGGAGAAATGGCATGTGCAAGGTTTTCCTTAAAGTTTTCCTTAAAGTTTATGGGAGAAATCACATCTAGAAATGACATGCACCTTAACGTTTTCCTTACCTAGAGTTTAGGAGAGAAATAACATGTACATGGTTTTCCTTAATGTTTTCCTTATAGTATATATGGGAGAAATGACATTGCCTTATAGTTTATGGGAGAAATGACATAAAAATGACACATGCCTTAAATTTTTCCTAAACCTTTATGGGAGAAATCACACATGTATAGGAGAAATGACATGTGTACATGGTTTGCCTTAGAGTGGTAGTGGTTTGCACTTACTTAAATAACTAGTGGTAGTGGTTGATTAAGTTATGTCAAAAGTCACACCTTGATGAGTTTGTGGGAGAAATGACATGTACATGGTTTGAAAAATTGTTTTATGCACTTACTAAAACAACTAGTGGTATTTGTTGATGAAGTTATGTTAAAAGCCACACCTTGATGAGTTTGTGGGAGAAATGACATGTACATGGTTTGCAAAATTATTTTATGCACTGACTAAAACAACTAGTGGTAGTGGTTGATGAAGTTATGTCAAAAGTAGCACCTTGATGAGTTTGTGGGAGAAATGATATGTACATGGTTTGCAAAATTATTTTATGCACTTACTAAAACAACTAGTGGTAGTGGTTGATGAAGTTATGTCAAAATTCACACCTTGATGATTTTGTGGGAGAAATGACATGTACATGGTTTTCTTGGTTTTCCTTAGAGTTTAGTTTTCCTTGAATTTTATGGGAGAAATCACATCTACGAACCTTTACTTTGAAATCTATAAATAGGCTAAAAACATTAAAAAAGAATTTTCAACTTGCAACATTGCTCAGTCCTTTCCTAAGTGACCATACTCCTGCAGCCAAGAATCACAAGGAGATATGCATCAAACACAGTCTAAAATTCACCTCAAAAATTTTGCTAGCTACTCCTTGAACCTGTCCAGACCAAAACACAATAAAATAACCAATACTTAACTTCTCCAACTCGACTAGGGCTTCTTGAGACTGTGGCTACCTCATAAATCATTCTCCATCGCTGAGATGTTCTTGATGATATGTTTGAAAGAGATCCAAGGTCTCTAATTTATATTAGATGATGGAGGATCCAAGGGGTGCCTAAAGTGCCAATATGGCCCTTCATATAGGGAAGCCGACTTGATAAAGACCCACTTATGATTTATTTATGTTTCTTTGTAGAGAGGCCGACTTGATCAACATGATTGCTTGCCGAACGTTAATTTGAGTCACATTATTTAATAAGAGGAATACCAAGTCAATTTAAACACATCAATAATAATAATTTTTTTTTATCTAATTTAAATTCACTTTTTGGGCAACATGGATTCTCCTTGGGATAATTGGGCTTCTCCTTGGGGTAATAGGATTTATCTTGGGGAAATTCATCTCGAAGTTTCTCCAAATTTCAACACTAAGGGGAAACAACTGGTTGGATAATACTAACTGAGTTTTCTACCCAATTTGATTGTAACATACTAGGTGCAGAAAGGGCCAGGAAATGTGGATTGTATAACTGCTTTGGGGTAGACTTGAGTGATCAAACCTAGCCAAATCAATCTCATTTTAGGGAGAATGGTTATGGACTTAATTGTATAAATATAATCAAGCTATGATGATGAGATAGTATGTAAATAACTTGTTCTTGTGATGTGTAATGTCACAAGGGTGCTTCTAAACTCTAGCTCTCTTTGTTTGGATCTGTTATCTACTTCTGCAACCCACTTGTGATTTCTAACAAACTTGATAACCTGGAAAAATACTATAAAGGAAAGAAAATCCACAGATTATCTAATTTGTTTATGAATTGTACCTGGTTGTGAAGGAATAAATAAGTGTTTCAATCTATGTTTTTGAGGTTCTTTGAATTTCCTATGTGATTCAAATATTAGCCTTTGTTTTTTATTTGTCTTTAAAAAAATATGCTTCAATAAAAAGTAGATGATGTTTTGTAGAGTAACCTTATACAATGCTTTAATGTGAAGATAGTACTTTACCTACAAAACAATGGAATTGAAGACTGTGGTTATATATTAGAGTTCTATTATGACATCTTTATCTTCCCAACCTGAAATGCTATTATCTTCCTTTCCCTGTATATGTCACTGTACTGAAAGAATGGATTTTTTGAATGGCATGGTTTTCAAGATGTGGAGTTGTTTGTTGGTTTACTTGGTATTCTCGAAGGGCTAGACATTTCGAATAAATTCTGAAGGTTGTTTTATTTGAAGTCAATCATGTCATTTTGAAACAGAGAAAACTTAAGCTGCATTGTTTTGTAAAATTGCTTCAAGCAACAAAAAAATTGAAAAATCATAGTTGTTGAGACATCCATTAAATAGATGATGGAATGAAAGAGCAAAAACCTTTGATTCACACCCTTTTCCAGCTAAATTGTTATGGACTTAACTGTATAAATATAATCAAGCTATGATGATGAGATATTGTGTGAATAACTTGTTCTTGTGATGTGTAATGTCACAAGACTCCAGCTCTCTTTGTTTGGATCTGTTATCTACTTCTGCAACCCACTTGTGATTTCTAACAAACTGGATAACCTGGAAAAACACTATAGAGGAAAGAATATCCACATATTATATAATTTTCTTATGAAATTTACTTGGTTGTGACGGAATAAATAAGTGTTTCAATCTCTTTTTTTGAGGTTCTTTGAATTGCCTATGCGATTCAAATATTAACCTCTGTTTGTTATTTGTCTTTAAAAAAATATGCTTCAGTAAAAAGTAGATGATGTTCTGTAGAGTAACCTTATACAATGGTTTAATGTGAAGATAGTAATTTACCTAGAAAACAATGGAGTTGAAGACTGTGCTTATATATCAGAGTTTTTTTATGATATCTTTATCTTCCCTACCTGAAATGCTATTATCTTCCTTTCCGTGTATATTTCATTGTACTGAAAGAACGAATTTTCTGAATGGCATGGTTTTCGAGATGAGGAGTTGTTTTTTTATTTTACTTGGTATTCTCGAAGGGCCAGACATTTCGAATCAATTCTGAAGGTTGTTTTATTTGAATTCAATCATGTCATTTTGAAACAGAGAAAACTTAAGCTACGTTGTTTTATAAAATTTCTTCAAGCAACAAAAAAATTGAAAATCATAGTTGTTGAGACATCCATTAAATAGATGACAGAATGAAAGAGAAAAAACCTTTGATTCACACCCTTTCCCAACCATGAAATGAAGTATTCATTGGATGTGGGTAAAATGTACGCATCACCTTCAACTTCTATGAGGTTAAGCATCTACTTGTATGTTCATTTTGCATATATTTATATCTATAGAAAATAGCTCAACAATCAAGAGGTTGCTTCAACAAATGAGAAAGCAGTCTCACTATAAGTGAACAAATTGAAATATTTTTAATAAAAGAAGCCTACTAAATATGAAATATGCAACCAAGCGAGCAATGAAATAAGGACATGCCTGGAGATGATCGATCATGAACATAAAAATATGAAGGTAAGAAAAATTCAAAATCCCACAGCAAAAAAATATTTGATTTTCAACTCATCCATGACTCTGGTTCTCCAAGCAGATGCAAATTTCTTAAATCCAGGTATAAAATATATCCCACATTCATGTTCAGGAAAATCTTGAAGGTGATTGTGAAAATTTTGAAGATAGTTTAAGAAAACTTGAGGGTGACCCTGTCTCATGAAAAGATGCATACAAGCAACCTTAAAGAAGACTAACATGTTTTAACATAGCAGGGTGTTGTAATATTGAATGTGGAAATTCTTTGACACATGTACCAACCTGGAAATTCGGAGACGAGGCCGCAATGAGAAGACAAGCAGGAGATCAACAAGGATGTCGTGGAGGACGCAGATTACAAATTACCTGCAAACAAAAAAACACAATGATAAAATTAAAACAACAGAACATCAATAAAAAAAATTCACAAAGAAAATAAACAACAGAAAACCAACAAATTTCTCACCTCCTCACCCCTGCGAAACACCAAGACTCTGCAACAGCAAACAACAAACACAACATACAACAAACACAACAACCTCAGCAAATGCAGCAGACAGAGTTGCGGCAATGCTAATAAGCCTGAAACCTCTTCGCGTTTGCGGGTTAGCATATTTATAAACTAAAGTTCAGTCAAACTATTAGTTTGGCCGAAATTCTATTGTCGGTTTTCCCATCTCCGGCCAAAAATATGTTTGCCCACGTTGTCAGTACGCCGTCAATGTAAACGGTAGAGTTAGTTTGGCCGAAATAATTTCAAAAGTTCGACCGAATTGTTGGGAAAATGACTTTTCCGCCCCCGATTCTCACAAAAGTGTAACCCACCTTCACGGTTTTACCCTAATAAGATCAATTTTTATAAATATGACCTCTTCATTCACCTAAGTAATGATGCAATCTTAATGGATCAATTAAAATAGTTTTAGGCCATTAAAATGTATTTGACCTCTTCATTAGCCTAAGTAATTGTACAATCTAAATGGATCATTTAACATAAGAGCCACTTGGTGGCATGTCACTACTTCTTTGTATAGTTGAATTGTATGCATGTACTTTTGTGTATAAAATAGGGATAAAATATGTTGATAATTGATGCACCTTATTAATACTATTTTATCTTATGAGAATTGCATCATAATATAATTATTATAATATCTATCACCTAACAAACATTTACTAACAATTTAATTTATATGCTTAAGCTAAGTATATTGAATAAAGTAATTATAACCATTTTATTGAACATTTAGTCTATATAATACTAGGGAAATTATAATTTTTTTCCCATACCATTTTATATTCAATTGTAAATTTGAATATACATACCCCAACCAAAAAGGATTCAGCTACTCAATATTACATCTCAAAATAATAAAATTGTAATGTCAAATTCAACACTCAAGACCTTGTATTCTTAATAAGATTAAAAGTGTTGAACTTTTGAAACAAAACAATATAATGTTATTGGTATTTTTCTCATAATGTTGTTGGTATTTTTCTCATCCAGGTGCTTCATTGCAAAGACTAAGACAATTTCCAAAGACAAAAATACCCAAGATTTCCTATATATAATCTACTTTACCATCTGTACTTAGGCTTTTAATGGATACATGGAAGCATACTTCAAACTAGCTTAGGCTAATGTTTATACTATCATTAGATTTGTGAATGAAATATATGTTAAGAAAACTTGTCAATAAATTATACATTAAGTAAGAATGTGTTATTGGCCACAATGATAGATATCACTTCCAACAATCTAGTTGTGATTCGTCATTTATCTCTCAAAACACTTATACATTATACATGACATTGATACAACTAGTTTAATGATTAAATGTTTATAATGAACACATTTTATTTTAAATGTCCATTGCTTTATTTGTTCATCTTTACACAATAAATGATTATTTTCTCTATGTAGCTTCACACAATTTGCACAATGGTGCTAGTTTTGCAAATTGTATATTATGAACCTATCTAAAAGAAAAATATTCTTAATTGTACTTCAACTAAAAAATAAACTTTTAAGTTTCCATTTAGACTGCAAACTAAATTTGTATCACTACTTTAAAATTGTTACCAAAACAAAGATAAATATGTATTTATCTATGTGAGATCACTTGGAAATATGGACATGTGAAACTCATAAACACATAAAATATTAAATATATAATTAATGCTAAGAAACGACTTAAACATCACGAGTAAAACCCTATAAGAACATATTACTTTTTATTCTTTTATTAAAACTAAAGCATTATGATTTGATATTTGTAATTTATTTGGTTGTTTATAACTTATTGTATGGATTATAATGCATTTATATTTTACAATGTTAAAATGATATTGAGATAAGTAAATAATTTCAGGAATAGACTTCTCGTTCAATTATATGTTTGCTAATTTTTTAATATGGTTTAAAAGAAAAAATAAATATATTTTTTATAAATTATATTTGTTAATATATTATTATATATTTAATTTAATTTATAATATATAAACTAAATTGAAATCAATGATAATTTATTATATTTACATTAAATAAATTATAATAATAAAAAAATATTATTATTTAATTTAGTTTCAATTAATAGTTAAATTGATTTAAATTTAAATCAATTTAATTATCAAATATTTTGGTTTTTCACATTGCTTTAGTGACATTGAATTTTTTTAATTATTTAAAATATAATTTTAAATTGAAAATAAATATAATTCTTGAAAACGCCTATAAACTTAATTAGAATCTAACTAAATCTGTGAATCTAACCTAAATTATAAAACTTAAAAATAAAAAATAAAAAAAATTAAAACATAAAAAATACAAATATAAATATCCACATCACATTAACAATAAACATTAAATTAAAAACAACAATATTATAAAACTATATAAATATATGATATATTATAATGCATCGGAGTTATAATAAAATAATTGGTAATCAATATTATAATAAAAGTAATTGGTAAATATGATAAAAATAGTAAATAAAAATTGAATAAAAATTATGTTGATATATAATAAATTTTTAATTTATAAAATATGTGAAGATATTAATTATGAATATTCATATCACAAATAAACAAACATCACATATATTTAGGTAAATTAAAAAAAATGGTGATAATTGACTCATACCATTTAAAAATAATGGTGACAATTCGGAAATCTCAGATATCCCTGTCCAAAATATGTCAACGTGATTGCTGCTTTGTTCCAGGGCCTGCATGTTTCTTCATTATCTATCCCAAAATGTTGCTTCGAGTATTTTCAATTTTTTTTTCTTTTAAAAAAATGTGGTTTATGTGAGTTGTTAGTGCAGGATTTCTCACCAATGGAAGAGAAGAGAAATTAATTGTATACTTTTTTTCAAATTTTCAATAGATTTTCTTTAAACATTACATTTTTTTGTTTACTGATAAAGTTTTTTTCATAGCTATTAAAACATGTAATAGCTTGGCAATGTTAAGTTTTCCACATACCAATACAACTTTCAAAATCTCATGAGGTGAGACAACTTCAACTAAAATGAGGTTTCAGAGCTTCTATCCCTGTAGAGGTATTTACAACAATATAGGTGCTGTTTTTCAAGCTTTACCCCAGTCTGACTATGACTATGCTTTAATGCAGAAACAGAGAAATGACAAGCTTAGAACAACATCATATTACATATATCCTCCAGATACCACCATCAAAACCACCACCATAGGAAGTTTCTCCTCCTGTCAAGCATCTTGCCATTCATTGCATCGATGGCATCCCTTATCGATTTTTCATTGTTGAAGGTCACCAAACAGAATCTACGGCATCTATCGGTTTCCCAATCACTAATAATCTTGGATTCCACTACCTCTCCATAGGGATTGAAAGCCTCCTGCAGACTTCTGCCATTAGTGGACCATGCGAGTCCTCCAACAACGAAACATTGGAAATCAACATCTGTTAAGCCATCTTCTCAGATTGAAGTTTAAGAAAAACTTGACAGAACAAGAGAGAGCAAGAAACCAGTAACACAGGACATTGAAAACCACTATCACAACACATTGAACAGAGGCTGGCCGATTAGGCTTCATTGATATTCCATCCTGAATCCAGCCACATTTCAAATTTAAATTTGAATTTTCATTCCCCTCTCAATCCCACGCGCTTTTCGTAGATGCAAGTGACCAAGGAAACGGAGTGACAGAGAACGGAGTGAAACAGACTGCGGAGGAGATGGTCGCCAGCTTGCCAGAAAATGTTCGGTCGTCGTTATCCAAACTTCGAGGTGCCAAAAACATCTTCGTCATTCTCCGTCAAAAGAGACGGTTTCTTTTCCGACCGGCGACAGTTTCTCGGCGAATCTACCGGCTGGGTAGACTACTCCTTTTGGTTTCCCTCCTCCATTACGAATATAAATTGCATCCTCCATTACGAATATAAATTGCATGGTGGAGGCTTGAAGAGGGGTACAGAAATTGCACGGTGGATGCTGAAGAGAGGTATCTATACGGTTGAAAATCACAGATTCATTGTTGTACCTCTGGATTTTTTGGGTTTTTCCCTTCATATGATATGACTGTTTGAAATTGATGGATA
This sequence comes from Pinus albicaulis, assembly GCA_034641835.2. Classification (NCBI taxonomy): domain Eukaryota; kingdom Viridiplantae; phylum Streptophyta; class Pinopsida; order Pinales; family Pinaceae; genus Pinus; species Pinus albicaulis. The sequence goes on along the minus strand of CM076581.1, from coordinate 464,833,567 downwards.
CCCCTCCTCCATTGTCGATAGAAATTGCATGGTGGAGGCTTGATGAGAGGTGTCTATAATAATTATTTGCATTACAATAACTAGTGGAGTCGAGCTCGATGGGAGCAATAATTATAATAAAAAATAAGGCTTGATGAGAGGTGTCTGTAATAATTATTTGCATTATAATAATTAGTGGAATCGAGTTCGATGGGAGCAATAATTATAATAAAAAATAAGGCTTGATGAGAGGTGTCTGTAATAATTATTTGCATTATAATAACTAGTGGAGTCGAGTTCGATGGGAGCAATAATTATAATAAAGAATAAATCAGCAATTTTTTTTTTTTAAATACATATGAATTTTCCGAATAGGTCCATAAATCTCAAGAAACTTAATATAATAAAGTTATAAAAATACCAAACAAAGGTTGAAAAAAACTAAGATTTTCTCTTAATATGTTTATAAAATTAAGTTGAGGGAAGCTTTGGAAATTGAAATGAAGCCGGAGAACTTTAATAAAGATGATGTATGGAGTGTTATTCCTGCTCTTCACTCTTAGTTGCCTTGCCTCTTTCTCTGTATTCCCTCTTGTCGTACCCTCTTCTCTTTCTTTTTCCTTGCCTGCTCCTTTTATTGTATTATTATGATTATTTATTTTTTTATTTTTTTAAATTAGTAAAATTACCTATTAAGTAAATTAAATAAATTATTATTATTATTATTATTTATTTATTTATATTCATACAACTATTAATGAATTGTAGTTATAAAACATATAATTTAAAGTACTAAAATATTAAATTATATTAAAAGGTATTATATTAAATTATTAAAAAATCTTATTAAATATAATGAAATTAAGATTTAAATATAATAAAATTAAAATTTAATAGAATTATAATTAAAATATATTATAATATGATAAAATATAACTGAATTCTTCATTCTAGTCAAACTAGTTGTTATTTTATAACGACTAGTTGATGCTTGTCTTATCTGTTTAATTGTCCTGATGAGATGATGAACCACGCAACGACAAAATTTTAATACATGTGATTTTCACCAAAAGTTTGTATACATGTTTTATGATCACAGTAGCCAAATTCCCAATATTTCTTATCTTTGTTTTTCAACCGACCTCAAGGCTTACCAGCCTCGAGCCTTCGAAGCTATAAACGACCATAAATATTGGAAAGTGAGTCTACTATATTGCTGAAAAGTCACGGTAAATTTATGTATTTTGAAAAAATAAAAATTAAAGTTATAATAAATCAATGATAGAGGATACACTTAAGATGCAACTCTTTGTTTCTTTGTTATATATATATATATATATATATATATATATATATATATATATATAAAGTGAAATTAATCTTTTAATAAATTTATGCTCTTTTATTAAACAAAATATATTTGAAATTAAATTTTAAATGCCAATTATCCTTTGGTTACACTAATTAAATACTGATAAGATTCAATTAATACATAAATATTTACAAAATAAAAATCTGAGACATATTTCTATATCATAAAAATATGATATTGTAAATAATTTTTTTGAAAATATAATTAAAAAGTGCGCAAAACGTAAGCAATTAAAGGAGAGGGGTCAGTCATTGGACACCTCAGCAATGACTGGCCCCCATGCCACGTAGATTCGATCTGTTTCATGTACGACAACTGTCAACCATGTGGGCAAGCGTGTGGAAGGTCCTGTCCACCTATCAAACCGGTCACCAACCTTCTGAACCGATCATCTCCCGCCATTTAACAGAGGCTTCTCTGTGAAGCTAGGTATTTTTCTTCAGGTCTGCTTGTTGTTCGTTTCTGGCTTCGACTGTTGCACAGAGGAGCATCAATGCCTAACGCCTCCACCACCGCCCTCCGCATGCTTCATCCCTCCTTATGGCGCCTATGCCCTCCTGGCTCGAGCTCTCGTCCTCCTGGTTTGACCACGGCGGCATACAAACCTTTCATTCCCTCGGCTTTGTGGTTGTTATGCCTCGTTTCTATGTTCGTTAAACCTCGACTCTGTGGTGGTTTAACCTCGGCGTTGTGGTGGTTATACCTCGGCTCTATGTGGTTATACCTCGGCTCTTTGGTGGCTATGCTTGGCTCTGTGTTGCTTATACTCGACTTTGTCGTTGTTATACCTGGGCTCTGTCGTTGTTATACTTGGCTCTGTGGTGGTTATACTTGGCTTTGTGGTGGTCATACCTTAGCTCTATCATCGTCATACCTCAGCTCTATAGTGGTTTAACTCAGCTCTGTGGTGGTCATACCTCGGCCCTGTGGTGGTTTTACCTTGGCTCTTTAGTGGTTTTACTCGGCTCGACCTTGTGGTGGTTTTAACTCGGCTCGACCCTGTGGTGGTTTTAACTCAGCTCTATGGTGGTTTTACTCAGCTCTGTGGTGGGCATACCTTGGCTCTTTGGTGTTGGTAGTCATACCTCGGCTCTGTGGTGGTTTTACCTGCATTCGGTGCTGCCATTAGGGGAATTTTGAGGTCTAAAATGGGCCTCCTAAGGAAAATGTACAATCAAAATTCACTTTATGAGAACCAATCACATTTTAGGAGATGACATCATCCCTAATGGTTGAGGTGGCATTATTTGAGTTAAAGGTACTTACTTGTCACATTCTCAATGGTGGATAAAAATTCATGGTTAATCATGGTAGTGTTCTAAGTACTTTTAAAGTCATAAAGTAAAGTACTCATAATAAATGTCATTTCACACTTTTTGAATAAGATATTATTATTGTCATTTCATATTTTTGAAAGAAACAATGCATATCCTATACAATATTCATGTATTTACACACTTTTCAATAAATATTATATTTGTATATTTTCATATATTTATTTTTAAATTATATATTCATCTCATTAAGAATTTATGGATTTTTATTTTTATTTTATTTTAAGTTATTTAAGTACAAAGGACAAAAGCATTAGTTTGTGCAATGATAATGATTTTTTCTTGAAAAGCCCATTCTTATTTATAGACACATCAATACAATTTTTTTATTAATTTTATTTTGGTACAACTTTTGAATTGAATTTAACCATGGTTACATGGATTTTGGGACAAAAAGTGAATTTCAAATTTATAAATATCATTTTATTGGCTTAGCTATTATTTTATTATTTCCTTAGGAGGCCCATTTTAGACCTCAAAATTCCCCTAATGGTGGCTTATAGGTCTGTATGCTCTGAATTGTGTTTTCAGGTGCATTTTTCAGCTCTGGATGCTGTGAATTGTGCTTTCAGGTGAGTTTCCTTGTTGGTTTTAATTTTTTTAATTGTTTTTTCATGTTATTTTAATTTTTGTGCTTTGTGAATAATTGGGGTTTTGCATTGTTTGCAGATCAATGCAGAAGCCAAGGACAATGCAGTTGGATGGCAAGGCAAGGAGGAAGGCCAGGAGGGAGAGGAATTCGAGGAGAGAAGTCTTAAGGTAGGAATTTGTCCTACCAGTCATATGTATGTGTTTTTAAACACATTTAACCTAAAAGATATGTTCTCTGTTGAGCTTCTTTACTATGTTTTACTGTGTTTTTAAACACTTGGGTTTTCTGTAAATTGTCTGTCTAGTTTTTTCTGTTAATTAAAATAATCTGAATAAATTGAGATATAGGGTTTAGGTTATATGGTTTTCTGTAAATGTTTAAAGTAAATTGGTAATTTTCTAATTATTTGTGTTAATTAAAAGAATCTGTGTAAATTGAGATTCTGGGTTTAGGGTTTATGCTTTTCTGTAAATGTTTAAAGTAAATTGGTAATTTTCTGATTTTATGTGGTAATTAAAAGAATCTGTGTAAATTGAGATTCTGGGTTTAGGGTTTATGGTTTTCTGTACATGTTTAAAGTAAATTGTCTACTTTTTTGTGTTAATTAAAAGAATGTGCAAATTCAAATTCTGGGTTTAGGGTTTAGGGTTTTCTATAAATGTTTAAAGTAAATTGTCCAATTTTTTGTGTTAATTAAAATAATCTGTGTAAATTGAGATTCCAGGTTTAGGGTTTATGGTTTTCTGTAAATGTTTAAAGTAAATTGTTTGGTTTTTCTATAAAGGTTTAAATATTTTTATCCACCACAGAGCTAAGAGCCGAGGTATAACTGTTTTATATTATGTACATGTTTTCTCATACTGTGTTAGTAATGTTGAGGTTTAGGGTAGGGTTTCTGTGTTAATTAGAAGGAATCTTTGTAAATTGAGATACAGGGTTTAGGATTTATGTCATTTTCTCATACTGTGTTAGTAATGTTGAGGTTTAGGGGAGGGTTTTTTTGTGTTAATTAGAAGGAATCTCTGTAAATTGAGATACAGGGTTTAGGGTTTTTGTCATTTTCTCATACTCTGTTAGTAATGTTGAGGTTTAGGATAGGTTTTTTGTGTTAGTTAAAAGAAATCTTTGTAAATTGAGATATAGGGTTTAGGGTTTATGGTGTTCTTTAAATTGATATTTTGATGTTTAAATATTGGTATAAGCACCACAAAACCGAGGTATAACCACCACAGAGCCGAGTATGTTAATAATGTTTTATATTCTGTACACGTTTTCAATTAATTTCATGACATTTTCTCATAATGTGTTGTTAATAATGTTGTCTAAATTCTCATACTATGTTGTTAATAATGGTGGCATTTTCTCATACTGTCATAAATTGAGATATAGGGTTTAGGGCTTATGTCATTTTCTCATACTTTGTTAGTAATATTGAGGTTTAGGGTAGGGTTTTTGTGTTAATTAAAAGCAATTTGTGTAAATTGAGATATAGGGTTTAGGGTTTATGGTTTTTTGTGAATTGATATTTTGATGTTTAAATATTGGTATAACCACCACAGAGCCGAGTATGTTAATAATATTTTATATTCTGTACATGTTTTCAATTAATTCCATGACATTTTCTCATACTGTGTTGTTAATAATGTTTTATAAATTTTCATATTGTGTTGTTAATAATGTTGAATTCAATTATGAATTCAATTTCTTTGTTCACACCCTCTGTTTATTGTTCAAGGTATCATTGGTTTGCAGTTATGATTTTTATAATCCACTTATTTTTAATGAATTAAGAGGTAGGATCATTCAATCATGGTTGTTCTCATTGCAAGACACATTTTCAGAGTGGGGCAATGGGCCAAAATCCAAGTTGGAATTTGGTGTCATAGACCTTTTTTTCTTATGAATTTAGTTTCTTTGTTTAGAGTATCCTCCTTTAAATGATTTTTATTGATGAAGTTAGCAAGTAATTTTCACCTCCTTTTTATTGAGTGATTTGGATTGATGAAGTTTGCAATGAATTTTTATGATACAGGTTTGTTGCCCACTGATCTGATTAATTAGAATTTGTTAGCATTATTTATTTTATCTGATTCCCTCACACAATTTCGTTATATATGACTATTGTTTTTCTCCTCGTGTTGATATACTTTTTATTTAATAGGATTATTGGTATATGTTTCTGTTCATTAGAGAGCATGTAATGTTCAAGGGATAGTTTTTTTAGATGCAATGAGGTTGTGTTGTTAATAATGTTGAATTCAATTATCAATTCAATTTCTTTGTTCACACCCTATGTTGATTGTTTAGGGTATCATTGGTTTGCAATTATGATTTTTATAATCCACTTATTTTTAATCAATTAAAAGGTAGGATCATTCAATCAGGGTTGTTATCATTGCAAGACACATTTTTAGAGTGGGGCAATTGGCCAAAATCCAACTTGGAATTTGGTGTAATAGACATTTTTTGCTTATGAATTCAATTTCTTTGTTCAGAGTATCCTCCTTTATTCAGTGATTTTTATTGATGAAGTTAGCAAGTAATTTTCACCTCCTTTTTATTGAGTGATTTTGATTGATGAATTTTGCAATGAATTTTGATGATACAGGTTTGTTTCCCACTGATCTGATTAATTAGAATTTGTTAGCATTATTTATTTTATATGATTCCCTCACACAATTTCGTTATATATGACTGATGGCTTTCTCCTCGTGTTGATATACTTGTTATTTAACATGATTATTGGTATCTGTTTCTGTTCATTAAAGAGCATTTAATGTTCAAGGGATAGTTTGTTTAGATGCAATGAGGTTGTGTGGTTAATAATGTTGAATTCAACTATCAATTCAATTTCTTTGTTCACACCCTATGTTGATTGTTCAGGGTATCATTGGTTTGCATTTATGATTTTTATAATCCACTTCTTTTTAATCAATTAAGAGGTAGGATCATTCAATCAGGGTTGTTCTCATTGCAAGACACATTTTCAGAGTGGGGCAATGGGCCAAAATCCAAGTTGGAATTTGGTGTCATAGACCTTTTTTGCTTATGAATTCAGTTTCTTTGTTTAGAGTATCCTCCTTTATTCAGTGATTTTTATTGATGAAGTTAGCGAGTAATTTTCATTGATGAAGTTAGCAAGTAAGGATCATTCAATCAGGGTTGTTGCATCGAAATTGGGGAGGGTTGGTACCTAGCATTGAAGCCCCCACATGGCATGGAGAATGAGAACGGGGTGATAATTTGAAACTTGTAGGGGAGAGGGGTTAGCCATTCGACACCTCAGCAATGACTGGCCCCCATGCCACGTAGGTTTGATTCGTTTCATGTATGACAACTGTCAACCACATGGGCAAGTGTGTGGCGGGTACTATCCACTGGTCAAACCGGTCACCAAACTTCTGAACTGGTCGTCTCCTGCCATTTAACAGAGGCTTCTCATTGCAAGACACATTTTCAGAGTGATTTTGATTGATGAAATTTGCAATGAATTTTCACCTCCTTTTTATTGAGTGATTTTGATTGATGAAGTTTGTAAAGGCTCTGTGATGATACATGTATGTTGCCCACTGATCTGATTAATTAGGATTTGTTCTTAACTCTGTTCATAATTTGTTCTTAATTTGTTCTTAACTCTGTTCATAATTTGTTCTTAATTTGTTCATAACTCTGTTCTTAATCACTATTCATAAAGATTATGACTGGTTTCTATCAATGAATGTGGGTTGTCTTGTCACTCTAAGTAACAAAAATGATGGCACCAGCTATCACTTGTTTTATTGGTGTGATTGATGATTAGTATTATGCCTTTTCAAGTGAGGAAATTAGACACTGAGGCTAAGGATATAACTCCAACAGATTAACAAACTTGTAGGAATTAGAAACTGTTTGATATATAGGAACTAGAAAGTGTTTGATATATAACTTCATAAAAATTCTGATATAGGCCAAGGCTATAACTTCAACAAATTAACAAACTTGTAGGAATTATAAACTGTTTGATATGTAGGAATTAGAAAGTGTTTGATATATAACTTCATAAAAAATCTGATATAGGCTAGGTTATAACTTCAACAGATTAGCAAACTTGTAGGAATTAGAAATTGTTTGATATGTAGGAATTAGAAAGTGCTTGATATATAACTTCATAAAAAAACTGATATAGGCTAGGCTATAACTTCAACAGATTAACAAACTTGTAGGAATTAGAAACTATTTGATATGTAGGAATTAGAAAGTGATTGATATATAACTTCATAAAAAATCTGATATAGGTTAAGGCTATAACTTCGACAGATTACAAACTTGTAGGATTTAGAAGCTATTTGATATGTAGGAATTATAAACTTTTTGATATATGAGTTCTTAAAACTTCTGATATAGGCTAAGGCTATAACTTCAACAGATTAACGAACTTGTAGGATTTAGACATTGTTTTCTACATACTAATTTGAAACTGTTTGTAGCTTCCCAAACATCCATGGATGCTATCATTAGAAAACCTATTTGATCCTTACCAAAATTACAGTGTCTTGTGGTTACAAAAATTAAGTCATGGCACCCTTATGCTTGATGGCTTCCATTTCCTGCATTGCTGAAAATTGTTGAGTTGACTTCCTTACCCAAGTCTGGTGGACTGCCCAACATTGGATGATTAGGATGTGCCTGAATGTTGGCATATGGTTGACTCCAATTTGCTCCATGTAGCCATGGTGTGACTGAGTAGCCTAAGTGTCCACTTGTGTTATTAACCCAACACTGATTGCAGGTGTCATATAAACATAGTTAGGATTCAAACCTGCACTGGTAGGGTTATAAGAGGTGGGCCTAACCCCTGCCTGATAGCTGGGGACTTGGATGTTAATCAGGTCTTGGAATGATGGTTTCTGCTCTGCAATGTGGTCCAGCGTGTTAGACATCAACCTGTTTGCCTCAAACTGGCTTGAACCATGGTCTTCTATGCTTGTCACCCCTCCTCCTTTTTCCAACTCTTGCCGAACCTTTCTTGCCTCTCTCTCTTGCCTTGCCAATTTCTTTTGATTTTCTTTATCTTCCCTTGCTTTTTGTCTTTCCAACCTTTCCTTTGCTCGAGCTTCTGCTGTTGCAATCCTTGCAGCCCTCTTTTCATTGGCTAACTCCTTCTTTCTCTTTTTTGCTTCCTGAATTTCATTCTTTTTACGTTCAGACTCGAACATTAAATTCATATAATCTTTAGATGTGAGCAATTGTGAACTCCTCCCTAAACGAAGATAATTTGATGTTGAGTTCCTTAATGAAGCCTTCACTCTCTCTACTGGTAGCTTTAGGAATGCACCTAGTAATCTCTGCTTTTCTGTTGCCCCATGTTCCTCTGAACCTGGCACTTGGATTTCATCTTCTGGGACAACTGATTGACCCCCATTGTTGTCTTCTTCAAGCACTTCATGCTGAATAGGATCCTCTTCCAGTGATCCATTGTCCACAAAATAATGAACAAGTTCAGTGTTCAACCCTGATGGTTGTGAAGGCATGTCCATGCTTTCATCCTCATTGGTGGTAGATACATTATTTCCAGTGATATTCATCACAACCTCTGCCAACCATGATGGTGCACTTACTTGGGTTGGCATGGTCAATTGCTCATTGTTAGCCACTTCAGTGGGTGTCGCAACCTCATTGATATTGTTAGTTGGTTCATGATGTGAACTGTGTCTCACTGACATGCTCAACATCATCACCACCATAGAACAACCCTTCAGAAAGGGACATTATACCTTTAGCAGCAGCTACATCTTCTTGGGAACCATTCTCTTCTAAGTTCTTTGCTTCTTGACCTTCCACTTCAAATGCTTGGCTACAACTGGTATCATGCATAAGAGCATCAAAATTTAGTGGCCATATACCATTCCTCCTAAATCCAGCCTTGATATTAGAAGGTGTGAGAGCCCTTTTAAATGCTTTACTTGCAAGCTCAGCTAGCTCAAACCTCTTTACTTCCACCCTTGGATTATTTGCCATCCATGAAGCTCGCTCGACCCTGAAATAGTTCTTGAAAGGCCCAAACATGCTCACATCAAGGGGTTGCAATCTGTGAGTGGTATGAACCAACAATGTTAATAGGTCAATGCCCAAATTATTGGCCTCCTCGATTGTCTGCATAGCGATGTGGCTTCTATGGCCATCTAAAATTAGTAACTGCATGTTTTCAGGCGAGACACCACTCAGTACAGAAGCAGCAAAGTGGCAAAGGAAATTCAGGAATAGTTCATTTGTCATCCATGCATGCGGATGTGCAGCCATGCATGCCCTTAGTTCATAATTTTGTATATATTTTTTTAGTTGAATTTTACTTTTAAATAGATAAAATCCTGGTATTGAAGAACAAATTGCATTGACACAGGCAAGAATTGTGATCCACTCCCTGCTCTTAGGCAATATCTTAGGCACATTTCTACTCCCTCTCTTGGAAATTACCCACATACCATAATTTCTTCCTGCCTATAAGCCTATTTCATCACAGTTCCATATATGGTCTGGGGCATATGAGTGTTGGTCATATGCAACAGAAAGAGTGTTATAGAACTTGGAAACAACTGCAGGGCATAGATTTAAAGCCCGGTCTCTGTCAAGACCCTCCGCTATACGTAACACAAGGTCTGGATGCCTCTTTTAAAACCCACTCCCCCATGACTTACCAGGAAAACCATATTTAAAGGGGTTTGGTCTCCCTTGACAAATTTGAGCTACAGTGGATTTAAGTTGTATAAGCTCTAACCCATGTCCCAATTCGGCCATCTCCTTACACCACTCGACCACCTCATCCTCCTCCTCTTCAGTCATAACTGTAACAGACCCTCTACGCTTTGTATTAGTCAACCCATTTATCCAATAATGTATGTTAGAGGCAATAATACCATGTTTTTTGTAGATGCATGGATTGAATATCCCTTAAACTCGATGTCATCAATTGCAATGAGCATGTCTTTCTTTGTCTAGCTTCTGATGGCACTGATTTTCTTTGTTGAACTTGCGCCTTGTACTGTGGTTGAAGATGGCTCTGTGGCTGATGGTGGGTTGGGATGATCTACTACCACAAGGTCCTTTTCAACTACATTGTTGGGAGCATTGGGAGCATTGACATCCTCATCTGATGAACTACTCCGTAGTTTGGGCCCCCTTCTCCCTCGCCTCTTGTTCCTTATCCGATCTGCAATAGAAACTCTTGGCATGGCTACAACAACCTGCAATTTCCAATATCGTTAAGAAATTTGATAAGTATTACAACACAAATGTATAGAGTAAACTATAATTATATATGAATTCCAATATTACTGCTAACAACATGAAATCTTAAGTTGTTTGTTGTGAATTAATTGACATTGAAATAAAACAGACCTGGTTTACCTGAACAATTGAATTTGAATTGCATTGTTATTGTGAATTAATTTTTCATTATATTATATTTCAATTATGTATTACTTGTAATATGAGCGTGAGAAAGATATGTGATACCTACATGGCTGTTAGCTACATGGACTTGTCTAAAATCAGTAAGTGCCTATTTTAACATGGACTTATCTTTGCATTAAGGGAATTTTGAGGTCTAAAATGGGCCTCCTAAGGAAAATGTACAATCAATATTCACTTTATGAGAACTAATCACATTTTAGGGGATGACATCATCCCTAATGGTTGAGGTGGCATTGCTTGAGTTAAAAGTACTTACTTGTCACATTCTCAATGGTGGATAAAAACTCATGGTTAACCATGGTAGTGCTCTAAGTACTTTTAAAGTAAAAATAAAGTACTCATAATAAATGTCATTTCACACTTTTGAATAAAAATATATTATTGTCATTTCATATTTCTTGAAATAAACAATGCATATCCCTATACATTTATTACATTATATTATATTATTTTTATATAGTATATTAATTACATGTTATTATACTATTTAAATAATGTAAATTTTAATTAATAGCATATAATATAATTAAAAATTTATAAATTTATATTTATATTGTATTTTAAGTTATTTAAGTACAAAGAACAAATGCATTAGTTGTTCAATGATAATGTCTTTTTCTTGAAAAGTTCATTCTTATTTATAGTCACATCAATACAATTTTTTTTTTAATTTTTTTTTGGAACTTTTGAATTGAAATTAACTATGGTTATATAGATTGTAGTGCAAAAAGTGAATTGAAAATTCATAAATATTATTTTATTGGTTTAGCTATTATTTTATTATTTCCTTAGGAGGCCCATTTTAGACCTCAAAATTCCCCTAATAGACATGGACTGTGTGTTGAAACTAGTTATGGTTGTTAGCTACATGGACTTGTCTAAAATCAGTAAGTGCATGTTTTAACATGGACTAATCTTTGGACATGGACTGTGTTGGAACTATTTATTGAAAGATTTTACTCAATATAAAGTCAATATCCAAATCTAGTCAATAAGCACAACAAAAGGACGAGGCAACTACATTTATACTGTAGGAAACTAGAAATGCACTATAGGCAATTAGAATTTAAGCTTAAAAATTGATACTATTTTCTATTGCCTCCTATGCCTCTAAAGCCTGAACGAGGCAACTACATTTATACTGTAGGCAGCTAGATTTTAAGCTTAAAAATTGATACTTTATTCTATTGCCTCATATGCCTCTAAAGCCTGAACGCTGACAACTACATTTTCTCCACACAAATTGATGTACTATGCCAATCTACCTCAGCGTTCAACACCCAACTCAGAATCCTTTCTTTTTCTTAGGAAAACCCTCTACCTGATTTGCTTCCCATTTTTTTGAAACAACGACGACTTATACGATGGGTTCAATGGCACGCAGGAACTGTTCTTATGTAGTTAATAGGTTGTTGTTCTTATAAATTTTGAAGGGAACTGTTCTTAGGGGAATGTGTGTTGGAAAAATTTCTTGAAAGATTTTACTCATAAACATAACTCTACGTGATTTTCTTATAAACATAACTCTCATTACTTATAGACTTAACATAGTTTCTCAACTAAAATAATGATAAAGTACTTAATATCTTGAATAACATTATTCAAGAATAACGAAATACCTATATGTCTCTAGCAACGCTCGAGCAACTAATGAAGAGAATGAATGTAACAATGTGCGCACACTCTGTCTGGAATGTAACACTGAGCACACTCTGTCTTGATGAAGAGAATGAACGTAACATTGTGCACACACTTTGTCTCGAATGTAACACTGAGCACACTCTGTCTATATGTCTGGAACACTGTTTGAAAACGATTGTATGTTTGCAAAATAAATGGAACACTATCTGAAAAATCTGAATGTATCTCAGTAGTCGCCTAAGAGTATAATGAATGCTTCAAATGCAGTAAGAGTTGATGTTTTATAGTTTTATGATATAGAATTTAATTGGTAGGGAAGATTGGCATGGATTGGCATCTCCCAAATTTAATTCTACGTTGTGGATTGATTTGTACATGATCCAATGGCTGATAATATTTCATGGTTGATCCTTGTGCTTTCCTGAATTGAAATGCTTTCTTGAATTTAATCCCTAAATTGAAAGGGTTGTTGTGTTTAATTCTTGAAATGAAAGGTTGGGTGAACTATTTCCTGAATTGAATGGTGTCATTGAATGTCCTCAATAGGCTGAATGGTTAAAAAAACATGTAAATATGGCTGACATGCATTTCACCTATTTTTGTGCAGGTGTAACCCAGTCCTTGTGCAAATGTAAACCAGTGCTTGTCCAGGTGTTACTCAGCGATGGGATCTATTTCCCCAGTGCAAAATCAGTGGGTGACTGTTTGATGGGATAACTGTACTTTTGGATAGAAAGCATTGTAATGTTTTGTAGTGCATTTTGCCTTAGTTAGTAATTCAGAACTGGAGGTACTTGAGACAATAGGTCTTGTCAACTTGTGATGTTAAGACTTGATGTATGACAGTTGTTGGTTGGTCTAGTAAAAAACTAGACCCATTTTAAACATATTTATATAACTTATATAACTTAATATCAAAAAAATTTGTGCATATTTCATTATTGTTTGATAGATGTGTGAGACCAATACTATAACTACTACTGATCCTTGCACAACAATAAAATCCTCTCCCCTAACTCTAAGATAGAAAACTCTCAATAAAAAAAGTAAGTTTGAAAATTACAATACTTACACCACCTATCGTGGGCGGCTTCGCTTGACTTGACTTATGAATTACTTTTTCGATATTACTTGACTTGACTTGACTTTGGTCTTGACTTATCAATTACTTATCAATTATTATTTTTTTGGATGCTACGATACTGACACATGTGGTTGGCGGATTCTCTTGACTTGACTTTGATAAATAATATTTTTGAAACTTCAGCGAGATTGGAGTATTCAAATCATCACCATTGCTAAAAGCTTAAATACTGATCCATTAATTAGGCATATAATAATATCATTGTTTTTATATATGTGCTTAGTTACAAAGCTTGGGAAAACATTTATGTGCAGCCTCTCCTTTGTCCATGGAAAACCTAACGAATATCAACTTACAGGGAAGGATTTCCGGGTGCTTTCTCCTTATTCTATTTTACATGATTATCGTTGTCCCGACATTGATCATTAATCTTCATGCAGAGGTTTGCAATGCAAAAAAATTGTACTGCAACGACGTCACCTATTATAGAGGCAGTGATTTTGAGAGCAATTTGAATAGAGTCTTTAATAGTCTTGTTCAACACACGCACTCCACTGGATTTAATATTTCTGTTTATGGCCAAAGTAGCGACCGAGTTTATGGCCTCCTCCAATGCAGGGGAGGCACAACACTCGATGAATGCTACAATTGTTCGCGAAACGCAACTACTACCATCAGACAAAATCAAATTTGTGGGAATGCCATTGGCGATAGAATTTGGTTGGAATTGTGTTACTTACGTTATGAAAATTATACTTTCATCGCACAACTGGATACTCTAGGATATTATAATTACAAAACATATAATGTTTCCAACCCTGTTGTCTTTAACGAGGCTCTCCAGAGGCTATTGTCCAATTTGTCAGAACAAATAGCATATGTACCCTTAGGGAGTCGATTTTCTTCCGGAGAAAGATTAGATTCCTATCCAAAGATTTACGCTCTGGTCCAGTGCACCATAGATATATCTACTACAGGCTGCTCAATGTTGGAATTTTGGGAATTCCAAGCAATAGAAATGAAGAGAATAAACTCCCCTCTACAACACAGAGAAGCTTAAAACAAAAATTCGCTTGCAGACAGAGATGGCATGAAAATGCTTTCTATTTCATTAATGGAACTTTAAAAAAGACTGTTACAAAATTCTTCCTCAATGGAGGGATTCACAGAATAAGACTGCTACAGACGCAGTGCTCTAAAAATAAAACTTCTCTCTGTCTCTCAAGAACGCACAAACAGTGCTTTGTTCTTCTTACTGTGTTTTCTTGCCTGCGGGCTTTCACACAACGATTACAACAAAATGCATTACATTACACACACACAGCCTCATGGGCCTTTTCACTTTTTATAAGGCGCGACGGGAACAAAAGATATAAAACAACAAAAAAACATTTTACAAAGGAAAACCTTTGCAGATCAATAAAACTTAACATAGCGTGACGTACAAGTGGGGACCACATCGCAGTCGGCCATTCTGTGATGTGCGATATGGTGGAACAATTAACAATGCGATTTGTGACATTTGCGATATGCGATGGCGCGATGGCGCGTCAATCGCATCGCGGCTTTCACTTGGCGGAAAAACAAATGGACTTGCGATTGTGCGATCGCGCGATGGCACGACGATCGCACATCGCAACTTTCAACGAAACTTTGGCATGGGTGGAGGGTGATTTTGTAATATTGCGATGTTGCGATGGTGTGATGATCGCACATCGCAAACATCCACATCAGCAAGACACTTAACACTTCAAAACTGCTACAATTTTTGATTTGCACATAAAGTGGTAGGGACCACTTGTCCTGCCTTTTCTATGCTTAAGTCTTCCGCCTGTTTTATAGCACTTTCATTCATTTCTGGTTGTTGAGGGCTTTAAACGCCCGAAATGACTGTTTTTAATTAGTTCTGTTCCTCGTATTTCAGATCTACGGGAAATCTCCATTCCACCTGCAAAAGTAACTTCCCCCATAACCAAATTAATTCCTTTCTCTGCTATTCATGGCTGCGGCCCATAAACAATAAATCTTCCTTACGGATTCTTCATTCTTCTTAAATACAGAGTGCTATGCACTCAAATCTTTGCTGCTGCCTCTGTGTACTCTTTCTTCTGCTCAAAGGTACGACATGTGACTTTAATATTTCAACACTCCCCCTTAAAGTCAGTTGTTGGGTTATCTGTCATATCCAAGCATTTTCTTAAAAATTCAACGGTCTTTTGCCCCAATGGTTTAGTTAAAATATCTGCATATTGCTCCTCTGTTTTACAATGCTGTAAAACAATTTCTCCATTGTTTACCAATTCTCTGATATAATGAAATTTTGTATCTATGTGTTTTGTTCTTTTATGAAACATAGAATTCTTTGAAAATGCAATAGCTGAGCTATTTTCACAATAAATCACTATCCCTTTTACCTATTCTTGGCATAAACTTCTCAACATTCTTCTCATCCAAACTTCTTAACACGCTGCTGCTGTAGCTGCCACATATTTTGCCTCTGCTGTAGATAATGCTATAATCGGATGTTTCTTAGAAGCCATGAAATGGCTCCTGAACCCATATGAAAAACATAACTGGAAGTGTTCTTTCGATCATCTACACTTCCAGCCCAATCACTGTCAGTGTATCCAACTAATTCTAAATTTTCTGAAGTAGTATATAAAATACCAAATCTTTTAGTTCCTTTCACATACCTCAGAATTCTTTTTGCTTCTTGCCAATGTGCTTCTTTTGGCTTCTCCATAGATCTAGAAATTAAACTAACAACATGCATAATATCTGGCCTAGTTGCAGTCAAATACATGAGGCTGCCAACTATGCTTTTATACAAACTTGGATCAACATCCTTGCTGCTGTCATCTTTACTCAACTTCAATCCCATTACTGTGGGAGTAATTGCAGCTTTGCACTCCTGCATATTAAATCTTTCTAAAACTTGATTCACATACTTTGCTTGAGATATAAAAATTCCTTTTTCATTTTGTTCCACTTCTATTCCTAAGAAGTATCTCAACAAACCCATGTCAATCATTTCAAATTCATCTTTCATGACTGTTTTAAAATTTTCAATAAGGTAATCATCATTACTTGTAAATATTAAATCATCAACATATAAGACAACAATAAGCATTTTACCATCCTTTTCTTTGATGTAGAGGGTGGGTTCTCCCTCACACTTTTCAAATCCATTTTCCAGTAGATAGGAATCTATCCTACTGTACCATGCTCTTGGTGCTTGCTTCAGCCCATAAAGAGCTTTCTTCAATTTGCAGACCTTATGCTCTTGGCCTTTCTTCTCATATCCAAGAGGTTGTTCCACATATACCTCTTCCATTAAAACTCCATTTAAAAATGCAGATTTTACATCCATCTGATATACTTTCCATTTGTTTTGTGCTGCTATGGACAACACTGCTCTTACTGTTTCCATTCTTGCAACTGGTGCAAAATTTTCTTCATAGTCAATCCCTTACTTTTGCTTATATCCTTTGACAACAAGTCTGGCCTTGTGTCTCTCTATTTTTCCTTCAACATTGCTTTTGGTCTTATAGGCCCATTTTACACCAATGACTTCTTTACCTTCTGGGAGATCAACCAACTCCCATGTTTTGTTCTTCTCTATGGCTTTAATTTCTTCGTCCATAGCTTCTATCCATTTTCTATCTTTAATTACTTCTTCAAAATGAATAGGATCATCAACTTGACAATACAAAGCAAATAAGGAATTCATACCTTCATTTGCCACTCCTTGCTCATAGATTTCTCTAATGCTTCTGAATCTTGTTCCACTTTCACTTGGTGTAGTCGTGCTTGAAGAAGCACTGAATTCTTCTCCGTGTGGTGTGCTCGGTGAACCACTGCCGCTTCTTCTCAAGGGTGCTCTCGTTGCCGCTTGAGGCATCCCTTGTTTTCCTTGCGTTGCTGGAGGTTGTGCAGTGGATGGGTTGTTAATTTCAACCACATCTCCCTCATCTTCATCATGAGACAAACAACTTTTAACATTGACTGTTTTCTCAATGCTTACATCCCATGCTTCCTCTTCAATAAATTACAAATCTCTGATTATCACAAACTTCTTTGTGGATGGGTTATACAATCTGTATCCTTTGGAATCTTCGCAATATCCAAGGAAAATGCACTTCTCCCCCTTACTATCCAACTTCTTTCTCAACTTGTCTGGAATGTGTGCATATGCAACACATCCAAAAACTCTCATGTGGGTGACTCCCTGTTTTCTGCCACTCCACGCTTCTTCTGGAACTTTGTTCATCACAGCTTTTGTAGGGCATATATTTAAAATATACGCAGCACAGTTTGCTGCTTCTGCCCAATACTCATTCGGCAAGTGTTTTGCCTTTAGCATACTTCTCACCATTTCCATTATGGTTCGATTCTTCCTTTCAGCAACTCCATTCTGTTGCGGTGTGTACCTTGTGGTAAATTGCTTGTGTATGCCGTTCTCTCTGCAAAAACGCAGAAATTCCTTTGATATATATTCTCCTCCTCTATCAGTTCTGAGAGCTTTAATATACTGCCAACTCTGTTTTTCTACAAGAGTTTTAAAATGGAAAAATTTCTGAAAAACTTCCCTCTTATATTTCAGAAAATAAACCCATACTTTTCTTGTGAAATCATCTATGAACGTCAGCATGTAATTGCTACCTGAAACTGATGCTGTTTGCATCAGCCCACATAAATTTGAGTGAATGATCTCTAAGGGTGCTTTCGCCCTTATGCTTTTCCCTGAAGGAAAATTTTCTCTGTGTTGCTTTCCCAAGATGCAGCCTTTGCATAGGCTTTCAGGCTTCTCAATCAATGGTAAACCTCTTACCATTCCTTTTCTGTGGAACAAATTTAATCCTCCGAAATTGAGATGTCCAAATATCAGGTACCATAACCAATTTTCATCTTTTTCTTCCTTCTGGAAGGCTTCTTGTGTTACAGCCGCTATACTCTTTCCTTTTTGCTTCAAGTCAATATTGAGCTTGAGCGGAAACATTCTATTGCTGGTCATTTGTATTTCAGCAATGATTTTCTTGCTTGGAGGAATATCTTTTATTGTGCACACATCATCCTTGAAAATTACATTGTAACCTTTGTTTATAAGCTGCCCAATGCTCAAAAGATTATATTTCAGACCTAGAACATAATACACATCAGGGACAAATTTCTGCTCCCCATTTCTAGCTCGAATACTAACTCTGCCTTTTCCTTTTACAGAGATCTTAGTATCTGTCCCTGTGGTCACTTCAGATTTTACTTCTTCATCTAGATTGGCAAACATTGCTCTGTTCCCAGTCATATGGTTACTACATCCTGAATCTAAGAACCAAACATTATCTTCTCTATCTTGTGCTACATTACAAGCTAATAGCACATTACTTGGGTTCTTTTCCTCTTTTGCTGCATTAGCATTTTGCTTATTCTTCATGTCATTTTGCTTCTTTCTACACTCATTGGCATAGTGCCCATATTTTTTGCAATAATGACATTGGACATTGGATTTGTCATACCTTTGTCCATGAGCATGTTGGTGTTGATGTCCACTTTGTTGGTTGTTGCATTGGCCGTGGCTCTAACTTTGACTGTTGCTCCTTCCATGTGAATGTGAAGGGTTGTTCCTTCCACCTCTGTTCTAGCTTCTGCCTCTTCCTCTTCCTTTACTGTGACCTCTTCCTTTTCCTGAAGGAGTCTGGGTCTTGAAGGCATGCTCAAGAGATGAGTTTTTATCTCTGCTCAATCTCTGTTCATGAGTTATCAACGAGGCATGAAGTTCATCTACCGTAAACCTTGAGAGATCTTTGGTCTCTTTTATAGTGGTAACAATAACATCAAAATTTGAGGGTAAGCTTCTCAAGAGTTTCTTTACAATCCTTCTTTCTTCAAGAGTTTCTCCATGGGATCTTATCTGATTTACAATCCCAATCACATGTGTAAAAAATGTGTCTACATTATCTGACTCTTTCATGCAAAGAGTTTCAAAGTCTCTTCTCAGCAATTGAAGTTTTGTTGTCTTAACTTTCTCCATGCCTTGATAGGCTACTTTTAGATTTTCCCATGCCTCCTTGGATTTCTGGGCTGTTGCTATCCTTGGAAACACACTCTCATTTACAGCTTGATACAATAAGAAGAGAGCTTTAGCATCTTTCTTCCTATTTCTCTTCAATATGTACTTCTCTGCTTGAGTCAAGGCGTTAAAAGCCTGCTCATCAGTTGGTTCAACAAAACCATCTTCTACAAATTCCCATAAATCTTGTGAGACAAACAGGGCTCTCATGGTAATGGCCCAATAATCATAATTCTTTCCATTAAATTGTGGAAGCTGAACATTTCCAATGTTCATTCCTGTGCTTGGTCCAGCCATTGCTCTTAAACTCAACACTGAACTTATACAAAATGTCTTTCCTTTTCTGAAAGAAGAAACTCTTTTAAAACAGAAACAACAGCTCTGTTATCTTTGAGAAATACCTGAAATTTGACCTCTATAGGGCTTTCACACTGCTGGAGAAAACGCTTCAACAAGTCTTCTTCTTCTTCAGCTTCTTTGAAACGTTCAAAGAGCCTGAACTAGCTCTGATACCATGTTGGAATTTTGGGAATTCCAAGCAATAGAAATGGAGAGAATAAACTCCCCTCTACAACACAGAGAAGCTTAAAACAAAAATTTGCTTGCAGACAGAGATGGCATGAAAATGCTTTCTATTTCATTAACAAAACTTTAAAAAAGACTGTTGCAAAATTCTTCCTCAATGGAGGGATTCACAAAATAAGACTGTTACAGATGCAGTGCTCTAAAAATAAAACTTCTCTCTGTCTCTCAAGAACGCACAAACAGTGCTTTGTTCTTCTTACTGTGTTTTCTTGCCTGTAGGCTCTCACACAGCGATTACAGCAAAATGCATCACATTACTCACACACAGCCTCACGGGCCTTTTCATTTTTTATAAGGCGCGGCGGGAACAAAAGATATAAAACAACAACAAAAAATTTTACAAAGGAAAACCTTTGTGGATCAATAAAACTTAACATAGCACGACGTACGAGTGGGGACCACATCGCAGTCAGCCATTTTTTGATGTGCGATATGGCGGAGAAATTAATAATGCGATTTGTGACATTTACGATATGCGATGGCACGATGGCGCATCAATCGCATCGTGGCTTTCACTTGGTGGAAAAACAAATGGACTTGCGATTGTGCGATCGTGCGATGGCACGACGATTGTACATCGCAACTTTCAACGAAACTCTGGCATGGGTGGAGGGTGATTTTGTAATATTGCGATGTTGCGATGGTGCGATGATCGCACATCGCAAATATCCACATCAACAAGACACTTAACACTTCAAAAATGCTACAATTTTCGATTTGTGCATAAAGTGGTAGGGACCACTTGTCCTGCCTTTTCTATGCTTAAGTCTTCTGCCTATTTTATAGCACTTTCATTCATTTCTGGTTTTTGAGGGCTTTAAACGCCCGAAATGACTGTTTTTAATTAGTTCTATTCCTCCGTAGTTCAGATCTACGGGAAATATCCATTCCACTTGCAAAAGTAACTTCCCCCATAACCAAATTAATTCCTTTCTCTGCTATTCATGGCTGCGGCCCATAAACAATAAATCTTCCTTACGGATTCTTCATTCTTCTTAAATACAGAGTGTTGTGCACTCAAATCTTTGCTGCTGCCTCTGTGTACTCTTTCTTCTGCTTAAAGGTACGGTAGGTGACTTTAATATTTCAACACTCAAGTTGTCTTCTTAAAGCAGCCAACGATATTCAAGCAAATTATTATGGAAACGCAAGAGTTGAGCATTTAATGGGAAGTTGCATAGTTAGTTATGAAACATATAGTTTCTTCAATTCTTCCTCCCCTTCGGAAGCGCTAGCTTATCCATGGCAAGCTCCATCCCCTGTTGCAACAGCAGCTAATACGCGGCTGGTTTTCACATCACCGAGTAATAGTAAACATTCAAACAAATTACACATAATTATAGGGGTTGTTGCTGGTGGCTTGCTATTGGCGCTATTGATCTACTTCTTTATCACTCGGAGAAGATTAACGGGATACAAAGGTACCAATTTAATATTTATACATGATTCAGTTTCTTCCCAACTGTATTTTCTGATTTAGTTGTGTATGTTTTGATTGTATAGTTAATGAACAAGTCGAGGCACAAACACTAGTATGTGAGGATTGCCAAATACTTCATGACCAAGCCGAGGAGGACTTACTAGTCACTGAGGATCGACAAATATTGACTTTTAAGATGGAAAATTTAATAGCTGCTACAAATAATTTTCATGATGATAACAAGCTCGGAGAAGGAGGATTCATCCCCGTATACAAGGTAACATACGCTACGAAAGTGCTTATCAGTTTAATTAGAACATTAAATTATTGTAAGCTTGCTGCTTCTCGGCCCGCGCACTTGAAAGTTGAATGTAAATTATTAGCTTGAAAGTAGATATACAGTAGAAACGTGATTAAGCTTAAATACTTCCCAGAATCTTCAAACGAATATTTTGCGAATTCTCTCAGGCAACCACTCATGATGGAAAAGAAATAGCTGTGAAGAAGCTGTCCATAGATTTTAAGCAAGGAAAAAAGGAATTTTTGACTGAAGTCAAGCTCGTCGCCAAAATTCAGCATCGAAATCTCGTGAAGTTACTCGGCTGTTGTGCAAAGGGATCAGAAAGGTTACTGGTCTATGAGTACCTACCCAATAGTAGCCTCAATAAAATCCTATTCGGTGAGTCACTTCCATTAGCCTTTGATAAATTAATCCTATTGGGTGAGTGACTTCCATTTTGTATTGATGTGTGTTGATAGGAAGTATTCTTGTATCAAGAAGCTTATTCCGGTCATGACAATTAAAAGAAAAGTGTTTTGAATGAATACAGATCCAATCAAATGCAAAATGCTTGATTGGCAGAAGCGTTACAACATCATAATGGGAGTGGTTCGTGGGCTTCTTTATCTTCATGAGGATTCTCAACCGAGAATTATTCATCGGGATATCAAAGCCAACAATATTTTATTAGACGAGAATCTGAATCCCAAGATAGTAGATTTCGGCTTGGCAAAACTTCTTCCTCAAGATGAGAGTTGCGTGAGCACCTTGACAAAAGTGGCAGGAACTCTATAAGATTTCAAAAAGTCATTTTTACATTTTAGATTTAAGATTTTTGTGATTCATGAATATCTTTAGGATTGCGTCAGCACCTTGACAAAAGTGGCAGGAACTCTGTAAGATTTCAAAAAGTCATTTTTACATTTTAGATTTAAGATTTTTATGATTCATGAATATCTTTAGGATTAATTATATAACTAGGATTTGGTTTTGGTTGGACTTTTAGAACTAATTAATATAGTAAATAGGGGAGATGCATCATTGCTCAGAAATAACCATTAAAAACGGGTGATTAAAAATTAGCCATTAAAACTAACTATTACAAAGTTATTAAAAATTAAAATTAAATAATAAATTCATTAATTAAATTAAAAATTTTACTATTTATATAATCATAAAATACAATAAAAATTAGGAATGATATTTTTTTTTATAAAAATAAATAAAAAAACTAGCCATTAATTACTTAAAAATTAAAATTTAATCATAAATTAATTAATTAAAAATTTTAAAAATAAATTTATATAAAGAAATAAAGAAAAGTAAAATATTATAATTTAATAAATAAAAATAAAATGAGAAAAATAAATAAATAAGTTAAGTAAAAAAAATTAATTAAATCATCTTTACCGTCAAAATATGTTAACAATTAAGGTTACATACATATATTTTTTTAGTCTATGATGATTCATTTCAAGAGAATTGACAATTTATAATTGTATTTTAGACCTAGAATGTACAGTATTGCACTTTAAATTTTATTTCCTAGAATCTAGCAGTACACTTTCCTTTGCAAATATCACTTTATCATTGCCCAACTCTTTAATTTTGCCTTAATATGTAATAATTGATACTTTTATATGCATATGCAGTGGGTATATGGCACCAGAGTATGCTATGCATGGCCAATTATCGATAAAAGCTGACGTCTATAGCTTTGGCATCCTCCTCATGGAAGAACATGGATTATAATTTGCCCCCTGAGATGCAGATTCTTTTAGGATGGGTGAGACACTGTTTCTTCTGTATTTCCTACCAAGCATATCTATGACCATGTTTTTTGACAGAGGAGGAAGAGGGAGGCCTCCATTTCGATGATCCCATCTCAGGGTGAGCCTCTGCCCAAGGGTTTATTTGTGTCAGCAAAAAGAGCGCCCTTAGGTTCAGGGTTGGTCCAATGAAAAGGAGGTTAGGGATTAGACATCGTGCCCATGGAAATTAGGATGTTAAAACCCTGATAGAACCACAATTTTGACTGAGAGCTGGAACCCAATGAGGACAATTGGTTGTTGCTTTTGGTGGCTATTGATGAATGTTTTTTATCTGGAACCCAATGACGACAACTTGTGCTTGCTTTTGGTGGCTATTGAAGAATGCTTTTAGCTGGAACCCAATGTGAACATTTTGTTGTTGCTTTTGGTGGCTATTGTTGAATGTTTTTAGCTGGTACCCTATGTGAACAATTTGTTGTTGCTTATGGTGGCTATTGTTGAATCAATTGTGCTTCCGTTTCACGTTTGCTGAGAGAAGTAATCGGTGTCATTGTGGGGACGCATTGGTAAGATCGTGTTGCTTCCTTTTTGGGGTGGTTATGGGTTTACACATGAGGAGACGATTTCCATATGAGTGGTATCGGTTGTTGGTAACTTCTGATCTACTAAAGTGAGGCGAACTCTCACATCCTCATCATCTGACCCAAACTCGGATGCTACAAATCTTGGTAGCAAATGGTACCTTATGTGGCGAAAATGGATGGATTTCATCATTATCTCTCGCCCATGTAAGAGTTTGGGTTTCAGAGTCTGCAAAAGGTGGTGGTCTATTCCCGGGTGAATATGTTGTTGGTGCTATAATCTATAGGTTAATAGGGACATGAATCTGGTTTTTCTGATGGCTTATAGCCTGAAATATACAGGGATTTTTTCTGGCTTCTCGATCCGGAAATTTTGAAAAGTTTTTCAGCTCATGGCTCTTTATTCTAGATTAGTGTCTGACATTTGCCCAATGCTGGATGCATGTAATCTGATCGTCCCTCCAGTGGCGGCTGTAGTTTTCTGATGGTTGGGTGATCTTTCGAAGATATATCTCGATTGATCTATTCGGGAAGTTGAATCCTTTCCATCCCTGTCTTATCGCCATTTATGGGATAATATATCTTTTCTATGGTCATCTTTTACTGCCTAATTTTGGCAGGGGTGGGTGGGTGGTCTGACATTATTATTTGCTGACGTCCTCTCGGTGGGATCTGGAATTTGATCGTTATCTTACATGTTTTTATCCTATCCCTCTCTCTTATCCATTTCATTTAAAATAAGGCTGACATTACCTTTCACCAACTTCTGGATGAGGTGTAATGAGGACGATGTTCAATGCATATTGTTGGCATTGATCTAAGGTGATGGCTCTCTGAATGTGTCATCAACTCTTCACAGTGGCGGCATTCTGAATTACAGACGTACTGACACTTCCTACACATTGCTGTAATTCTTGTTGGACTGATTACAGGCGGGTGATTGTGATGGATAAGAAATCGGGGGAAGGGGGGAGCAGCTCCTCAAATGATTTTGTGATTGACGACGTTATTATCAAACAAGCTCTACAGAATTGCTCTGCATCTCAGGTGTTGAATCAGCGTCGTCCCAGCAAGCAAAATAAACGCGGTCGTGGTGGTGGAAGGAAGAATATATTCAAACACAAAATGGAGATCCGCGAGGTTTCATTGGACTATGAGGACCTCTATATCAGGGTGGTGAGTTTGCAAAAAAGGGCGGTCATTGGCAGATGGATGTTCCCCGATAGAGAGGATTTTGACACTGTATCATGGATTCATCAAAAATGGAATCCTATTATTGGTTACTCACCCAAGGTTAGCACACTACTAAATGGATGGTTTAGCATACATTTTATGGATGAGAAGGATGTGTTCAAGATCACTGGCAGGACCTAGGTTCGTGGTAGAAGCTTCATGCAACTTATTCCTTGGTTCCTCGGCTTCAATCCAGTTATGGAAGCTCCAAGAAGTAAGGTGGTATGGGTTAAACTCCCTGGATTACCACTGGAATTCTGGACTCTTAAGGCACTAAAGACGATTGGGGATTCTATTGGTGCTGCCAAATACATAGATCCTAGTATTGTGGGTGCGGCTGAAAAAAGGATTGCATGGCTTCTTGTCGAGATTGATTATGTGGGTGGCCTTCCTGGCGATATTGATTTACTATGGTGTAGTAGAAGGCATCGTCAACGTATTGACTATTAGGGAATATTGTTTCGGTGTCTTATATGCCACAAGACGGGACACCTTAGAGAACACTGTCCACATCGGCTGCGCATTACAAGGGCGGATATGGCTGTGCGGAATGAGGGTATGGAACGTCATCACAACTCTGCTGCGGGCATGTCAAGGGGCTTCCCATCAGGTAATCCGATCTCCACGTCCTTTGAGGAAGATGCTTATAAAACTGCCAAAGGACTTTATGATTTTTCTGCTCCTGATGTGGTGATCCCTTCTAATATCGCATCTCTCCCATCTGTTGCACGTAATCTAAGTAGAGTACTAGACCCACAAGTTGAAAATGATTCAAATTACACCCCTATATCCCCCCCTAATATACTGGGGGTTTCCGACACCCCGGTACCCTGTCCTACTTTTGCCCCCTCTGAGTCTACTTTCCAAGAAAATAACCCCATCTCTAGGTGCTCCCTGGAGAGGCCAAAAAATGTTTCCAATAGGATTGCTCCCAACATTTCCTCGACTGATAGAAATCCCTTGGTTACATTCCATGTCAACCAACAGCATGCTCCTTCTGATGACCCTCCTCTTTATAACACTACTGTATATGTCGGTCAAACATCGAGCAATTTCGATGGGAGGTCGTCGAATGAAACCTTTACTCGGGAAGGAACCCCTGGGTCCCCTCTCAACACGCCCGCTCACTCTCGCCCTATATTTCTATCTGAAACACCTAGAAATTCTGTAGGGAGTGACATTGAGTCGCTCATGGGGAACCCTCATCTTGATCTTGCTGCACTTACAGTCTTTGAGAAACCTACCACTTCGCCCGCAATACAATCTACTACCTTATCGACTGCTATTACATCCATCAAGAAGAAATCTAAGGCATCATGTCGACTGAATAAAGGAAAATTCAAGTCTATTTCACTTTTTTCTGATAATGATGCAGGTTTATCTAATGACCCCATTGCTAAACATAATTCACTGGACTTTTCACCTAGGGCGCTTAGAGCAAGCCACCCTCGACCCACTTCCCCATGACCCACATCATCTCTATGAACATAAGGGGGTTGGGCGATGACTCCAAATTCCATTGCCTGAGGGACCTCATTATATCAAAGAATCCTATTATTTTTTTGGGACAGGAAACTATGTCAGACAGATCAAAAGCTATCAATATGTTTCTCAAATTCAAGAAAGGTTGGCATGTTGCGGCAGTTAATTCAAATGGTAGATCTGGAGGTCTGGTCACTATGTGGAATCCAGATAGAGTTTCTTTCAGAGCTTTCAGTTTTTTTGGGGGTATTTTGCTAACAGGTCGGCTTAGAGGATACACATGCATTTTTAATATCATAAATTTATATGCTTCATATTCAAACAGGAGGGTTTTCTGGAACAGAATGAAGGTGGAAGGTATTTTATCTCTCCCAAATCTTATCATGATGGGAGATTTTAACTCCTCTCTGAATGGAGACGAAATATGGGGGTAAAATGCTCGGTTGGATCCCCTTGCCGGTTTCATAAATAACCTCTTCCTATCACAGGGGCTGATTGACATTAGGCCATGGCCACTTGTTCCTACGTGGACAAATAGACGTGCTGGCGCAGAA
Source organism: Pinus albicaulis (assembly GCA_034641835.2). Classification (NCBI taxonomy): domain Eukaryota; kingdom Viridiplantae; phylum Streptophyta; class Pinopsida; order Pinales; family Pinaceae; genus Pinus; species Pinus albicaulis. The sequence goes on along the minus strand of CM076581.1, from coordinate 464,806,142 downwards.
TATATTGGGAAGCAGCTTGATCGGGTGGCGGTTAATGATTCTATGATGTTAACGTTGGAGAATCCCAGATTATTGGTGCTGGTTTCTGACTTATCGGATCATTTGCCTATCATATTATCATGGTCTGCTCCCGAAGTTGTAATAGGTCGCCCGTTCAAATTTAATCGAATTTGGCTTGAAGACCCTGAATACATCAATCTTGTACAAGAAATCTAGCGCGAAGGAAGAGAATTGTCGGAGTATGTGGCATGGGATTGCTTCCATCACAGGCTACAGAAGGTTAAATTTGCATCAAAGGGCTGGGAACGAAAAAAGAAAAAGGTACTTAGGACTGAATATAACGATATCCAAAAATAGATGGAGGATATTATATCCTATTTTCTCACAGTATATCCAGAGGAATCAACTTTAGAGCGTCTAATACGGCTGGGAGAAAGAAAACGGGATATTCTGAAAATCGAGGAGGTTACTTGTCGCCTTAAGAGCAGGATCACTTGGCTGGCAGAGGGGGATCAGAAAACAAAATTTTTCCACAACACAGCAAATGAGCGAAAAAATCGGAACTCTATATGGCGTATCAATAAGGAAGATGGATCCATTGCCTATACTAGCTCTGACATTCAGAAGGAGGCGTTTGCTTATTTCTCCTCGTTCTGTAAACAACAAGTGGGGATTAGTAATGAGAACCAGGTATGGTTGCTCGAACATGTCAACCGGTTTTTTGATGAACAAGCTATTTCGAATCTGGATAAGCCTATCACCGGGAATGAAGTTTTAATGGTTCTAAAGTCCTTTTCCAAAGATAAATGCCCAGGACCAGATGGCTGGCCTGCGGAATTTTTTATCCATTTTTTCGAGCTAATGGGTGAGGAGCTACCACAAATCATTGAACAAATCAGGGTTCGGGGTGTTATGCCTGCTAATCTCAACTCTACCTTTATCGCCCTAATTCCAAAAGTGGCAGACCCCCAGACTTTTACTGATTTTAGGCCGATTACTCTGTGCAATGTTCTATATAAAATTTCATCTAAGATTATCACTGAACGCCTGAAGGATACTTTATCGACCTCCATCTCTGATGAGCAATATGGTTTTTTAAAAGGACGATCTATACATGATGCCACTGCCATCGCACAAGAGGTGATGCATACAATTCATTCGGAGAAAAAGGAAGCTATTATGATGAAGGTTGATCTCCATAAGGCTTATGATTCTATCGATTGGTCCTATGTTAGGCTTGTGCTTATGAAAATTGGCCTCCCAATTAGAATTATAAGACGGATCATGACATGCATATCTACGGTTCGATATGCAGCAATTGTTAATGGTATTCCGACCCCCTTTTTCATTGCAGGTCGAGGACTACAACAGGGATGTGCTCTGTCGCCTTTAATTTTTATCCTCATCATGGACGGGTTCAGCTGTATTATGCATAGGGCGGAGTAGAAGGGATATATAAAAGGATTCTTCTTCTCAAATTCGGTTTCTTGCTCTCATTCACTGTTCGTAGATGATTTTCTGTTATTTGGATACCTGATACGGAACCACTGGTTCTACACTCATCTTATGCTCATCCGTTTTGAATCGGCAACTGGTCTTGCCATGAATAAAAACAAATCCTTCATCGTTTATGAATATGGGGATCTACAGGAAGTTTCTTTCATTGCAGACTTTATGGGAGTCGAATTTAAAGAAGCCTCCGAAGGTTTTACATACTTGGTTTCAAAATTAAATCATGCGGATATAAAATCCGAGATTGGATGTGGTTGATTGACAAGATTAGAAGGAGGATATCCAGGTGGACACACAGATGGCTTTCCATTGGCGGTAGACTTATTTTGATCCAAACGGTTATCTCACAGATGATGGTTTATTGGGGTCATTTATATTATCTACCAGACAGTATCGTCAAAATGATCAATCGTATCATTGCAAGTTTTCTTTGGGGAGAATCACAGTCATCACATAAAATACATCTGTGAAAATTAGAGCTCTTGTGCAGACCAAAGGTACACGATGGTTGGGGAATTCTCAATACTAGGACTTTCAATATGGTGCTGCTCATAAAATCTTTTTGGAGGGATGTACATGGAAATGGTATTTGGAGTGCGGTTATCAAATGCAAATATATTGAAGGTGATTTCATTTACCGGCTCTTACACATGCAGATCTCTTTCCCTTGGCATATATCCACTATCTGGTGGAGCTTCAAAAAGATTATGTCTTATGTGGTGGATCGTCTTGCATGGTATTTCAAGGACGACAGTCAGATTCCATTCACCTTCAATAAATTAATTGCACTCCCTATTGATGCTGGACCATCCCCGGATCTCCAATTCATGCTCGCCCTTAGAGGATATCATTTTCTGGCCCAGACTATACATATATGGTCATTTGGCGCTCCTCAATTTAAAACGGCTGAACAAATAGGGCTGGTCGGATCGGCTGCTGATGAATGGGAACAACTGAGGGATGCTTTCCGCGCTGCTGGTTTTTGTTGGGGTGCTGATTCTGATGTTATTGTATGGGATGGACCAATGGAGAACGGTGGAGTAATTGTCAGAGACATATACAGAATGCTTAATACCTCGGCCTATATGGGGTAGATATCCATGTCTTTCCAATCTTTTTGGTGCAGAAAAATCCCCACAAAGATTGTTCTTTTTGGGTAGTTAGTGTGGAAAGGCAAGATTCTCACTGGGGAGAATCTCATCAAGCGGGGTTTCTCTGGTCCTTTCAGATGCTGTATATGCTGCGTGGAAGAGGATTCCATACCACATTTATTCTTCCGATGTCCTACTGTTGTGAATCTATGGAGGCTTTTTTCTTCACATTTCATGGATCCCGCTTGGCTTCCAAATGACTTCATTTCCTGTGCTTTGGAGTGGGACAAACTGAAAGGAAAATATAGATCACTGCCTTTCTATTTTATCTGGGAGGTTTGGATGGGTCGGAATAAGTTGATATTTGATAATGTTTTTTCCTCTATCAATAGATGGATGGAGGATAGGCCCTCTCCTCTGCTGAATATTGTGGATTGTTCTATCCGTATCCAACCCCACGAGATGGCCATACCGGCCATATATTTTGATGGTGCATGTGTGGAGGGTGTTATGGGCTGTGGCGCCTGGATCAAGCTATCGCAGCGGGAGAGGATTCACATATACTGGAACGGAGGAATGGGCTCCAATAATAAGGCAGAAGTTATGGCTCTATGGGGTGGTCTCTGGGCTGCCTCAAACCTACAATTACAGAATGCACATGTTTATGGGGATTCTCAGTTGGTTATTGGTTGGATCACTAACATAATGGCTATGAAATTTCCTGAATTATTGGGATGGGTACACAGGACTCGCAGAATGTGGATGCTTCTCAACAGACCTCCCATCTCCCATGTCTACAGAGAGAACAACTCCAGGGCAGATGGGCTCTCCAAAAAAGGTATAAGCTCAGAATTTGGGATTATGCAGGTGTTTCACTTCAAAGATGGTCTACAGATTTGGCAAAATCAAATATCGATTCCATAGCTGCTAGACTTCTGGAATATCCTTTTGGCGTACATGCTTTCTCTTTAACTTTTTCATATTTTTTGCGCGGGACTATACGAGGTATACTGCACGGGGAGCCGTTTCTTTCATAGGGTACATCTATATCTACACGACGGCGGGTCATCCGTTTACTTTTTTGCTTTTTATCATCAGCAACAAGCGAGCCTGTCTTAATAGTGTCAAGTGAGCCTGATTTACTCTTAAGCAAGCAAGCCAGATTTTATTACAAGTGGATGATTACATATTTTCTCAAGTGAGCCTGATGAACACTTTTATTGACAAATACAGGATGGCATATAGTATTTTGTTTCCATAGAACAAGCGAGTGCGCTTAATATACAACACATGATCTAACATCATCTTTATATCTCATGGAAGGCATGGAACAGGGACCGTTCACTTCCTCTTTTCTGCGCCTATCTATCTCATTTTCTGATGTCATTTACTTTCTTTATTATATCTTTTTTGATGTGTTGAATGTTGCTGTATTCCATTTGTAACACAGGATATTTCCATATGCACGGGATGGATAATTCCCCGAATATGTGGTGGCCAACTTATCATATTTTGCTCTTTCACTCTATAAGGAGCAATAATTATGGAAATCTATGGGGTTTTCTTGCTGTTTGCATTGTCACAGCTGAGAAATTTTTGTCTATGTACTGTTTTATATATAATATAAATCAGCGTTTTTTTCCTCTGAAAAAAAAAAAAAATATCTATGACCATGTTTTTACCTAATCTATATTTATTTATTTATTTTTCAGTAGAAAAAAGCGTTACTCTTTATATTGATATAAGGTACTTCATTCATTACTTTTAGTCAAGTACTTCCAACACTATTCCAGCTATGCTACTGATCAAAAAGTCTAATGCAGATCTCAGTATTATTGAGAATGTTATAAAACCTGTATCTTCTCCCAATGCTATTCTATTTCTGTTTCATTTATCCATTTGGCATTTTCCATTTGTTGTCTGACTTTTCTTTGTTGTCTCTTATGAGTAATTAATTTTTCTGGCATTGATCAAAATATAATATCAAAAGATGAGTAAAAAGAGTTACTTATATTTTTAATAGATCCTCTACTTGATAACATATCAGTTGTCTAATTTTGTTCTTTGTATATATGATCAAATTTTACTTTTTGAAAGGTTCTTACCAGTATTTTGATGTCAGCCATGATTTAATTTTTTAACATAAGCGGGTTGAATGTATTGTTTCTGTTGATCTATTTAATCATTTTGTCTCAATCAACACTCCCCATAAGACAATAATTTTTGAGTTGTTATTTGTGCCTCTTCCACCTTCTCACCAGAAATGATGACATTTTGTAGCCTCTATAAAAATTAATGCTCCACAACCACATACTCTTCAAAAACTGGACCCATAAAAAAAACCCCATTGGATATGATTTTCATAGATCCATTGCTCTAAAAGATCAATATCCTTTGCTTAGCGAAACTAATCCTATTTCATTGAAAAAAGTCATTACCTTGATAGTGTCCTCACTTATCCCTATGTCTTTCTGCTCAAAAATAACAATTTTGCCTCTCCTCCAAATAATCCATATTATATAGAGGGAGTATTGGAACTTCTTGTCTTTAAATCATATGATCCATATTATACATAGAGAGAGTCCTGAACTTCTTGTCTTTAAGCCATATTCTAATAATACCCAAAGTTAACTTAGAAAGAAAATCTTTATCTGCTATTTTGAAGTGCCTCATGACCCCTTCCCAGATTTCTTTTGCATGAAGACATTTGTTCATGAAATGAACAAATGAGTAATCTCCTCCTCACTTTTTCTAAATAAGATACAAATGCTTCACCAACAAAACTTCTCCTTGGTAATTTCTGCCAAATAAGAATACAATATAACTGGCAACCCAAAAAAATTGAATTTATTCTGTATTTTCCACTTCCACTTCCAAATGACCTGAAACATACTAGAAGTTACCTCATCTATATACGGTTAGGGAAATACGAGATCAGAGATTTCGCTACTGATCCAATCTATTTACATATCAATTCCGTATATATTGACTTCTGTACTTGTTATTATACTTTTTCATAAAGTTAAGGCGGGTGTGTCCATCATGTATATATCTAATCAAAATGACTACCTGTTGTGATTATGCAGGCATGGAGATCATACGAAGCAGGAAATAGCGTTGAGATTATTGATCCTGTTGCAATAATTGAAAGTGGTGATGAGGAGCAAGCGTTGAAATGCATACAAGTTGCTATTTGGTGTACACGGGCAGACCCCTCACTTCGTCCCACAATGTTTACAGTAAGTTCGATGCTTTCATCTCATTCTGTGACGGTGCCGTACCTCAAGAAGCCTGTTTGCGCCAATTCTGTTCCCCGATTTAACACGAGGAACAGCGGTTCAGGCTATGGATTGTCACATCATTCCTCTGCAACCACATCATCCACTTTATCTGATCCGGTTCCTGCTTCTTCATCCAACGCCACCGTTTCTACTATCGAATTGGTACCTAGGTAACATCGAGTACGATAGCTTCCACGTTGCACTATTCTATGCTTCATGTTCGTACATATTCTTATTGGTTGGTATTGCCTACCGAGTGACCCAACAAAAGAAAATTTTGTTTTAGCATCATAAGTTAGCACTGTTTATTTTATGTGGTGTAATGGTTATGTATCATGAAGTATATTACTTATAAGTTAGCAGTTATGTGGTATTAATGTGGTCTTAATGTTTATGTATTATATTAAAAATGAAGTATATAATCACCATACTTGATGGACAAGTTAGCATCATTCTTACTATGTGATGTTAAAGTCGAGTAAATTTTTATTGATCTTATCGGAAGTGGAGTATATCACCATATATTTAAAGAAGTGGTGTATGCTATATTGTCAAGTTCTATAAAGTAGGGTAGTTAACTTTGTGGATGCCATGTTAGCATGTACAAGTGGATTTATTTATGTGAATTGCCACCATAATCATAAAAAATTACAAATATTTCTATTATGAATATATAAATTAGAACTAAACTCACAAATATTTATTTTATGATATTTAGTTGTTTGTCATGTTTACATGTAAAACTAAAATTAGTTTATGTAAGTTTGCACCATAAATACAACAGATTCAAAGTAATTGTTTTCTAACTATTTTATTTCAATTATTTACCTTTTATATTATTCTCATGAGAAAATAAATACACAGAACCATAATACATAATTATTTATTTTAAGAATAAGCCAATTAAGATAAATATTTTTATATTATTGTGATTTCAAAATAAAATAAGGGTGAATTCGTTGGTATTGGGTTACTCTTTTTTGGAAGAACTTTTGTTCCAAAGGTTGAGAATGTATCTTTGTGAGGGTATTTTTTAAGCCCTCCATCAAGCTTTTAAAAGGTCCATCTAGGACTAAATAAAATGCTCAATTAAACTACATAGCTCCATCATGCTATGGAGCTTGATGGAGACACATAGCTTGATAGAGCTATAATATGTACATGTGCCATTAAATTGTGCTTCAACTTAATGATAGTGTTTTATGGGCTTATGGCATTGAGAACCAATAGTATTGCACATGGTAGAGTATGGTTTGCATTTTTATGTTATACTTAGTACATTTTTTATTATTTCATTACATATATATATGCATGTAATTTTAGAATTTGTTATTGTTATTAATTTTATATATTTTATAGTATTTTTTTTTGTAAGCTTGGTAGGACTCATTATTTATTCATTTTATAAACAAAAAACAACTAGATTTACCATTTTGCTGGTCTCAACCCACCCTGAGCGGGGAACCAAGTCTATTGGCCACCTGATGGCGTGGTATGCCATCCAAAAAAATAAGGTTTTGAGACTGTCATACAAAGCAAACAAAGCTTGGATACTCACACATATATAGTTTTTCACAGATTAACTAACATATTTACTGGACACTTTAAATTTAAATGCTAGCCACATATAAATACTAAGCAAAAAGGCAGATTAAAACAATCATGAACTACTCATCCCCGTCTGGAACCGAGGCCGACTCCACTAGTGTCGAAACCTGAACCGAGGTACCAGCCTGCTCAAAAGGCTTGGAAATACATGGGAGGTGGTAATCAATACGCTCGAGGCGCCCATCCTGTTTCCCCGGTTGGAACTTGATCTTATCAAACTCGCTCTTGTAGTCTGGGAAGTCTTGGGCTAATGTCACCAGGCTCATAGAGATCTGCTCCAAGGCTTTGCCAAGGATGCTCTTCATAGACCAATAAAGATACAATGTCTGCCTAAATTGTGTTAGTTTGCCTCTTATTTGTCCCAGATCTGGTTTTAAACCTCTCCATTCCTCAGTATCCATCTCTGTCTCTACATGCCTATTTATGTCAGCTTCCCATTTTTCAATGAGCTTTTGAATTCCTTTGATGTGTTCTCGTGGTATGCTTTCACTACCTCTTGGATCACATCGATTACAGGCCTTCATCCTCTTGGCTTGCTCAGGGGTAAGCTGGGTTAGGCTTCTACTACCTTCCCTTTATCTTTCCGGCCATGGCCTCAAGTTGCAGGGCCCTTGGAATGGTCGTGAGCTGCAGGACTCTTGGAGCATGCCATCCCTTAACCTTTGACTAGGTTTCTGGGTAGGTGACCTGTCCATACAATCAAACAGAGGCATAATTCCATATAATGAAAATGATCAAAGGTCCATGCATCCCAGTTTCCAGAAGAAAGGTGACTCGAGGGCCTCTTCCCCGGACTTCTCCCCTGCCCGTCCCTCCGCGGACCCATCGCTTGTAGAAATTTTAATACAATTATGTATTGTCGGACTCTCCTGATCTAAAAATTATATTCCACTATTAAATATAGAATCCTTCTACTTAAATATTTGTGAAAATTTAATCGCCAATTGCAAACACATGAAGAAAAATCAATCACACATAACATAGATGTTTTTACCAGGAAAGCATAAAGCTAAAAACCCCACTATCATATATTATGTATATATCATGGATCATGAAACAATCTCATACAAAAATCTACTGCAAGAGCTCTCAGTACAATATACAATTGTCTCACAATGTCATACAAAAATTGGCTCGCACATGCATCAATTTACTGCCTCCTAACAACCTACCTCCACTGCGCAATCCCTGCTGATGAAGATCCCTGAATGAATTCGATCTTGCCTTGCCTTGACTGCGCAATCCTTATTGGCATATCCAATGTGTGTGTGGTTGCACTGAATGCACTACTATAGTCACAATAGATAGTCAAACTGTCCCTTTCACCTATCTCTCCATTGGGTCTCCACTAGATCTGACATACATGTAGTTAACAGTAGTAAAACTTCAGTTGCATGTGAGATCACTCCATGTGAATTAATTTAATATTTAATTCACTGATCTCTGACTAGTTTATCTTTAGTTACAACTAGTTACAACTAGCACAATTGAGTTTAACTCACTTAACTGAGTTAAACTAATTTACCACTCACATAACTACACATCCAACTCTGTTACAACTTTGTATCATTCAGTTACAACGAAGTCCACTAGCATGTCCCACCAACCAACCTTTGAACTCAGAATTCCTTCATTCAACTGGTTTTCCACATTAGTTAACTGAAATCAAGTACTCCAAGAGAATAGATTATTATTTATTTTCTAATTATAGTTAAGGGCTAACAATAATCGACATGCATTCTATTTTTAGACATGCATTCCACGAAACAACTTTGCACATGCATTCCAAAAATAGACACCCATCCATCCATTCAATTTGCTCAACCATCTATAAATAGATTACTGCTAAAAATAGACTTTGATCCAAATTCTAAAAATAGACATATCACCTAAAAATAGCCTACGGGCCCCACCTAGTGTAGGTGCTTAATTTTCACTAGGATCATCATCTTGTTGAATCTCAACACTCCCTCTCAACAAGAAAGGGATTATCCTTCACCTCGATCCTGCCTCTATGGTATTCGAATTTTCTCCTGGTGAGCGCCTTCATCAGAATATCTGCGTCCTGATCTTCCGTAGGAATGTACTGAAGCAACATGATCTTCCGTTGCACACAATCTCTGATATGATGATACCATATATCAATATGCTCAGATCTATCATGAAACACAAGATTAATCTAGAGTTTAATGCAACTCTGATTATCACAATGAATCACTGTAGGATCTAAATGAGAACCAAACAAACCAACCTAGATCTTCCTCACCCAGATAGCCTCACATGCAGCTTGACTTGCTACCATGTATTCCGCTTCCGCTAAATTGAGTGCCATGGATCTATGTTTCTTGCTATACCAAGAAAAAATTGTAGATCCGATACTAAAAACCCCTCCTGATGTGCTCTTTCTATCCGTTGGGCTGCATGCCCAATATGCATCCGTGAAGCCATGCAACTTCACCTCATTCGTCTGTTTGTACCATAAGCCATACTCAGATGTGACCCTGAGATATCTCAAGACATGTTTTCCCACCTTCCAAAAAATCTTGGTAGGCTTAACTATCGCTTGACTAAGCTGGTTCATCGCATAGCATATGTCTAGTCTTGTATTTATTAAATACATGAGTGAACCCACCAACTGTCGATAGATAGTAGTATCCACTACCTCTCCCGATGTAGCATCCTCTTTCCTCCAGTTTCCTGGAAGAGGAGTATCCATGGGTTTGCAACCCTCCATGTGAAACTTACCGAGTATCTCCCTTGCATACTTGCCTTGAGACACAAACATTTCACCATCTCACTGCCATATTTCCAATCCAAGGAAATAGTGAAGGAGGCCCATATCCTTCATCTCAAACTCCTTTGCAAGGTCCTCCTTGCATTAGTGTATCAGATGCTCATCACCAGTCAATATTAAATCATCAACATAAAGAACAACGATTAAAAGCTTACCCTCCACCACAATCTGGTATAGGTTTGCATCCGCCTCACTCTTGGTGAAGCCAAGTCCAGTGAAATAACTGTCGATTCGAGTGTACCAAGCACGGGGTGTTTGTTTAAGCCTATACAACACTCTTTTGAGTTTGCACACATATGAATCACTGTTGAAGATCTAAAATCCTTCAAGCTGCTCAATGTACACTTCTGCCTTAATGATCCCATTAAGGAATGCAATCTTCACATCCATCTTATGAATGTGCCAACTGATCTGCGTTGAGAGAGCAAGGATGGTCCTTATGGAAGAATACCGTGCGATAGGTGCAAAGGTTTCTTCATAATCAATCCCCTCGATCTGTGATAAGCCCCGAGCCACAAATCTTGCCTTATACTTCTCACCACTCCCATCAGCATCTTTCTTTACCTTTTAGATCCATCTTGAACCTACCACTGATTTATCGATCGACCTTGGAACAATTTCCCAAGCACTATTTCTGACAATGGAGTCATACTCCTCCACCATTGCATGTACCCATGTGGGCTCCTTCACTGCTTCCTAAAAGGATGATGGCTTTGTCACAATACATTTTCTCATGAGAGCCATGTATCCAGTGAAACGGTCAAGAGACTGTATCTGTCTACACTGTGAAGTAGGGACTCCTACATTTTGTGCCACATCAAGCTTCAGCCTCTCAGCTTCTGTGGTACGCCTTCTGCCTATTCTGATGTTTGGCTCTTCATGAGTGGGCTCCTTCACTCCATGATCCTTCTCCTCTGGCTAATCCACATCTAGAGGCTCATCTTTGGGAACCAAAAGTTCCTCCTCTACATGCAAGTCTAACTCCCTCTCAAGCGACAACTTCATCGCTTTCTCCTCATTGAATTTTATATCCCGTCGCACCATAGTCATTCAACTGTTTGGCAAATACACATGATATTTATGGAGTGTTTCTGCATACCCCACAAATATCCCAACTTCAGCAGTCGGCTCCAGCGTCTTCTTGGCGTTCTTGGTCACATGAACATAAACAGATGAGCCAAAAAACTTAAAGTGAGAAACATCCGGTTTCTTACCAGTAAAAGCTTCTTCATGTGTACTCATGCCAAGTACTCTATGAGGACAACGATTTTGCACATAAACTGCAGTGTTGCATGCTTTCACCCACAAGTGCATTGGTAGGCCCTGACCATGCAGCATAGCTCATGCAACACCCACGATCCTTCTATTCTTCCTCTCCACGACCCCATTCTGCTATGGGTTATGAGGCGCTATGAGGTCTCTTTGAATTCCTTATTTGCTACAAAAGTCTTTGAATTCGTTCGAGATGAATTCACCGCCATTATCGCTCCGCAGAGCCTTCACTTGCTTCCTCGACTCTTTCTCCACCAATGCTTTAAACTCACAGAACTTTGAGAATGTTTGATCCTTCTTCTGCATGAAGAATATCTAGCATCTACGAGAATAGTCAGCAACAAAAATAACATGATACTTGTGTTTTGTTGTTGAAGCAACCGAGAATGGTCCACAAACGTCTGTGTGAACTCTCTGCAGGATCACCGAAGCATGGTTATCCTTTTCATGAAAGGTGATCTTCACAAACTTACCCATAGTACATCCCTTGAACTGATCTAACTGCGCAAGTGTACCATTGGAAGTCTAGTAGAAATCTACTGCAAAATCTTCAGGGTGCCATGGTGAAGATGGCCTAATTGTCTGTGCCATAGTTTTCCCTCATCCCAGCTCACTACTTCTTCTGCTTTGCCCACCATTGTAGCGCAACCATCTACCTCCAGGTTGTAGAGATTCTTAACTCAAATCCCTATATTCTTGGTTTGACCTGTTGTTTTATGTCGCAGGAAAGCTTTTCCATTGCTGAAAACAACGTCATAACCTCTGTCCTCCAACATCGTGACCGAGACCAAGTTCCTCTTTAGGCCTGGAACATGCATAACATCTTTCAACAAAAATGGTTTACCTGAACCCCTCTCAAAGTTAATGGTACCAATTTCGGTCACACTGTATCATCCATCGTTGCCCATATTTATATGAATTTGGAGATCTTTCTCCTCCAAGTGACTGAAAAGCTCCTTATCTCTCGTCATGTGGAAGGAAGCGCCATTATCAAGATACCACACTGATCCCATTGCGCTTGAAACCAAGCATGCGATCAAAGAGAAATCAAGTTCAAATTGCGAGGTAAGGGCCTCACCATCTGCAGCTCCAACAACCTTCTTGTTCTTATTTTTCTGTGGGCAGTTAGTGGTGAGATGCCCATGTTCGTGATAGTGAAAACACTTCACCTTGGATAAATCTAGCTTCTTGCCTTTAGCCTCGGATTTTGAGTGGAATTTCTTCCCCTTCCCTTTCCTTGCTTTGGTAGCTAAAGCAAAATTCTCTTCATCATCATTCTTTGATGAAGAGCCATCCCTGGTGTTCCACCTGAACTCCTCCTGCACTAGATCCGACCACAGTCGTTCCCAATCCGGCATTTTTTTCTGTTTGTTGACAGAGTCTTGATAACTGTGCCAAATCTTAGGAAGTGCCAAGAGAGCCAAATTCACCAAATCATCATCAGCAATCATGATTCCCACACTCCCCAGTTGATCCCGACATTGGACAAACTTTATGAGATACTTTGGAATATTGTCGCCCTTCTCCATCTTGATCTTTCTGAGTTTATTCTTCAACGCCAATTTCCTATGGTCACTGCTACTTTGGAAAAGATCCACCAAAGCCTTCCACATTGCAAATGGAGTGGCTTTCCCATGAAGACATGATACAATATGGTCTCATACACCTTCCAACAAAATCCTTCTCGTCTTCACTACTTTCTTTTTCCAGGCATAAAGTAATGCAGGATCTGTCGAAGTGGGCTTAGGAACATCACTGTCGATGAATTCCTTCAAGCCATTATCTTCAAGCACCGTCTCCATCCTATCCTTCCATGAAATGTATTCCGAGCTTCCCTCGAGTGCATACTCTAGCCGCAAACTATTGAAAGCCATTTCGATGTTTACTCAACTGTCACACCAAGAAATTCTTGCAGCAAATTCAAATTGTTTCCACCAACAAAACTCAGCTACTGCTTCAATATTGAAGTCTTCTTTGCTCTGATACCATGTAGAAATTTTAATACAATTATGTATTTCCAGATTCTCCTGATCTAACAATTATATGCCATTGTTAAATACATAATCCTTTTACTTAAATCTTTGCAGAAATTTAATCGCCAATTACAAACACATGCAGAAAAATCAATCACACATAACACATGTTTTTACCAGGAAAGCATAAAGCTAAAAACCCCACTATCATATATTATGTATATATCATAGATAATGAAACAATCTCATACAAAACTCTACTCCAAGCCCTCTTAGTATAATATACAGTCCTCTCACACTGTCATACAAAACTTGGCTTGCACATGCACCAATTTACTGCCTCCTGACAGCCTGCCTCCACTGCGCAATCCCTGCTGATGAAGATCCCTGAATGAATTCGATCTTGCCTTGCCTTGACTGTGAAATCCTCATTGGAATCTCCAATGTGTGTGTGGTTGTATTGAATCCACCACTATAGTCACAACAGATAGTCAGACTGTCCATTTCACCTATCTCTACACTGGGTCTCCACTAGATCTGACATGCATGTAGTTAATAGTAGTAAATATTCAGTTGCATGTGAGATCACTCCATGTGAAATAATTTAATATTTAATTTAGTGATCTCTCACTAGTGTATCTTTAGTTACAACTAGTTACAACTAGCACAACTGAGTTTAACTCACTTAACTGAGTTAAACTACTTTACAACTCACATAACTACACATCCAACTCTGTTACAACTTTGTATCACTCAGTTACAATGAAGTCCACTAGCATGTCCCACCAACCAACCTTTGAACTCGAAATTCCTTCAGTCAAATGGTTTGCCACATCAGTTGATTGAAATCAAGTGCTCCAAGAGAATATATTATTATTTATTGTCTAATTATTGTTAAGGGCTAACAATAATCGACATGCATTCTATTTTTAGGCATGCATTCCACGAAACAACTTCGCACATGCATTCTAAAAATAGATGCCCATCCATCCATGCAATTTTCTCAGCCATCTATAAATATATTACTACTAAAAATAGACTTTGAAATAAATTCTAAAAATATACATATCACCTAAAAATAGCCTGTAGGCCCCACCTAGTGTAGGTGCTTAATTTTCACTAGGATCGTCATCTTGTTGAATCTCAACATCGGCCTCATACCCTGCTTAATTTCTGCCACCCCCTGTCCCTTATGGTTGCGCGCACCCTAGAAATTATCCCCATAACACAAAGAGCTCCCACCTTCCTTCAATCTCCTGACCTCCCTTTTGGTGTCCTATCTCTCATCATTCCTCCCACCCTTGAAATTGACAGAGGAGGCGTCGCTGCCCATTTCTCAGGGCTGGGTGGAATTCCCTCTCCCATTCCCCATGCACACTGAGCCCAAGTAGTTGAAGGTGGTATAAACCAGCAAAGCCTCTGAACTAAATAAAACCCACTACTGCTCCTTAACTCTATACCCCAGTATAATTTCCTGACCTCTCACCATTCCTTCTTGTTGGCATCCCTTACTCGACAGACTCACACCCAGGTGCATGCTGAGGCCATGCCCAATTCCTATTCCGACACAAAGGCAGAGATCGAAAATAACCCCAACTTTCCCCCAACCAAAGTCGGAATGGTTCCGCTCTCCCCTACCCATCAGAAGACTATACCAGTCCAGTGTAATCCCCTTAGGCTCCTATAGAGTTTGACCCAATTAATAAAACATAAACATGGCATGAACAAGGGAGAGGAAACCAAGCACATACCTGAGTTTTGTCATGGTGGAAGTGCAATGGAGGTTTATTATCCCGCTGTCACGCCTGCACCAAAGTCTTTCGTCATGACAAAACCCCCATGCCTTCCTCGACCCTGTTTTAAGCTCCATGTGAGGTCCTCTGTCTCACAACCTCACCTCGTGCTGCATGTGACAGTACAACCTGCCGCCCTTGCCACTCATGTGGAAGGTGGTGAGCTTCAAACCCAAGGCCACCACCATTAAAATTGATGGGAGGGCCGATCTTCATCGTTACACCCCGATTGGGGAGCTGAGTCTGGGAACTTTGGGTGAGCTCTGCCCTTCGACCTGTCCTACTCTATGATGCTCTACAGCTTGATCCAAGGTTCTTCCCCAATATTAGGAGGCCTTGTTAATTAAATAGGTTCATTCGGGTGAGTGAAACTACAATTTTCCATGAGGTCAGTTGCTATGTTTCCTTCCCTACTTACATGGGTGATAATGATATAATCAAATTTCTTGATTATCCCTGCACATGCGAAGCAATACACCATCTTTGGTTGAGTTTGTCCCACTTTTTTCCTTGATTAATTTTTTTGAGAGTGTTTGTAACCAACTCAAAGTCTCCTTCGATTACCAGCTTTTTCTATCCTAGCTTGATGACCAAGAGGAGACCTTGGTGCAATCCTATGAATTATGCTTAATTGTTGCTGGCAAAGCCACATGAGTCAACATATATGAATCTTTTTGTGCCTTGATGATCTCGAAAAATCCCTCCAACCCGTGCTTGCCCTAGATTGCCTTTCGAGGCTCCATCAAAGTTGAGTTTGATGAATCCTTCTAGAGGAGGTTTGAATATCTTGATGGTGTCCCCTATGTTAGGGATATATTTCCAAGAAGTTGGGGAGACCATATCATGTTATCATGTTAAATTCCCCTCCTACTATCCATAATTATTCCTGAAATTATCTTCTCATATTGGCCAGGTTGTGGAGGAAGGCCTCTTTCTTCCCTGGGGTCTGAAGCACATAAACCCCAGTAAGGAGAACCCAATCAATAGATCCTATGTGTCTAAATCACCATGTAAGCATTCAGGGAATACTTACTCAATCCTCAAAGATGACTTCCGCTGGGTTCCACAAAATGGTGATTCCTCCCACACTTCCTCTAGAGTTGAGTGAAATCACTTCATATGGTAGCTTGAAACTTCGAACTATCCCTTTGAGCTTGGCTTCATGGATCTTGGTTTCCTGGATGATCATAATGTTGGCCTTGTATTTCCTTAGTCGCTCCTTCAAATACCATTGTTTCCCTTTATTATTAATTCCATGAATATTATCCATATCCTTTCCCTCCATATGATTCTTATTTGGCTGACATCACCTTAATGTCATGCCCATCAAAATCATCCATTGGTTTCTATAGTTGGCTTGTAAAACACCTATGAGAAAAGATTCCTCGAGGGGGATATGGATAATTTCACTTCCACTTGATCGAATCTTTTAGTTGTATGAAATCATGTGGATGTCACTAACTATTGAATCTTTTAATTAACCTTTCCTCTTGGTTGATGTCACCATCTCATCAGGTCCAAATATCGGCACTTGTCGATGGAGGGAGGCAAAATATTCCTCGAAGGGAAGTTTTTATGGAACTTCTTTGATGCCTTTCTATACTTTAACCCCATAAAAAAATAAATTTTAAAGACTACATTGGGTCTAAAATAAAGGCCTCCTAACACTTAAATAAATTTTTTACTCCTCGACAAACTTCCTTTCCACATGGTCACCAACTTCTTTTCCATATGGCACTATTATGTCATTGCATGACCTCTATTTTGGGTCCATGCTTCGTTTTCTACTTCTTCCATGCCTCCTCTACTAACATCAACAATTAACATCATCATTCCCATCAATATGGTATCATGCTTATCCATCACCATTTCTCATTGGTGCTTTCCATAAGCTAGGAGCAATTTTTCTCTGAATGGACTACTAAATGAGTAAACTCCACAATTTTGGAGGTAAACTTTCAAATCCTGACTAAAACCCTTTTTCATTCATCATTGGGTTCAAGAACCAAATGTTTTCACACTTGATTGATTTATTTCCCATGTTTTCAATGAAAATCATGTGCCACACAACTACCCCCTACTCCACCATGTTGCAGTACATGTCACATCCTAGTACTAACACTAGGGCCACATATAAACCATATAGCACTACCATGCATCTCCATTCCTTGAAATTCCTTAAGGCGTTATCTCTAAAACTAATCGATCCCATCAAGAAATCTCACTAAAATAAAAAATACCAAATACCAATTATCACCCAAATATCACATTGGAGGAAGGGTAAGATAATACTTAAACTTTCTCCGCATCCTTAAGAATATACGGGCTCTATCAATCCATCTGGAGTGTTCAAATTTAGAGA
Source organism: Pinus albicaulis (assembly GCA_034641835.2). Lineage (NCBI taxonomy): Eukaryota > Viridiplantae > Streptophyta > Pinopsida > Pinales > Pinaceae > Pinus > Pinus albicaulis. Next base: position 464,788,456 of record CM076581.1, on the reverse strand, counting down.
TAAAGGGGTCTCTGAATCCATCTACAATGTTAAAATTATGAATACCCTTTTGGCTCTAAATTTTAATGCTGCAGATGGATTCAGATATTCTCAACCTCAGTTTGACTTTCCTTCGTTGTCGAGGCCAGGCTCTCCTTCACCAGTTCATGTAAGGAGGGCGAGGCCAATGGAACTTGAGATGAATGAAAAGAAAAAAAAAACTGGAGAAATTCGTAACTTCTGAAAGCCATAAAAAAGTCATAACACATTGCATGTCTTTCTCTGATCTCTATAAGAATGAAAGGGAAACCAAATTCAAAGCTAGAGAACCCCAAGAGTATTTTATCCACCCCTCACAAATAGACTCAAGCCTTGGGCTGGATGAAACTAGAGGGACCGAATAATGCACAATTGGAGCAGGGGTTAGGGCCTCTAAATCACTAAATGATTTCTCTATCAAATTATTAAATTTTCTTTCTAATGACTTGGTAGGCCTGAAAAATGAGGCATGGTGACCTTTTGATCTAACTTCCAAATGTGAATGGATAAAATCTTTGTGACTAGCCAGAATTTGTTGGAAACCCCCTCCTCCAATGCGCAATCCACCAACTCCTCCTCCTTCATGTGGGTTTGATAGTAAGAAACCAACATCTCATCTAAAAAACATATTTTATGAGTATTTGTGTGTCTTCAAAGGGTTTATCACGATGACTATCTATGTACTTAAAAAATATGCATCATGTGAATAAAAATCTCATGGTTACCATTTAATCTTCTTTTGCATTTTGACAAGGATATCAAAGCCTGACATTGTCCAGGTCCCATTCACTCTTCGTCAAAACTACGCCTCACTCTAGTAAAAAACTTCACACCCCTTTCTCTGCCTGAAATTTTCCCATGGGCCTATAGGGTTTCTCCATAATTATTGAATTCCTCTCCCATGGTAGAGATGTTGTGATGCCCTCTTTAACATTTGGACTTCATAATTTTTTTTTTATAACTACAACTATAATTAATAATTAAATCGATATAGATCCATCTTACCTTTAGATCTACTAAGCACCAAGCGCCGAGAGAGAGGAATCAAATCTTTCTTAAGGTGAAAACCTCTCTTTTAGAGTGAAAAAAAAAATTGATCCCTCTTGGTCTAAAATTAAAATGGATCTAGAATGGTCATATACAATGAAAAATAAATAAAAATTGAAAAAACAAAATAATTTGCAAATTCAATTACCTTTAATTTTGAAAAACATTAGACCATTTATAACCTTTAATAACATTAAAAAGTCTAAGATCTAACCTTTAATAACTTTAACAAAAATTAAAACATAATTGAAAAAACAAAATAATTTGCAAATTCAGTTACCTTTAGTTTTGAAAAACATTAGACCATTTATAACCTTTAATAACATTAAAAATTCTAAGATCTAACCTTTAATAACTTCAACAAAAATTAAAACATTTATTATTATTCAAATAATATATTTTTTTGCATAATAATTATGATAATGGTAAAAGATTTGGGATTTTCATTGAATTTCATTTTCCAGCTCGCGTGTATGGCCAAGGAGGATTGGAGGGAAAACCTAGTTAAATGATAATACTCACAGGAGTTGATTATACATGACTTTCTACATTTTGCCAAATCCAGTCTCTAAGTATGCAATGCTGGCAGAGTTTTTTGAGTTTCATAGGTATGCAATGCTGGCAGAGTTTCTTGATTCCATGGAAGCTGTCATCAGATTACTTCGGCTCTGCAAGACAATCCGTATCTTCTGTAACATTTGTCCCCAAGTCAAAACAATGACCCACAAGTATGTCTCGGTTTAACCCGCTGTTGTGGTAAAACACAACCCCCCCATTTTTGACTTATATACTTCAAATAATGGGGACCCTTTCTACAATTTTTTTGGGTAAACACCTTTTAGGATTTCGATTAAGTTAATTATCCTACATTTTTATCGTTTTTTCTTCCTCGGAATTTTGTTTTGAATGCTTTATTGAATATGTTTTTTCACAAGCTTTCCAAAGATACTTGTTTCACTCCATTCGGTCAAATGGTTTGAAAATGACACTCCTTTGAAGTTTTGATCATTTTCTCGTTTGGGTTAAAAAACATGTATAAAGTGTACCAATATTTTAATTCTCGTAATTAAAATAGCCATTCATTGTAAATATTAAATTTTAGTTTATTTTTACTAATTTTTCATTTTTATTAACGGTCCTACAAAATGTCCCAGCTGAATTGTACAATAGACGAAAATACTCTTCGAGATATTGGTAATATACTCCAACTCATTATTTTAAAACAAATTGCCAAACTCAAAACTCCAAAATTGCAAAGTGGTTATAGTCTAAATTGTAGGATGATTAATCCCACATGGGTCCCATTTCACACCCCTTCACATCCTTTCAAAAAACAAAAAAATGCGATCTTAAATTTTTTATGATGAAATCTTTGCAATTGCGATATTGAGATATCGCATATCACATATCGCAAACTTATTAAAATTTAAAAAATTGTCATTTAAAAAAGTTATGATGTGCGATTTTGGTTTATATGATGGGTTTTTAAGTTTTATCCAAAGTTTTGGTTCACATTATAGCTCTGCCACCCATCAAACTGCCGCTCAAAACCTTTGGTAGGACTATTTACCTTTTCGCAGATCGGCCATCACAAAAGATCGTCATCACATTCATGTGCTACCCTTCCGAAACGCCGATGTGATATTATGTGGGACCCTTGCCTACCTACTGCCACATCACTTCATCGCACATCGCATATCTTATTGTTTTGTTGCGAAACATTTATCGCTAACCGTCTCCAAGTGTGATTTGCGATCAGCCTTTAAATTCGATTTGTGATTGACCCCTGCTTGCCGCCTCACTTTTACCACCGTCCCTCCGCTATCTTCCGTCTTATCCCTCCAATCCTCCTCTCCATCTTATCATATTTTGAATTAATAATTAAAATATATAATATATTATAATATTATATTTTAATTATGATATTTTTGTTATAATTTTAATATAATTTAAATTGTAATATTAATATAATATTTTAATATTTTCATTAATCAATAAATAATTTTTTTTAACTAGTCTAATTTTATTTTTCAATTAGTTTTTATTAAAATTAATAATGTAATTATTAATTAATTAATAAATAGTTATAACTTAAATTAGAATTAGATTATAATTAAATTAGATGAATAATATAATTGAAATTAATTAGTATTAATTAATTAAATATTATAATCTAATTTAGGATTAGAATTTACTTTAAAATTTTGATTTTTTAGCCCAAGCAACAAAATTCCAGATTTTTGGCAATTTTAATATACCAAATTTAGAGGCTCATAAATGGAGTTTTACTTGGCCAAATGAGGCCCAGGACAACTCATTGGAAAGATAAAATGATGGAAATTATTCCTGAAGAGGTTTCATTTCCAAATTTGATCATTTATTGGGTCTAAAATTCAGCAAAATATCAAGCTCTGAATTTTTAAACAAAACTAATTTTCTGAGTTTTATTTTTTGCATTTTAATTTGCAACAACTTCTTATGAGTGCAAATCCATTCGTCTATGTTCTCCTTGGCCAATTAGATTAGCACAAACATAAAAAAAAATATTATATTTCCTTTTCAATTATTTATTTAATTAAGTTTTAATTGGATTTATTTTAATTTCTAGATTTGACATTTTGATTTTATTTTTGCATTTTAATTTTGTTTTTTATTTATTTTTGCAGGAAAATAGTTGAAGAGATGAGAAGAAGAAAGTCTCAATCAATGAGAAGGCTCCAACAATTGAATAATAATTTGAACCAATGAAAATTGATTGAGCAAAACAACTCTTCAAACAAACTTTCTTATGAAGAAATCCTTTTGTAAATATTATAAATAACAAATTGCAAAATGTAATAGGGGCTTCTCTCCTCTACAATTCTGAAATTCTTGATGGCACTATTGTCTAGAGAATTTAAAGGTGTAGGGTGAGAGGAGAGGAATATCAGATCTGGAGATTATTGAGGTTTTTCTTTTACATTCTGAGTTATGTATAATGAACAGATTCTTGCACTACTGTAGCTCTGATTTTGAAAGCAGAAGTTCAGGCATTATAAAAGACTGTTAGAGACCGGAGCTGGAGAAATGAACTTAATAAATTGATATTCATAATACTATTATTTTAAATGTTGGTTTCATTTTCTAATAAAAATAATGTATCAATTTACTCGCATACTTGTGCACTTCTATCGGTATGAGTAATTTGCCTCAATTTATGTTATTATTTGTCTATACTCTTATGGGTTGAATTCTGATTTCTGAGTAACTATTTACTCAGAAATCTGTCTTATAAAACTGATTTATTGAATAGTGATATTTTGTGAACTATTTCTGCATGTTATTGTTTAATTATTCAAGTTATTGATTAAATGATCAATACCATTTTGAGAACTACTTCTTGAGTGTTATTGATTAATTATTTTAGTTAAGAGCTCTCTAGATATAATGTGTTTGGTATTCACAATATCAGTTAATTGAACTACTGCGTTAGCTTGATATTCATTTAAAACAAACATATTTAAATCTCAATTATTTAAAACATCTTTCTCTCAGTTGGGATAGATCTATATCTGCCTAATTGAGATAGGATTAAAATAGTTTCTTTTGTTTGCATCTTAGAATAATATTGCATTTAGATTAAATTCTACACCCTAAAAAAGTCTTCTTCTCAAAGAGGAAAAACTTTAATTGTGGCTTGGCTAAGCCCAAATTAGCTTAAGGATCACTTTTCTTGTCCGATCGGCAAGAGAAATGATCTGATATCTCTTTCTCATTGGTAGACAAAAGTCATACTTTAAGCCAATGGAGATTGAGAGAAGGTAACTAGACCTAGTTAAACCAATCGGAGCCACTATTCCAAACAAAAAATGAACTACTTTAAGGTCCGGACTGAGTGGTCATCCCCTATGTTGTTGCAGCAAATTTCGAGGCCTCAACACCCACATAATAGATATGGTACTAATCACTGCAGGGTCGATAGGCCAGTAACAATATTTAGGGTTCTTTCTAACTGCAAAACCGATTTATTTGAACATGTGTTTCAATTCTACTGTATCATCAACTAATAGTAAACCCTAAACTAATTTTGAGGAGATTTATGTATCATCTGGCACAAATGAAGCACATTTTCCCCAAAGGATTACTGTTGGAGAAGACCATGGAACCTAATGAGAAGATGCTGTGCATGAAGCCAGACTTGAAAATCACTCTCTTGCACGATGCATTGCTAAGTGGCAAGGAAAAGGCCTCCAAAGTCAACAACACATTGGGTTTGCGAAAAGAATTCCACGGCTGCTTAGTTGCATTTTTCAAGACTTATCCCAAGGTGAGTTTACTCTTGCTATCTTGTATTATTTTTTGGGTTTCTATCCTTTTTGGTCAAACCTTTCAATAGCACGGGTTTTACCTTTGTATGTACGCTGTCTGCATTCATTTCCATACAAGGAGATGATGTTCCAGAGGCAATCCTACCAGAGCCATTCAATAGAAAATGTCAGCTAACTTCTCCAATCTCCTCCCCAATTCCTCCTTTGATATGTAACAACCTTTCCCCAGTAAGAGGTGCTCCTTCTACTCTTCTTGACAATCATCAAGGAAAATCCCAATCCTCTATGTTGTCTTCACTATTAACCAAAAGTTTCCAGAGGCGTTTTTCTCAAAGAACCCTCACACCCCAGCCATCTGTGGATTGATTTTTCCCTATGCCCAAGCAAGACCTAATTCTGAAGCCTCATTTTGAGGTTCCTGAAACAATGAAAAAAAATGGTGGTGATGAGGTTTTGAGGAGGATTTAAACATTGGCAGGGTTATAAAATACACCTGCTTTACCATCTAACCTAGCCCTTGTGATGCAATAGACAAATTTATAGATAAGGAACAATTTGAATTTGCTAAGAATTCCTGTGTCAAACCATGCCAGGCCCTGTTAGTCCACCAAGTTAACAAAGTCCTGAGTCTAAATCACTACTTTCTCATGACCTGACTAGTGAGTAACTTGAGACACATTTGCTGCCAGGCAAGTCCAACTTTCAGGTGGATGGAAAAACTTTTTGAGTATAAATGCCTAGAGGAAAACCTCATTTTGAACAATTTCTGCTGCTGAGATTTAGTGGTGTTCCAGTCAAACTCTTGCACTCTAGCCTTGCCTAGTTTTTCAACATTCCCCAGTCAAACCCTTACACTATGGCGTTGCCAAAATGCATTACCATTGATTCAATGTAAAACTCCAGCATGAAAGTCCTCAAGTCTAAAATAAAATATAGATAACATATAATTAGGAATGGCCTCAAAACTATTGACATTGACCAATCATCATGAACAACAATATACCTTATTACTCTTGTTGCCTATGAGAAATATGCTCAGACAACTAAGCCAAATATTAAAGATTGCATGTCACAAAAGTTTCTGCAAACATACATGTATCCTCTTTGGTGTTGCCTTCTGTTACATCCACAACATAGGAATCCAGCACCATGGTCCAATGTCTCCCATCGTTGACAACCTCGTTCAGTGCAGTGACCGAGAAATATCCTTTACAACACTAATTGCTAAATCGATCAATGTAGCACAAACTTCCTTGGCTTCTTTTATTGATTTAAATATTGCTTTATCAATGTAGCAAGATAGCTATCTGATTGTGTTGTCTAGCTCTGTCACATCTTTCAGTGCTCGCCTAAGATTGCCTAAATGGGTTGGAAGTGGCGCCTATTTCCCATAGAAGGCAAACGCTGTATAGGTTCTTTATGGTGTAGACATGATGAGTTGGGGGCACAATGTAACTGTATTTTGTTTGTTTGGATCTTTAGACCAATGTCTTTCAATTCTCATTGACATATTTCATCCAAAATCTAAAGGTTTTGTTTTGGCTAGATAATCACTCCAACCTGGCATGTGCGCGCAACAGAAAAAATATGTTTGTTGACTAGACACATCTTGTCTGTGAGGTGAGGGAAAACTTGAATTTTATCCAATAATTTAGGCTAAGCGTTTCCACTCATGATCACTAATCCGAAAGATTTTATTGTGCACTGTTCCCACTATTCCATTTATCTTTTTTCACTTTTGAATCATGCATAAAAAAGGTAATGAAATAAATTATAAATATCTTTGATTTCATAATAAGTTTTGTAATTAGAACTATGACAACCTAAGGTATTCCTAAGAGACACATAACATTGACAATTTCCTTTAGCTATTTTTTGGGTAGCTTATTTTCCTGTCATTTTATCTATGGTTCAGATCATGCTTAGAATGAAATCGAGTGCACTAAATTTCAAAGAATTTTTAGAGTTTAAATCATTTCATGTCTTGCCATCCAATGAAAAATCAAAGGCATGTAATAACATACTGTGCAATCTGCAACTTTTAAACAAAACACATAAATGAAACAAGACATATAAGATGTAGAATGCTCATAGGCAGTACTGGTCTCTCTCTCTCTCTCTCTCTCTCTCTCTCTCTCTCTCTCTCTCTATATATATATATATATATATATATATATATATATATATATATATATAATTTTGCAAGGAAAAACTTGTCGGATCCCCCACTTTTTCCTGGAATATTTGGATGCAGGGTGGCTCAACTTCCAACCACAATAACAATTGATAACCCATAGTGATTTAGATGGACTTGAACAATTGGTAACCCAAATCATCATTCGTTTTGGCTCAGACAATTACCTATCCTTTGTAAGGGATTATTTGCACCTTTTACCCAATGATAATTCTCTACATGCACTTCCATTCTCTATGATGTGGTCACTGCACAAGGCTCAATTCAGCTCTTATAGAATTTAGAAGGAAATTGTGCATTCATTTGGTCTACAGTCATGCTTGTTGGAAAAGTGGTTCTCCTGTCATCCACAACATAGGACTCCAGCACCATGGTCCAACGTCTCACATCGTTGACAACCTCGTTCAATGTAGCGACAGAGAAATATTAGTTCTTATAGAATTTAGAAGGAAAATTTGTGCATTCATTTGGTATGCAGTAACTGCAGAAGAATCAATTCAATTGTTACAAAATTTAGAAGGAAAGTTTGTGCATTCATTTGGTCTGCAGTCATGCCTGCTGGAAAAGTGGTTCAAATTTCATCCACAACATAGGAATCCAACACCATGGTCCAACATCTCCCATTTTTGACAACCTTGTTCAATGTAGTGACAAATAAATATCCTTTACAACACTATTTCTAAATCGATCAATGTAGCACAAACTTCTTCGGCTTCTTTTATTGATTTAAAATTTTCTTTATCAATGTAGCAAGACAATTGCCTGATTGTGTTGTCTAGCTCCGTCACAACTTGTTGTGCTTGCCTAAGACTGCCTAAATGGGTTGGCAGTGGTGCCTATTTGGTTGCAGGGTGGCTCAATATCAATTCTTATAGAATTTAGAAGGAAACTTTGTGCATTCATTTGGTCTGCAGTCATGCCTGCTAGAAAAGTGGTTCTCCTATCATCCAAAACATAGGACTCCAACACCATGGTCCAACGTCTCTCGTTATTGACAACCTCATTCAATGTAGTGATAGAGAAATATCAGTTCTTATAGAATTTAGAAGGAAACTTTGTGCATTAATTTGGTCTGCAGTCACTGCACAAGACTCAATTCAGTTCTTATATAATTTAGAAGGAAACTTTGTGAATTCATTTGGTCTGCAGTCATGCCTGCTAGAAAAGTGGTTCTCCTGTCATCCACAACATAGGACTCCAGCACCATGGTCCAATGTCTCCCATCGTTGACAACCTCGTTCAATGTAGTGACTGAGCAATATCCTTTACAACACTAATTTCTAAATCGATCAATGTAGCACAAACTTCTTTGGCTTCTTTTATTGATTTAAATTTTTCTTTTTCAATGTAGCAAGACATTTTCTTGATTATGTTGTCTAGCTCTATCACAACTTGCTGTGCTCGCCTAAGACTGCCTACATGTGTTGGAAGTGGTGCCTATTTGGTTGCAGGGTGTCTCAATATCAATTATAGAATTTAGAAGGAAAATTTGTGAATTCATTTGGTCTGTAGTCATGCCTTCTGGAAAAGTGGTTCTCCTGTCATCCACAACATAGGACTCCAGCACCATGGTCTAACGTCTCCCATCGTTGACAACCTCGTTCAATGTAGTGAAAAATAAATATAAGTTCTTATAGAATTTAGATGGAAACTTTGTGCATTCATTTGGTTTGCAGTCACTGCACAAGAATCATTTCAGTTCTTATAGAATTTAGAAGGAAACTTTGTGCATTCATTTGGTCTGCAGTCATGCCTACTGGAAAAGTGGTTATCCTATCATCCACAACATAGGACTCCAACACCATGGTCCAACGTCTCTCGTCATTGACAACCTCATTCAATGTAGTGACATAGCAATATCCTTTACAAAAATAATTGCTAAATCGATCAATGTAGCACAAAATTCTTTGGCTTCTTTTATTGATTTGAATTTTTCTTTATCAATGTAGCAAGATAGCTTCCTGATTGTGTTGTCTAGCTCTGTCACAACTTGCTGTGCTTGCCTAAGAATACCTAAATGGGTTGGAAGTGGTGCCTATTTGGATGCACAAGACTCAATTCAGTTCTCATAGAATTTAGAAGGAAACTTTTTGCATTCATTTGGTCTGCAGTCATGCCTACTGGAAAAGTGGTTCTCCTGTCATCCACAACATAGGACTCCAGCACCATGGTCCTATTTTTCCCATCACTGACAACCTCGTTCAATGTAGTGACAGAGAAATATCATTTCTTATAGAATTTAGAAAGAAACTTTGTGCATTCATTTGGTCTGCAATCACTGCACAAGACTCAATTCAATTCTTATAGAATTTAGAAGGAAAATTTGTGCATTCATTTGGTTTGCAGTCATGCCTGCTGGAAAAGTGGTTCTCCTTTCATCCAAAACATAGGAATCTAGCACCATGGTCCAGCGTCTCCCATCGTTTACAACCTCTTTTAATGTAGTGACAGAGCAATATCCTTTACAACACTAATTGCTAAATCGATCAATGTAGCACAAACTTCTTTGGATTCTTTTATTGATTTAAATTTTGCTTTATTAATGTAGCAAGACAACTGCTTGATTGTGTTGTCTAGCTCTGTCACAGCTTGTTGTTCTCGCCTAAGACTGCCTAAATGGGTTGGAAGTGGTGCCTATTTGGATGCAGGGTGGCTCAATATCAGTTCTTATAGAATTTAGAAGGAAAATTTGTGCATTCATTTGGTCTGCAGTCATGCTTGCTGGAAAAGTGGTTCTCCTGTCATCCACAACATAGGACTCTAGCACCATGGTCTAACGTCTCCCATTGTTGACAACATTGTTCAATGTAGTGACATTGAAATATTAGTTCTTATAGAATTTAGAAGGAAATTTTGTGCATTCATTTGGTCTGCAGTCACTGCATAAGACTTAATTAAATTCTTATATAATTTAGAAGGAAACTTTGTGCATTCATTTGGTCTGCAGTCATGCCTGCTGGAAAAGTGGTTCTCCTGTCATCCACAACATAGGACTCTAACACCATGGTCCAATGTCTCCCATATTTGACAACCTTGTTCAATGTAGTGACAGAGAAATATCCTTTACAACACTAATTGCTAAATCGATCAATGTAGCACAAACTTCTTTGGCTTCTTTTATTGATTTAAATTTTTCTTTATCAATGTAGCAAGACATCTGCCTGATTGTGTTGTATAACTCTATAATAGCTTGATGTGCTCACCTAAGATTGCCTAAATGGGTTGGCACTGGTGCCTATTTGGTTCTAGGGTGGCTCAATATCAGTTATAGAATTTAGAAGGAAACTTTGTGCATTCATTTGGTCTACAATCATGCCTTCTGGAAAAGTGGTTCTCCTGTCATCCACAACATAGGACTCCAACACCATGGTCCAACGTCTCCCATCGTTGACAACCTCATTCAATGTAGTGATAGAGAAATATCAATTCTTATAGAATTTAGAAGGAAACTTTGTGTATTCATTTGGTCTGCAGTCACTGCCCAAGACTTAATTCAGTTCTTATAGAATTTAGAAGGAAACTTTGTGCATTCATTTGGTCTGCAGTCACGCTTGCTGGAAAAGTGGTTCTCCTGTCATCCAAAACATAGGACTCTAGCACCATGGTCCAACGTCTCCCATCATTGATAACCTCGTTCAATGTAGTGACTGAACAATATCCTTTACAACAATAATTGCTAAATCGATCAATGTAGCACAAAATTCTTTGGCTTATTTTATTGATTTAAATTTTGCTTTATAAATGTAGTAAGACAACTCCCTAATTGCGTTGTCTAGCTCTGTTACAGCTTGCTGTGTTCGCCTAAGATTGCCTAATTGGGTTGGTAGTGGTGCCTATTTGGATGTGCAAGACTCAATTCAGTTCTTATATAATTTAGAAGGAAACTTTATGCATTCATTTGGTCTGTAGTCATACCTGCTGGAAAAGTGACTCCAACACCATAGGACTCCGGCACCATGGTACAACATCTCCCATCATTGACAACCTTGTTCAATGTAGTGACAAAGAAATATCCTTTACAACACTAATTGCATTCATTTGGTCTGCATTCATGCCTTCTGGAACAAGCACAGAGCTTCTTAAACATGAACTACCAAAGAGCTTGATGCTTCTAATCTTGAGGTGTTCATAACTTAGAAAAACACCCAAAAGGAGAACCACCAACATATTCAGATATAGGATGAAAATACTGCATTCAGAAAAGTGTCCTCTTATCAATTGGATTAGTCCCAAGACTAATCAATATGTGATGATGGCCATAATAACAACCAATTTTGTCCCAAATTTGTTTATGAAAGTAATTGCTAAATTCCAAAAATTGCAGATCTAAGCTTATAGAAATTGTTTTAAGGCAGAGTTGGTTCAAATTACATGTCCACGTAATACTCTTGGGAAAGCACAACTCTGAACCATATTAATCCTTTGGGGGCTTATTTATCAAATTTCAATTTAACTTTCATATTCAATTTATCAATTCATCAAACTTTTGCTATGACAACATGAGTATTCCTTAAACACACTAGAGACAATCAAATGAAATGGATATTTGCTAGATTTATGATGCCTCTACCTCCACACCGAAGGGTTCATCTACATATGTACAAACATTCTTGTTTTATAGCCCATAATTCAAACGGTTAAGGTTTTACCGATGTATCTTGACAATTACATTGAAGTTCAAAGGTCACAAGAGGGTATTCTTAAAGAACACAGACCATTGATATGGATATCTGATGGTAGAATAAGGTTTTCATGGGTATGCTTAAAGAACACAGACCATTGGCATGAATATTCAATTGTAGAATAAGGTTTGTTAGCCCAGAGTGATTTTGTAAGTTCACAAGTAGAATTGGGAAAACTAGAAAGCATGCCTACAAATGCCATTTTCTTCAATATCAGAAAAAGGAGGAACACATGAACAAAAAATGAGCAAAATTAGTCAAATCTCTATTTTCCAAGAACCTCCAAAAACATAGCATTCTTTCTTCTTTGTTCATAAATCATTATATCTAAATGGTGGTTTTAGTATGGTTAGATTTATATGCAACTGGAAACATGTTTCTATTACTGAACTTCAATGATGGTTTCCAAATCTAAAGTAGTCATTTGCCCTGTAAGCCACGCACCACATTTCTAAGAACATTAGACCCTAAAATCTAAAGAAGAAATATGGAGAACTAACTTTGCTCAATAAAGTTACAGACGGTAAATTCTACATTAATCTTATAATATAGTAGTGCTGAAAAATGAATTGTTTCTTTCTGCATCCAGAGTAAATCTTAGGTGTATAGGTATGTTGCTCTCTAGGTTTTGTAATGGTGTTTACCTTGATCAATGACAGGTGAAACGTAAACTGTCTTGTCTTAGAAGAAATTTCAATACATGGGACCCAAATTGTCAACGATAGCTTCGGAGGATGATGATTTCGTCTTTAATTGAGGAAGTATTTTGAGTTAAATGATAGTTTCGGGTTAAAGGCCCAAGGGTAGATAATCAATGTGAAGTGATCTAGGGTAATATTTTCCTAGATTTTCCTTAAGAACTAGTAAAATTTCCTCCCTTTTGGACAAATCAATCGTCCAATACAATGATACAATTCCAATAAGTAGTGCTTGCTCTAATAGTGTAGTAAGTCACAGTATAAACCAGTTGTTCCATCAAGCACTATAATCCACATACAACAGATAAGGATTCCAAACAGACCCTGCTAATTTAATAGAATAATGAAGATCTGAATTGTATATGCAGACCTTTCCAAACATCAAGGGAATCTCTGCAGTCGAGCCTGTCTTTGTTCTACCTTGGAAACTCATAGATTCTAAACTGTGCCACTTAGAACCCCCACACTTCCTAATTTTCCCTTCCGCACTATTACAAAACCTTGGAGCTATGAAGTGGACCTCTTTCGTGTTTGGTTAGAAGATCTCACTTAACTACAGGGGATTTAGGGTTTAATTTCTCTGTTATAGTTTTTCAGAATCTGTTGATATTCAGAGAGAGGCAATCTGTGGAATGTTTTTATTCCTATAACTAATTATATTAAATATTCGAGATGGGTCAGATTAGTTTTTCGCTAGCCTGCACCATGACATCAAAGGAAGTTAGAAAGCACATAGGCTTTACCAAGAGATGTGTTGATGTGTCCAGAGAACAGAGGGCTTGATTATATATCATACGCTCCTGCGTCATCATGATTCTCTGTGTTCATGAAGGAGACAGAAAAACTGTTGAATCTTATCATTCAGTCAGAAATTTCCAGAAAATTCTATAAACTTCTAGAGATAATTAGATCTATTAGAATAGCTGAAGTCAAAGTATTTATAATGATAGCAAGCAAGCAATCTATGTTTTAGTTCTAGTGGGTATTTCTCACTAGTTTTGGAGGTGACACATAAATTTCTATATCAAAGACCTTTGCAGATTAAGGCAAGTAGCTGCAGAGGGTGGGTCGGGATTGAGATTGGGCTTCACGGATTTCTTACTACATCATTAGTTGCTAATAAGGTGTGATCAATTAGAGAGCCTATAATTTGATGGGTTTGGTTTGAAGGCCGACGGTTGTATTGCCATGGATCATTTTTTATTTTTTTGCTATCTCTCCTAATTAAGAGAAGGATTGGTTTGACAATATGATCATTTAGAACTTACTTTTCTTTAACCAAACCTCTGGTTCTTGCGCTTGGAAATTTGGTTGCTCACCATATTGTTTGTTTGGCACAGTTAAACCTCTAGTTCTTGGGCTTGGAGATTTGTTTGCTCACCATATTGTTTGTTTGGCACAGTTATGTGTTGCTGGTGATCAAAGAGATTGTAATTATGTATTTGCGTCTTTGATATGAAAACTAGGGCTGGTGATCAAAGGGATTGTAATTATGTATTTGCCTCTTTGATATGAAAAATAGGGCTGGTGATGAAAGGGATTGTAATTATGTATTTGCCTCTTTGATATGAAAAATAGGGTTGTTTCAACAAATATAGAATAAAAAAAATTGGTATTATCCATATCATTCGTAGATATGGATAATATAGTTGTTTCTACTTGTTATTTCTAGGTTTACATAGACATTATCTTTCTCTGCTTCTGCCTGTTGTTTCCAGGTTTACATAGATATTATCTTTCTTAGGAAAGTAAGATTTGCTTAAGAAAAAACGTTATGAAATCTTTGAATTTGGTAATAGAGTTTGTTTCACGCAAGGATCTGTCTCTTTTCAAAGAGAAGTGTTTGAGTGTTTGAAGGATCTGTGATTTGTAGACTAGAACATGATGATACAAAATCCACAAATTGTGGGTGAAAATCTCACAAAGAGCCAAAGATGTTATATAGGATATAAATTCTAACTTATTTCTCTAAATAAACACCATTGTTAACAAGTACCTAGTTCTACGTATGTGCCTATACTTGGGTATATTTAGCCATAACTAACCTGAAAGTATGAACCATGAAATGAAAACAATTTCACCATTCTTTTCCTCATTTCCTAACTTGATTATGGTGTATTTTATGGCATTGAATATTTTATTTATTCCTCCCTAATGTTTTTTCTGTAACATTCTATAACTATGATATGTTGAGGACTATAATTTTCTTCTCCATCCATCTATCAATATGATATCTTGAGCTTCAACATGGTGCAATTTCCATGATTAAATTTTGGGTATGATTTCTTGTTATTTAATTGGCATTTTGTGGCTTTATGCTTTTGTTCTCAATGTTTCTATACTTTAGTTACAGATAGTCATATGAAATGGATATTTGCTAAATTTAGGATGCCTCTACCTGCACACCAGAGGGTTCATGTACATATGTACAAACATTCATGTTTTATAGCCCATAATTCAAACGGGTAAGGTTTTACCGATATATCTTGAAAATTACATTAAAGTTCAAAGGTCACAAGAGGGTATGCTTAAAGAACACAGACCATTGATATGGATATCCAATGGTAGAATAAGGTTTTCATGGGTATGCTTAAAGAACACATACCATTGGCATGAATATTCAATGGTAGAATAAGGGTTTTTGGCCCAGAGAGATTTTGTAAGCTCCGAAGTAGAATTGGGCAAACTAGAAAGCATGCCTACAAATTCCATTTTCTTCAATAACAGAAAAATGAGGAACACATGAACAGAAAATGAGCAAAATTAGTCAAATCTCTATTTTCCAAGAACCTCCAAAAACATAGCATTCTTTCTTCTTTGTTCATGAATCATGATATCTAAAGGGTGGTTTTAGTATGGTTATCTTTATATGCAACTGGAAACATGTTTCTATTACTGAAATTCAGTGATGGTGTCCAAATCTAAAGTAGTCATTTGCCCTGAAATCCCCGAAGCACATTTTTAAGAAAATTAGACCCTCAAATCTAAAGAAGATATAAGGAGAACTAGCTGTGCTCCTTAATAAAGTTATAGATGGTAAATTCTACCCTAATATTATAATATAGTGGTGCTGAAAAATGAATTGTATCTTTTTGCATCCAGAGTAAAGTTTAGGTGTATAGGTATGATGCTCTCTAGGTTTTGCAATGGTGTTTACCTTGATCAATGACAGGTGAAACATAAACTATCTTTTCTTAGAAGAAATTTCAACACATGGGACCCAAATTGTAAAACATAGCTTCGGAGGATGATGATTTTGTCTTTAATGGAGGAAGTATTTTGCGTTAAATGAGAGTTTAGGGTTAAAGGCCCAAGGGTAGAAAATCGATGTGTAGTGATCTAGGGTAATATTTTCCTAGATTTTCATTAATAACTAGTAAAAATTCCTCCCTTTTGGACAAATCCATCATCCAATACAATGATACAATTCCAATAAGTAGTGCTAGCTCTAATAGTGCAGTAAGTCACATTATAAACCAATTGTTCCATTAAGCACTATAAACCACATACAACAGATAAGGATTCCAAACATACCCTACTACTTTAATAGAATAACGAAGATCAAAATTGTATATGCAGACCTTTGCAAACATCATGGGAATCTCAGAACTCGAGCCCGTCTTTGTTCTGCCTTGGAAACTCAGAGTTTCTGAACTGTGCCACTTAGAACCCCCACACTTCCTAATTTTCCCTTATGCACTATTACAGAACCTTGGAGCTATGAAGTGGACCTCCTTCGTGTCTGGTCAGAAGATCTCACTTAACTACACGAGATTTAGGGTTTAATTTCTCTGTTATAGATTTTCGGAATCTGTTGATTTTTAGAGAGAGGCAATCTGTGGAATATTTTTATTCCTATAACTAATTATATTAAATATTCGAGATGGGTCAGATCAGTTTTTCACCAGCCTGCACCATGACATCAAAGGAAGCTAGACCACACATAGGCTTTAGCAAGAGATGTGTTGTTGTGGCCAGAGAATAGAGGGCTCGATTATATATCATACGCCGCTGCGTCATCATGCTTCTCTATGTTCATGGAGGAAACTGAAAAATGTTGAATCTTATCATTCAGTGAGAAACTTCTAGAAACTTCTATAAACTTATAGAGATAACTAGATCTGTTAGAATAGCCGAAGTCAAAGTATTTATAATGATAGCAAGCAAGCAATCTATGTTTTAGTTCTGGTGGGTATTTCTCACTAGTTTTGGAGGTGACACAGGTATGTATATATCAAAGACCTTTGCTAATTAAGGCAAGTAGCTGCAGAGGGTGGGTCAGGATTGAGATTGGGCTTCACGGGTTTCTTACTACATCGTTAATTGCTAATAAGGTGTGATCAGTCAGAGAGCCTATAATTTGGTGGGTTTGGTTTGAAGGCCGGTAGTTGTATTGCCATGTATCATTTTTTCTTTTTTTCCATCTCTCGTAATTAAGGGAAGGATTGGTTTGACAATACAATTATTTAGGACTTAAATTTTTTTTAACCAAAACTCTGGTTCTTGGGCTTGGAGATTTGGCAGAGTTATGTGTTGCTGGTGATAAAAGAGATTGTAACTATGTATTTTCCTTTTTTATATGAAAAATAGGGTTTGTGATCAAAGTAATTGTAATTATGTATTTGCCTCTTTGATATGAAAAATAGGGCTGGTGATCAAAGGGATTGTAATTATGTATTTGCCTCTTTGATATGAAAAATAGGGTTGTTTCACTAAATATGGAATAAAAAAGATTGGTATTATCCATATCATTCATAGATACATGGATAATATAGCTATTTCTACCTGTTGTTTCTAGGTTTACATAGACATTATATTTCTCTGCTTCTGCCTATTGTTTCTAGGTTTACATAGATATTATCTTTCTCACCAAAGTAAGGTTTGCTTAAGAAAAAACGTTATGAAATATTTGAATTTGGTAATAGAGTTTGTTTCACGCAAGGAGTCACCTCTTTTAAAAGAGAAGTGTTTGAGTGTTTGAAGGATCAGTGATTTGTCGACTAGAACATGATGATACAGAATCCACAAATTGTGGGTGCAAATCTCACGAAGAGCCAAAGATGTTATATAGGATATAAATTCCAACTTTATGTCTCTGAATAAAAACCATGGTTAACAAGTACCTGGTTCTATGTATGTGCCTATAATTGGGTATATTTAGCCATAACTAACCTGAAAGTATGAACCTTGAAATGAAAACAATTTCACCATTCTTTTCCTCATTTCTTAACTTGATTATGGTGTATTTTCTGGCATTGAATATTTGATTTTTTCCTCCCCCATGTTTTTTCTGTCACATTCTGTAACTATGACATGTTGAGGAGTGTAATTTTCTTCTCCATCCATGTATCAATATGATATCTTGAGCTTCAGCATGGTGCAATTTCCATGATTAAATTTTGGGTGTGATTTATTTTTATTTAATTGGCATTTTGTGGCTTTATGTAGTTTTTCTCAACGTTTCTATACTTTAGTTATAGACAGTCAAATGAAATGGATATTTTCTAAATTTAGGACGCCTCTACCTGCACACCGAAGGGTTCATCTACATATGTACAAACATTCCTGTTTTATAGCCCATAATTCAAATGGGTAAGGTTTTACCGATGTATCTTGACAATTACATTGAAGTTCAAAGGTCACAATAGGGTATGCTTAAAGAACATAGACCATTGATATGGATATCCAATGGTAGAATAAGGTTTGCATGGGTATGCTTAAAGAACATAGACCATTGGTAAGAATATTCAATGGTAGAATAAGGTTTGTTGGCCCAGAGCGATTTTGTAAGCTCACAAGTAGAATCGGGCAAACTAGAAAGCATGCCTACAAATGCCATTTTCTTCAATAACTGAAAAAGGAGGAACACATGAACATAAAATGAGCGAAATTAGTCAAATCTCTATTTTCCAAGAACCTCCAAAAACATAGCATTATTTATTCTTTGTTCATGAATTGTTAAAAATGTGACAACGAATATTGTAAATTTACCTATGTAGTTAGAATAACTAAAATGTAGGTTGAATAACGAGATATAGTTGTAATAACGAAATTAACTAAGTTAAAAGAGATGGCTCGAGAGGCTTGTACACATGGAGAATTTCATTAATAAAGTTTCCAAGTGATTCTATCCTTCAGTTCTTTCAGTTTCCAATTTAGTTTCTCCTATTATCTTTTCTCATTTCTTGTTTTCCCCACAACAAGTGGTATCAGAGTTGGATGATCCAAGGTGGTCTGGAGGATTTGCTGTTGATTGTTTAATCGATCCACTGTATTTAACTACCTTTCAAGAACCATGTGAGGTGTACAAAAATCAGTTGAGAGAATCAAAGGAGCCGTCGAGCCGCTGTCTAGAAGATGTCGAAGGAAGGAGCCCCATCCACCGTGAGAGTAAAAGCCAGAATTGATTTCCATAGTGGAGTGTCCGCCGCCAGTTGCCATTTGCTGGGGCCATTGAAGTGCTGGAGGACCGAGAAAGAAAGCCACTCCAGAATCTGTTGTCTGTCAATCAATACTGTTCATTGAATCCAAGGAGCAAGCCGTTGCTACGACTGCCAGAGAAAGCCATCCCAGCCGTCGAGCGTGTAGCCACCGAGTGGTGGTGAAGAAGCCTGTTGTGGCTATCCGTAGGAGAATTCGGTGTCCGCTGAAGCCTTTTGTGGCTATCCGTGGGAGAATTCGGACCATCCATTAGAGTCGACGGAGGTGATTACTTCAAGCGGAGAACTGGGGAGAGCCGCTGCAAAAAGAAGCCAGCCATCTGCCCCTGGGCTGAGGCCGTTGAGGGAGAATAGCAGTCTTTGCAGCTGACGCTGGGAGAAGAGACAGTCTGCGCCTGAAGAAAGCCAATACACACATAAATCAATATTTTGTGTTTTTCAAGACAATTATTGAATGGAGATTTTATTTTTCAGAAAATCTGTGGTTTAAAATGAAATAATTTTTCTGAAGAAGTGATTCTGTGAAAAAGGCTGTAAAAACAAAGTTCAATTTTTTTTTGGGGCTGTGAAATTTTGAAGAAGAAGTTTTATTTTTTTTTCAGAAAAATTAATGGAGTAGGGTTTCAGGAAATCTGTTGATTTTTTTTTTTTTAAAGAAAAAAAAATTGGAGTAGAGTCTCTTCATCTGAAAGATTTCAATCATAAATTTTTTTTTGAAGAAGAGTTGAACAGTATTTAAAAGACTCAGATTATCATAGCTGAAATATTTGGGAAATTAGAAACCTTATTTGGGAAATCAGAAGCCTTAGCAAAAAGGGGAAATATTTGTTTGAAACCCTAGTTGGAAAGACAGAGAAAACTAGGAGGGAGAAATGGAAAAAATGACAAACGCAAGATTTGAGGTGGAGAAATTCACTTGGAAAAACAATTTTGCTCTATGGAAACTAAAGGTTAGGGATTATATGGTGCAACAAGGGTTGCACAAGGCATTAGATGGGGTAGCTAAAAAACCAGCAAGCATGTCAAATTTGGACTGGGAGGACTTGGATGCCCGAGCTCTCTGTACCGTTCGATTATGTTTGGCAGACGAAGTACTCTTCAATATTGTTGGAGAGAATACAACCGCGGGGTTGTGGAAGAAATTGGAAACTCTCTATATGAAAAAATATTTGACTAACAGAATCTATTTAAAGAGACAATTGTACAACCTTCAGATGAAGGAGGGTACGAAAATTGCAGATCACTTGAATGTTTTTAATACGTTTATTTGTCAGTTGTCTGATATGGAAGTAAATATGGAGGAAGAAGACAAGGCAATAACCTTTTTGTGTTCCCTTCCTGAGTCATGGGATCACTTCGTGACCTCAGTCAGTTTGAGCACTGCCGATTCATTAAAATTTGAATCTGTCGTGGGTGCTCTCTTATCTAAAGAGGTACAAAGACAATCTAACATTGAGACTTCTGCACCTGAAGCCATGGTAGCTAGAGGTCGCTCAAAGGAACGGGGGGAGAAGACAAGAGGTTCTTCCAGATCGAAGTCAAAGGGTGGCAAGAAGAGTAAATCAAAATGCTGGTACTGCAACAAACTGGGACATCTCAAAAAGGATTGCTGGAAATGGAAGGAGGCGGAAAACAACAAGGAAGCAAATAAGGTCAATTTAGGTATGGATGATGAGGTTTTAATTGTTGAAGCACTCCCTGTATGTAATATCTCACAATATGCTGACTATTGGCTATTAGACTCTGGTGCTTCTCATCATATGAGTCCGCACCGAAATTGGTTTTCATCATATGAAACTGTAGATGGTAATTCTGTTTTCATGGGAAATAATGCATCTTGTCAGACTGTTGGGATTGGAAATGTGAAAATTAAAATGTATGATGGTACAATTAAAACCTTATCTGATGTTAGGCATGTACCTGATCTAAAGAAAAACTTGATTTCCTTGGGAGTTTTGGATTCACATGGTTATAAGTTTACAGGTCAGAATGGAGTGCTGAAAGTCTCGAAAGAAGCCTTGGTTGTTATGAAGGCCGAAAAGGTTGGAAACCTGTACAGACTCAAGGGAAGTACTCAAGTTAGTGAAGCAGTGATTGTATCAGATAAAGCAGAAGAAGGTTCTCATCTATCACATTAGCGGTTGGGTCACATGAGCGAGAAAGGTCTTCAGGTACTGATGAACCGCAAGCTACTTCCTGATTTGAAATCCTTGAAGTTAGATTTTTGTAAATATTGTGTGTTTGGCAAACAATGTAAACAAAGATTCAAGTCTGGCAATCATAATAGAAAGCAGATTTTGGACTGTATTCATTCTGATCTGTGGGGACCATCTCCTACTGTGTCCTATGGAGGTGCCTTGTATTTTTTAACTTTTATTGATGATTTCTCCATAAAAGTTTGGGCCTATATGTTGAAAAAGAAAGTTGATGTGTTTAATGTGTTCAAACAATTTAAAACAATGGTGGAAAAGAAAATAGGCAAATCAATCAAATGTTTAAGAACTGACAATGGCAGTGAATTTACCTCTTTAGAATTTGAACAATTTTGTAAGCATGAAGGGATAGTTAGACATAAAATTGTTGTTTATACTCCTCAGCAAAATGGTGTTGCTGAACAGATGAATCAGACTCTTATGGAAAGAACCAGAAGCATGATTAGTAATGCTAATCTGCAAAAGGAGTTGTGGGCAGAAGCAGTATCTACTGCTTGTTATTTAGTTAACAGATCACCTTCGGTTGCAATAAACTGTCAAATTCCTAGAAGTTTGATTGGGTCAGACTTGTGATTATTCTCATTTGAAGATTTTTGGTTGCGATGCCTATGTTCTTATTCCTAGAAATCAGCGTTCAAAATTAGATCCAAAATCAAAATTTTGTGTCTTTGTTGGATATGATTATTCAGTGAAGGGATATAGGTTGTGGGATCCTACTTCACGAAAGATAGTCATTAGTAGAGATGTAACATTTGATGAATCATCTCTTTTAAAATCGGATGTTGAAAAATTTGAACAGAAGCAGGTATCGCCAGGTCAGCAGATTCAATTGGAGACTGTACCTTTTCCAGAAAGTCGAAAGGAAGGAGAGACTTCTGAAAAAGGTGAAGAAGCAGACGAAACTGGAGAAATTCCAGAATCCAGTTAGCAACCAGTCACCCTAAGAAGGTCTACGAGGGAAAGAAGAACACCAAAAAGGTATGAAGACTCTGCTTCATCATTTTCATTGATTACTGAAGATGGGGAACCATCTTGTTATCAGGAAGCAGATGCAGATAGCGAGGTATGGAAAAAGGCTATGGAAGAAGAAATGGAATCCTTAGCCAAGAACAATACCTGGGATCTTGTAGAACTTCCTGAAGGGAGAAGCGTTGTTGGGTGCAAATGGGTCTTCAAGTTGAAGAGAAAAGTTGATGGAAGTATCGAAAGGTATAAGGCGAGACTGGTTACAAAAGGGTATTCTCAGGTTGAAGGTATTGAATTTCATGAGATCTTTTCACTAGTAGTTAAACTTGTTTCTATTCGTACTGTGTTAGCACTCACTGCTTTACTTGACCTTGAGTTAGAATAGTTAGATGTTAAAATAGCCTTTCTTCATGGTGATTTGGATGAAGAGATATATATGGATCAGCCAGAAGGTTTTGTACAAGGTCGCAGTAGAATATTAGTTTGCAAGCTCAGGAAATCATTGTATGGCCTGAGGCAGTCGCCCAGGCAATGGCACAAGAAGTTTGATTCCTTCATGATGAGCCAAAATTTTATCAGAAGTGAGTATGATCATTGTGTATACTTTAAAAGTTTCAATGGCATATTCATTATCTTGGTGTTGTATGTTGATGATATGCTTATTACAAGAAAAAGCATGGAAGAGATCAGCAGGTTAAAGGCTCAGCTATCTAGGACGGTTGAAATGAAGGATCTTGGAGTGGCAAAACATATCTTGGGCATGAAGATACACAGAGATAGGAAGAATGGTAGGCTTTGGTTATCACAACAGAAGTATGTGGAGAAAATACTTGAAAATATCAGTATGAACAATGTGAAACCTGTTAATGTTCCATTAGCTTCCCATTTTAAGCTTTCTTCAGATTTGAGTCCTAGAACTAATGAAGAAAAGCAGTATATGTCTCATGTACCATATGAAAATGTGGTAGGCAACTTAATGTATGCGATGGTATCTACAAGACCTGACATTTCACATGCAGTTGGAGTTGTCAGTAGGTTAATGGCAAATCTAAGGGAAGAACATTGGCGAGCAGTGAAATGGGTGCTTCGGTATTTGAGAAGCACAAGTGACCATTGCATTAGCTTTGATGGTCGTGAAGGTACAGTCTGCGGATATGTGGATGCTGATTATGCAAGTGATTTGGACAAAAGGAGGTCTACTACAGGTTATGTTTTTACTCTTGCAGGTGGAGTAATCAGTTGGATGTCAAAGCTTCAAGAAACAATTGCTTTGTCCACTACTGAAGCAGAGTATATAGCTGCTTCAGATTCTTGTAAAGAGGCAATCTGATTAAAAGGTCTGCTTGATGAGATTGGAAGGACGCAGAAGAAAGTGAATGTGTTTTGTGACAGTCAAAGCGCTATTCATTTGGCTACAAATCCAGCCTATCATAGCAAGACCAAGCACATCGATGTAAGGTATCACTTTGTGAGACATATAATCGAAGGCGGCAAAGTAGTCCTCAAGAAGGTCCGCACACAGGAGAATCATGCAGATATATTCACGAAGCCAGTTACAGTAGAGAAGTTGAGATGGTGTCTTGCTTCTCTCAGCTTGCAGAAAAGATGATGAATGGACAATTTGTTGTTAAGGTGGAGTTTGTTAAAAATGTGACAACGAATATTGTAAATTTACCTATGTAGTTAGAATAACTAAAATGTAGGTTGAATAACAAGATATAGTTGTAATAAAAAAATTTACTAAGTTAAAAGAGATGGCCCGAGAGGCTTGTACACACGGAGAATTTCATTAATAAAGTTTCCAAGTGATTCTATCCTTCAGTTCTTTCAGTTTCCAATTCAGTTTCTCCTATTATCTTTTCTCATTTCTTGTTTTCCCCACAACATGAATCATGATATCTAAAGGATTGTTTTAGTATGGTTAGCTTTATATGCAACTGGAAACATGTTTCTATTACTGAACTTTAGTGTTGGTTTCCAAATCTAAAGTAGTAATTTTCCCTGAAATCTTCGCACCACATTTTTAAGAACATTAGACCCTCAAATCTAAGGAAGATATATGGAGAACTAGCTTTGCTCCTTAATAAAGTTACAGACGGTAAATTCTACCTTAATCTTATAATATCATGGTGCTGAAAAATGAATTGTTTCTTTCCGCATCCAGATTAAAGTTTAGGTGTATAGGTATGCTGCTCTCTAGGTTTTGCAATGGTGTTTACTTTGATCAATGGTAGATGAAACGTAAACTTTCTTGTCTTAGAAGATATTTCAACACATGAGACCAAAATGTCAAAGATAGCTTTAGAGGATGATAGTTTAGGGTTAAAGGCCCAAGGATAGACAATCGATGTGTAGTGATCTAGGGTAATATTTTCCTATATTTTCCTTAAGAACTAGTAAAAATTCATCCCTTTTGGACAAATTAATTATCCAATACAGTGATACAAGTCCAATAAGCAGTGCTGGCTCCAATAGTGTAGTAAGTCACAGTATAAACCAACTCTTCCATCAAGCACTATGATCCACATACAACAGATAAGTATTCCAAACAAACCCTACTAATTTAATAGAATAACGAAGATTCAAATTGTATATGCAGACCTTTGCAACATCATGGGAATCTCAGCACTTGAGCCTGTCTTTGTTCTACCTTGGAAACTCACAATTTCTGAACTATGCCACTTAGAACCCCCACACTTCCTAATTTTCCCTTCCCCTCTGTTATAGAACCTTAGAGCTAAGAAGTGTATCTCCTTCGTGTCTGGTTAGAAGATATCACTTCACTACAAGGGACTTAGGGTTTAATTTCTCTATTATAGATTTTCAGAATCTGTTGATTTTCAGAGAGAGGAAATCTGTGGAATGTTTTTATTCCTATAACTAATTATATTAAATATTCGAGATGGCTCAGATCAGTTTTTCGCCATCCTACACCATGACATGAACTGAAGTTAGACATCACATAGGCTTTAGCAAGAGATGTGTTGCCATGGCCAGATAACAGAGGGCTTGATTATACATCATACGCTGTTGCATCATCATTCTTCTCTGTGTTCATGGAGGAGACTGAAAAACTCTTGAATCTTATCATTCAGTCATAAAT
The DNA here is from genome assembly GCA_034641835.2 of Pinus albicaulis. Lineage (NCBI taxonomy): Eukaryota > Viridiplantae > Streptophyta > Pinopsida > Pinales > Pinaceae > Pinus > Pinus albicaulis. The sequence continues at coordinate 464,762,788 of CM076581.1, read as the reverse complement.
TTCTAGAAACTTCTAGATATAACTAGATATGTTAGAATAGCTGAAGTCAAAGTATTTATAATGATAGCAAGCACGAAATCTATGTTTCAGTTCTGGTTGGTATTTCTCACTAGTTTTGGAGGTGACACAGGTATGTATATATCAAAGACCTTTGAAGATTAAGGCAAGTAGTTGCAGAGGGTGGGTCTGGATTGAGATTGGGCTTCACAGGTTTCTTACTACATTGTTAGTTGGTAATAAAGTGTGATCAATCAGAGCACCAATAATTGGATGGGTTTGGTTTGAAGGCCAGTGGTTGTATTGCCATGGATCATTTTTTCTTTTTTTTCCATCTCTCCTAATTAAGGGAAGGATTGGTTTGACAATACGATCATTTAGGACTTACTTTTTTTTAACCAAACCTCTGGTTCTTTGGCTTGGAGATTTGGTTGCTCACCATCTTCTTTTTTTGGCACAATTATGTGTTGCTGGTGATCAAAGAGATTGTAATTATGTATTTTCCTCTTTGATATGAAAAATAGGGCTCATGATCAAAGGGATTGTAATTATGTGTTTTCATCCTTGATATGAAAAATAGGGTTGGTGATCAAAGGGATTGTAATTATGTATTTGCCTCTTTGATATGAAAAATAGGGCCGTTCACCAAATATGGCATAAATAAAATTGGTATTATCCATATCGTTCATAGATATGGATAATATAGTTGTTTCTAGGTTTACATAGATATTATCTTTCTCAGCAAAGTAAGATTTTCTTAAGAAAAAACGTTATGAAATCTTTGAATTTGGTAATAGAGTTTGTTTCACGCAAGGATTTGTCTCTTTATAAAGAGAAGTGTTTGAGTGTTTGAAGGATGTGTGATATGGAGACTAGAACATCTTATACAGAATCCACAAATTGTGGGTGCAAATCTCATGAAGAGCCAAAGATGTTATATAGGATATAAATTCCAAATTTATGTCTCTGAATAAACTCCATGGTTAACAAGTACCTGGGTCTACGTATGTGCCTATGGGTATATTTAGCCATAAATAACCTGAAAGTAGGAACCATGAAATGAAAACAATTTCGCCATTCTTTTCCTCATTTTTTAACTTGATTATGGTGTATTTTCTGGCATTGAATAGATGATTTATTCCTCCCCCATGTTTTTTCTGTCACATTCTGTAACTATGATATGTTGAGTGTAATTTTCTTCTCCATCCATCTATAAATATGATATCTTGAGCTTCAACATGTTGCAATTTCCATGATTAAATTTTGGGTGTGATTTCTTGTCATTTATTTGGAATTTTGTGGCTTTATGCAGTTGTTTTCAATGTTTCTATACTTTAGTTACACTTTTTTCCTCCACATTTTTGGTTTGTGCATCTTCCCTGTAGGTTATACCTGGTCAACATATTCCAGACTTTAGATTCCCATTTTGGCATGTATTATACTTTATATTAGGATGAGGCCCTAGGCCTCTTTTCATGAGAGCTTGTTTTTAAAGTATGTATTCTTACTCATCGTCGACTTTGATGCTATCCACATGTGCCAATGATGGGCATATTGGATGCAACTTTCATGTTGAGCTTCCCTGAGAAGTTTTTTTCCAGCAATATGAAGATTCAACTTGATTTATAATGTCATGAGGAGGCAGAAGACCTTTGCTGTAGCAGATCAAGTTGGACTCTCATTTGTAAATCAAGTGTAAAGGAGTGACAATGAATGCATTGCTTGCAAAAGCCATTGCCCTTGCTTTAGCCAAACACCCAGCAATCAATGCAAGTTGCAAAGATGGCAAGAGTTTCACATACAATAGCAACATAAAAATTGCAGTCGATGTGGCTATGATGGAGGCCTAATTACACCTGTGCTTCAGGATGCAGACAAGGTTTGGAATCAATATCATATAACATTTAGATCTCAACCTCTTTTATATCAAATTGAAATTTTTGCTACATTTTTTTTTATGGTTCAATTTATGAAGCCTTAGCAGTATTGTACATTACTTGCCGACTGAAATTTTGTAAGTCTAAACTTTTCAGAATTTGTATCTTGAATTTAGGTTGATATATATACTCTCTCTAGGAAATGGAAGGAATTGGTCGATAAGGCTCTTGAAAAGTAGCTTTAGCCTCAGGGATATAATACAGGTTTGTGAAAATGCACTATGAATCTATTCTACTTATTCGTGTTCTAGATCTGCTTTGATTTTCTGATCAAAAGTGAATTTCCTTGTCTATTGTTTGGTAGCTTTTAGCCATTCCCAACACAAGGCTATCATTATAACCGTTTTTTGTGTCCTACACATTGAAGTAGATGTGTCTTGAGTTTCACAAGGTCAACTATAAAAGCTTAATTCTTATATGCCTGGCCTTTTTGTAGGAAATTTTACTCTGTCTAATTTAGGAATGTTTGGTGTGGACCGTTTTGATGCAATCCTGCCTCCTGGTTCTGTAATTAAACCCAAAATTATTGTCTTCAAAGGGGTTCAGTCGATTCCATTCTCAAGTTGAGCCACACAAGTTTTCTCTTTGTTCAAGGCTAACTGTTAAAGTGAACTTTCTAATGTTTTACAGGGAGAAATTATGGCTATGGGGGCGTCCCAACCAATAGTTGTTGCAACTGCTGATGGATTAATTAGTTTGAAAAAACAAATGTAGGTACAGATCTCTCTAATTTTAATGACTTAAAGAGTGTTTGTCATGTTAGACTATGTTTTCCTAATAGGCTCACAAGGCATCTAGAGATTTTTAATTAGCTTCCTCATTGTCAAATAGCTATCTGAAAATCTTGAGCATCTCAATGTGATCGAGTATATTTATTGTATTAGAATTCTCACTTAAAAAATTGATCATGCAATTGTATTATATCAGGTTGACATGATATATATATATATATATATATATATTAAATCTGTCAAAAAATATTAAATGCAATTCAGCATGTACTGAAGCTTGTATTGGCATAAGGAGGCATCTAATATTCAATTGTCAGGTTAATGTGATAGCAGATCGCAGGATTATATATGGAGCTAACATGGTTGCCTTTTTGCAAACACTTTCAAAAATTATTGAAGAACCCAATAAGCTCACCCTTCTCAAAGGACTATGTCCTGTCTTGACCCATCATTATAGGTTTCAGTGTATATTTGTTTTATTATTATAATGGTTAATGTTTCTGTTTAGTATATATTTGGGATATTTTAAAAATGTATAAATGAAGTTAATTGTTTCACTTTTTTTTTTAAATTCATGGTATTTCTAGAAATATTCTGGAATAGGTAAGGGAATCTTTTAGAATTTGCGATGAGATTAAGTTAATTTATTTTTATCAGATTTTAATTATAGAAACTATCTTTCATACAGTTATTGTATTTACAGACAAATATACCTATGTTAAAAAACAAAAGTGATTGGTGTTAGCAGTATGATATTTCTCTAACCCTACATCCCAAGACACAAGTCCAGTATTTCTGCATGGCCTGATCTGTCCCAGGTTCTGAGCAGAGAAATACCATTAAGGATTTTAGTAATCCATGCAGGTTATTTTGGCAATGATGAAGCAACTGCATCAAATTTGGACTCTAAAGGGTGGCTGAAAACTAGGGATCTATGTTACATTGATGAGGATGGCTTCCTTTTATTGTGGACAGATTAAAGGAGTTGATCAAGTACAAAGGATTTTAGGTACAAAGCATTTCAAGACCTCTAGTTTGATGCAAATTCAATATATTTATCCTCAGATTTTTTTTTTAAATATTTTGGCAAGTTGCCCAGGAAGAATTAGCATTTCAAGGTCCTTTAGTTTGATGCAAATCCAAATATTTTTCTCAGAGTTTTATTTTTTTGGCAGGTTGCTCCAGCAGAATTAAAGGAATTTCTCCTCTCAAACCCAAAGATTACTGATGCAGCTGTTATTTTATGAGTAGCATTTACCACACTTCTTGAGCCAAAATTCAATATTTGGGTTGATAGCACAGACTCTCTGCAACATTTAGTGCATCTCCTCTTTCGTTTGCACGTTGGATTTTGCATACCTTCTAATTTATTTAAGCATGCAATTCTATGTCTTTGATTTTTGCATACCTTCTAATTAATTTAAGCATGCATTTTGCGTTTTAGATATCTTGATGAGGAAGCAGGTCAAGTACCAATGTCATTTGTTGTGAGGAAGCCTGGTAGAAATATGTGCGAGGATGATGTAAATTTTTTGTTGCAAAACAGGTAAATGCAACACTTCCCTATTTTTTTTTGCTAATTGTACATTTAGTTTTGGTTTCTGTTCTCTTCATGATTCATTTTGCAGGGAAGCTTTTATGTAAGAAAATTTTATATTGGAACTTGTAAGTATTTTGTAAATTTATGTGAGTCATGAAAGTTTTATATTCAAAATTTTGTGCCAACTAATTGATCCATGTTGAGCCGAATTATAGAGCCCTAGGGTATTTAAAATAAACCTAAAGCTTTTGTTTATCTTGTTCACTCAAGAGAAAAATTTGCTGTTGTACTTGAGTGCAGGTTTCACCATAGAAGAAAATACGTCGAGTGGCATTTTTCACTTCAATTCCGAAGTCCCCATTTGGAAAACTCTTAAGAAAAGATTTAGATTTATCAGGTTCTATCCACCTCTAGATTGTGAATCTTGACAATGAATATTGTGAATCAATTAGCTGCCATTTTTAGAGTATAAATTTATTTGAAGATGAAAGGATGGATTGATTTGGTTGATTTTGTACTGTATAATTCTGTAATCCAATGGCCGTGCATTTTCAGATAGAGCTGCCATATAATAACAAAACTAGATAATTATCAATTACCGTTTCTTTAAGGATATTTGTGTTTTTCTCTCTCTCTTATTTCAAAACAAATAAACATTCCTATTTTCATATGTTTGCATCACATGCATGAAAACTGACAACACTGAAACACATATTCTTGAAATGCTTTACTAGGGTACGCACCATATATTGCATTTGTATGGAAATTGATAGCATTGGCACACAACATTTATGCTTTATCGACGCAGTGTTCTAATGAGACTTTTAAAAAGAAGTTTGGGAAATAATGTGGGAAATTTGATAAGGAATTTGGAAATTTTAAATGGTTATGTTTGTATAATTTAGATATTCAAAAATTTTAGGATAATTGTGCTTTAAGGAAAAAGTCATTTGCTGATTTGGGTCTGTCCTTGCCTGTAATAAATCTTTGTTCAGCCACTAATAAGTTTGTGGGTATTGAACCTCCAGATTTGATGGTGCATGCACGGATGGCGTATAGAACCCGATGATTAACGTTTTCTGTAGGAAATTATGTCTATGAAGAAGGGATGGAAGAGATATGGAGTAGTGGTGTTTTTGGTTATTCTATCCATGCTTGTTCCATTGGTATTCTTGCTCAAACTCTATGGTGGACTTCAGAGCAATAATTTTTTTTCTTTATTCAATGGAGAGATTGTTCCATTATTTGTAATTGATAATTGCAGTAAGTTTATCTGAATTCATTTTGTTTTTTCTTTATTCAATGGAGAGATTGTTCCGTTACCTGTAATTTATACTTGCCATAATGTAGCCAAGCTTAAAAAAACTACCAGTCTTATTGTACACAATGAATTAAAATTTTTGGATGAAACTAGGGGATACTTCAATTGTGTTGATACATTTGATATAAATTAAATATACTTATGGTAATTGGATTTAAGCAAAAGAAAATGGTCAAAATTTTCTCTTTGGTACTAAAATAAAATCTTCCGAGGATCCAAACTCACTGACATGTAGCTTCTAAATGATCAAATACAAGTTAGTAGTCTATCTTTAAACCTTGGCAATATATAACCTTTCTAAATAAAGGAGATTTTTTTTTTTTTTTGGCACCATTTCATATTTGCATATACAATTTTATTATAATAATAATAATAAATGTTTTTTTCTTCACTTTTTTTATTTTATTTTATGGTATTTTGCACCATATACAATTTATTATAATAATAATAATTTTGATATTTTTATGATAAATTTTTAATTTTTATAAAATTGGTTTTGGTGCTTTTCATCACAACAATATCTTGATCCACATCAAATTGGTTTTTGGTGGTTTGCACCATATACCATGGAATGCCACATATGCATTTAAAACCAAATTTAACATTTTTTACTAACTCCACTTTTGCACTAGAAAACATAGCACCACTTACGTATCTCCACATTATCACCACTTTTGCACCACTATTTGAAAAGTGAATATTTCTCAAATCTTTTACAAATAGTGGTGCTAATGTGCGGCTAAATGACCCTTCTTCTTGTACGGTTACATTTTTTAATTTACGAAGGCAAGAAATATGTAATAAAATACATTTCTTTCCAAAAGATTTACTATCCTATAAATGATTTAATCTTTAATATTTTTTATTAATAGAAGATTTGACTTGATTCATATATTGTTAAGATATGTGATAAATTAGATAATACATCTTGATTTTTGAAATGTTTTAAGTGCTCAATTATGCTGTACTTATGTACAACCAAGTGAATTTGAATTAATATTTAAGTAGAGTGAATCAATATTTGAACAGAGTGGAAAACTATTGTCAACGTGCGATGAGTTTAATGATGCAATCCAAAGTTTCAATTAGGCTGAAATAAAAAATGATTTAATAACTTACATTATCAATGAAAATGTAAGGTTGTTAAGTTGCAATGCCTTAATAATAAAGAATTTAGATATATTTGAATAATAAAATTAAATATATTATTAATTTTATGATTTTTTTGGTTTTTATTTTAATATTTTATAATTATATGTAGGTATGTTTTGAAAATAATAATTTAAAGAAATTATATATATTAGTTTAATTATGTTAATAGGTTTGTTTATTTAGGAAGAAGGTTTTTTGAATTTTAATTTAATTATCAATAATTATTAGGTGGATAATAAAGATATAATCTTAATAGTGTTAGATGATAAATAGTTGAGATATATATCAAAAGTAGTTATGCCTTTTATCACTTTTTAATTAAAGTAATTAATTAAAAAAATGTCACCTGAACATATGTCTTTTTTTTTGTAAATCAGAACAAAATTTCCATTTATCAAAATACGTTTACAATGAGTACATGGATAGCAATGGTTTTGTGGAGTGAAAAACACTTGAAACTATTACGCACCTAACCTGAAAGCATTTCTTGTTAAAAAAACAACCTAGACCATCCTTTTACATACCATCCTCGAACATTGTCATATAAGACCTTACTCAAGAGATTACAACAAATGTTTCCATTGCATAGATCAAGTCTCTGAGAAAAAAATTCACAAAAGAAAGCCATATAGGGAGAGGAAAATGACAGAAGAGGTTTGTAATGGAAAATATTTCAGAACCAGTCATGATCATCGTGAAACTATTGTGTGATCCACCAGATCATAAGTACACTTGGAATACTGAAAGGAGTTGTAAAAAACAAAACTGCTATGAAGTTCATTTACCTTTAATTGGAGATGACCACCAGAGAAATAGGAGCTCCACTAACTAGAGGAACAATGTTAGAAGGTGAAGCAGTGTTGACTGGTGGAACATCGATGACCGTCCACAGTTGACGGGTGCTTTGGACAGTTGAATGAGGTGAGGAACAACAAAGATGCATGCGACAAGTGCTTTTGTCGGGAAGGGGAGATGAGAAGCGACAATGAGATCGTGGTCGAGTGTGTTTCTTAAAAGCGTCAAACTATGGCCATAATGAGAAGGACGAAATGGGTTGAGAGAATGATAGACCAATGAATAACCTACATAACACATAGGTAGAGGAAAATCACGTGTAAACATAAATAGGAAATGAATCCATCCAATTTTAAGTGTCTGATATCACAATAAATCCCATTGGAACTTAGAAGTACTAGATCAAAATGAACCATTAATACCAAATTGAGAAATTTTGTCGGGTACCGGACCCTACACACAAAAATAGGGCAATTAAAAGAGATACCTAGGAAGATGAGGCCCTGAAGCATCGATGAGGGGAGCACGACCACCAATTTTAACATCGGGCTCATGCTTGCACTGAGTAATAATAGAATAAAAAACATTGACAATGAAAACTTTAGTAATAAAGGGGCTCTTTGACCTCAATACCTTCCCTTTGTCAAGTTTGAAGGAGTGTGACTGTCGACGCACGAAGGACGTCGTGCCAAGCATGGTAAAATAAACTAAAACCTAAAACCATACAATGTTTCAGACTTCCCCACTGCAAAGTACCATGTACACTCCCCACCCTTGACATAGGCCATGCCATTTAATCTAAGGACCATTACTCTACTAGGGAAGGACCGAAGTGGGACAAGTGTTCAGTGTGGCACACTCCTTAATGAAAACATTCTTTATGAATTGTGAGGAGCCATTAATGAGTTTCACGTAGGCCTCTCTGCTCCCATGGAGGATATTTTGAGAGCCATTAAGTTAAACCTACCAAGTAGTGAATGAACCAAAGTCGATACACATAGCAAAAACAGTAGGTTATGGTTTCCATCTCCCATCACTTTCGTATTTTGAGTTAGGATCACCTCCAAACAATCAGTTACCATTCCCGTTGTGCCCATATTACATGTATCATGTTTGGAGAGACATTTTTCCATCACACTTCCATTCACATTTACTTATGTACTAGCTAACACCCCAATCTAGGACTCTCCACAATTTTTTCCCTTTTCAAGAAATGCCATGATTTCTTGATTCTCTATGCCTCAGCCTGGAATTGGCCATGCGATGTCCATGTCCAGACCTTGAATTCGACAACCCATGTTTTCAAGGTAGTATTGTTTCCTTCCCGTTTCGTATGTTCGATTAGTACATAGTCAAATCCTTTCAAACACTCTTCTATATTGGCGAAAATCATTTCCAATCTCCAATTGCGAATGATTTTGGAGATTAATTTTCCATTTAGGAGTTGAAAAATACATTGTATCACCAATAGAGAGTCTCCATGTATTTGTATTAGCTTATACCCTTGATGAGTTGCAATCTAAAGTGCTCTCTCTGCAGCGAAGAACTCAAAGAGGTTGTCTGTTGCAATACCACATTCGATTGCAAACACTCTTAAAGGGACTGAGTTAGCATCACGTAATATTCCTCCAAAGCCCGCTGGACCTTGATTCCCTTTAGATTCTCCATCGAAACTTGATTTTATGAAATTTGTTGGGGGAGGCCTATAACAATAGTTTGTAGTTACCGTATGTTCTACATTAGTGTTCGGTAAAGAAATAACCAAGTTGCAGAGTAACTGTTTTCACTTCATGAACTTCCCAATCCCCTGAGGATCATGCAAATGATAAAATAGTCTCCCAAAGATTGGCCAAAATTATCTTTTTTAGTAGGTCTCATGTTTTCACTTTTTTTCTAAAGATTTTGTTATTCCATTCCTTCCATATGTTCCATAAGATAAAACCAAAGATTACTATTGAACTGATTGGTATTCCATTGATTAAACGTAGAAATCATATCTTGAAATTTAGGAATCACACAATCAAAGAGTGGTATATTATAAGTTCCCAAACCCTAGTGGAAAAGGTACAAGAAAAAAATATATGTTTTGTTGTTTCACGCAGTTCATGACAAAGTAAACAAAGGGAGGTTCCTTCAAATCCTCTCCTTATGATCTTATTCCAAGTTAAAAGACACTTCTATGCTATCAACCATAAAAAAATTGAATTTTTTTGCCACTAGAATCTCGGCCATATCCACTTTCAAACTTGTCGTTTCTTAGATGAGAGTTGTCCTACTGCAATTTGATATGCTTCACTGAATGTAAAACAACCATGTTGGCCTGTCCCCAAATGTAATATGTCACCGAAATTTGAAAGATGAATTCTTTGTTTACATAACTCTTTATCCAATTTTTGCCATGGAAGTGACTGTGGGGCTAGAGGCCAATTGCTCTAATCTTTTCATATCCTCCACAGTGATGATTCACTAGATAAATTCCAATAGTCATGTACTTTCAACATACCGAAGCTTTCTAGGTAGCTTTGAATCCATTACAATTTGACAATTTCATCAAGTCTTTGCATCTGTTGCCAAGCTTTATCTCAGAAATTGGCAGTGTCACTTGATTTCACCTCCCAAAAAGAAATAGTTTTGATCCATTTCTCTGCTTTCCCAAGCCTAATTCCATATACTTGATCCCACAAGAGACTCACTTTCTCTCAACCTCTCCTCTGGTGTCGAGAATTTAGAATATTTTCGATTCCATATTTTTATCCATAACTATTCTCCTCTTTTGACCCACTACCACCATATTTTTGCTCCAAGCGTAGTGCTCATGATGTCCAGATCTCTTAGCCCTAATCCTCCTTGAAATTTGGGTAAAATGAATTTGTGCCAACTGACAAGCATCCATCTCTTTGATTTGTCAGAGCCCTTCCACAACAAGTCTCTCCAAATTGTTATGAACTTTCTCCCTATAGTTTTGGGAAATGGCATCATTGTCATCTAGTACAAAGGAATAACCTTCAATATCGAATTAGTTAATACTATCCTTCCTGCAAAATTAAGAGTCTAAAATGTCCAAATTTGTATTTTTTTTTCAATCTCTCTGTGATCTTCTTCCAATCCCCAATGCGTTTTAGATAAAAAATATTGGTACTATCAGGTATTTCATTGGAAGATGGCCTCATGTGAATTCCAAGACCCTGGTCAAATGATGAGAAACCAAGTCCTTGTAGTTAAAAAAGAAGATCTTGGATTTTTCCTTGTTAATCATAGAACCTAAAGCATCCACAAATATCTACATGAATTTTTAATTTTTTTTTTATTCTCGTAATGTTGGTAAGTCAAATAAGCATACATCATCAACAAATTTTTGGTGAGTTACTTTTAAATGTTGTCGAAAAAACATAAGTCCTCTTATAATACCCTTAGAGTAGGTTTGCGCTACTAATATTCCCAGTTTTATCAATGGAAAATCAGACAAGCAAAGATGACATTATTAAATGTGAGGAAGAAGGATTTACAAGGCTGAGGCACATTAGATGATCTGAAAAATTTTAAAAATCCCTAAGGTCAAGAGGAAAAATAAAATTGTACATCAATTACTCGGGAAAAATGGGCCTTTTTGCGCATTTTTCTTCGATAAGCGTGCATTTGCGCGGATTTCCCTTGAAAAGTTGTGCAGCCCTAGGAGTGGCGAAAGTCACTTTCCAGGACCACATGGCACACTCCAAGAAATGATCCCACACTTGAGGCTGTTATGAAACTAGCTCCAAAAATAGAAGAAAAGAGAGATCAACGCCTTAGAATTCAGCCACTTCAAGGGGGCAACCTCCAATACATTACATAAATGAATAATTCTTGGATGATACAAATGACCAAAACCTCCTTCTATATATAGGAGTCCATGGGCCCATAATATAATCCTATTCGACCTAAAAATAACAATGTAAGGGCACAATAATAACAATATTAGGGTTACAGGGGTACAACAATAACAATAAGGGGGCTACACTAATAACAATAAGGGACTAAACTAGTAATATAGGGACCTAACATGCCCCTCTCCTTCAAAAAAATGTTGTCCTCAATGCTTGAGTAACAAGATTGTATTATCCAAATATTCATCCTCCCATGTAGAATCTTCAGTGGATAAGTTCTTCCACTTGATGAGATACTCTGAAATTGATCGATTTTGTAGCTGTCGAGTTCTTGTTTCCGTGACCGCTTCGGGTTCCAATATGATTTTTCCTTCCTCATCAAGTTCTGGCAATATTGTTTGAACTGGAAGATTTTCACCTATAACCTTCTTTAATTATGAAACATGGAAAACTGGATGCACTCGCGAATAATCAGGAAGCTCCAATTTGTATTCCATAGTACCAATCTTTTGCCAAACCTTCGATGTCTAATTTTAGATCATTCTTCATGTTTTCCATGTTGTCTTTCATTTTTTCATAGATCTTAGCTTCCATGTCACCCATCTTAGCTTCGATGCCCACTTCCATGCCATCCATCTTAGCTTCCAAACCATTCATCTTAGCTTCCATGCCTTTCTTCAAACCATCCATCTTCGTTTCCATGCCCTCCTTCAAAACTTCCATTTCATTTTTTGTTTCTTTTTTTGATAGTGAAATTTGGTGCACTTGCTCTTGTAATTTTGATATCTCATGTTGTGTTTCTTCATCTTCATGAGTCATAGCAGAGCCTTCTGAAGGCTTAATGGGTGTTGAATTATTTTAGGGGGCATTTTAGAACCCAATACTAATATCTATTCTTCAATATGCCCTTGGAATAAAGGAATAAATTCAAACTATTTCTTTTCAAACGAGACTTATGTAATTCAAAAAAAATACACCTTTTTCTTGCTTTTGAGGAGCTCGATATTGAAACTGAATTATATTTGTGATTTTGGATCTTAAAAATCTAAAATTCGGCCCTGAAGTATCCCTCTGAATCTTCTTTCGAATTCCACAGGTCTGACCTGATTTGGATTCTTCAAGACAAAGTTATGCCCAATCTACCACGATGACCTAATTATGGACTAGTTCAGTAGAGCGAACTTGTACGACTTGACATGTGTCATTGTTTCCTCCTTCGGATCTGAAATTGATATACCAAAAACTAAATTCTGTGTACTTGTGGCCACTTTTTACAGAATCCCAATCCGACGCTCAGAGGTAGATTTATGACGTTTTCCCACGGTCACCTCTTTGAGATGAAATTTGGGAGCCTGAAACAATCCTAACTTTCACAGGTCATATCTCCAAAAATATTGCGAACCAATATCTACAACCTGAGGATTTCAGCTTCGTATTGTACAAATTTTATCTTATGAAACTTCATATAGGAAACGTTATAGAAAAAATTCCACGATGACCTATTTTAGTTGAAATTTGGGAGCCTGAAAAAACCCTGATTTCCACAGATCATATCTTTGAAACTATTGTGAACCAAGATCTAAAATTTTTACAGAAGGTTCCTTGGGATTTTGGCTTCACGCTGTAAAAATTTTAGCCTCTGAAAAAAAGTAGAAAAAACGTTATTGCGAAAATTCCACGGTGACCTGTTTGGAGCGGCGAAACCCTAGAATCGAAAGCTCTGATACCAAATGTTATGAAACCAGCTCTAAAAATAGAAGAAAAGAGAGATGAATGCCTTAGAATTCAACCAATTTGAGGGGGAAACCTCCAATACATTACATAAATGAATAATTATTGGATGATACAAATGAACAAAACCTCCTTCTATATATAGGATTCCACGGGCCCGTAATATAATCCTAGCCAATCTAACAATAAAAATGTAAGGGCACAATAATAACAATATTGGGGTTACAAGGGTACACAAATAACAATAAGGGGGTTACATTAATAACAATAAGGGAATAAACTAGTAATATAGGGATCTAACAAAGGCCTCCCAAGGACAGCCGCCTAAGCCTCCTTGGGACCTCAAGGGAGCACACAAAGGAATCAAGTGGCACATAATGGAATCAACCCCCTCTCCTAGGTCACCATCCATCAATGTACCAAGAGAGGGAAGGATAATTTGAATTCATCTATAAAAGGCCACCAAGAGATGAAAAAAGGGAGAGCACATTGTTATGTTGGCCAAAAGTGCTCAGAGGCAATCCAACAATGTGAAATCCAGAGTAGAAGTAGAGAGGGGATTTGGTTGTTGGCCATCCAACAACTTCAATCCTTTGGAGTAGAGAGAGAGACCTTGCAGCAAAAAACTAGAATGTAAAATGTCATTGCATCGGGTCTTAGAACTCCATAGTTCTAAGAGCCCTGTGGCAAGAGTGTAAACACAGTATCTTTCTTCCTAACAGAAATCAATAAGAGGGGACCTTGATGCCACCATTAGTATTACTGTTATGTTTGAATCTTTATGAGATTTCATGTTTATGTTTAGTTTAGTTTAGTTTTCTCTCTATATATACATATTATCTCATGATTTAGTGTGTTTAATGTTTTATAGAATGTTCACTAACCTACTAAATCGTTTGTTTATCTGCATGTGACCAAGGCTTAGAGGCAGCGACCACCCCTCTTAAGAAATTGTGGATTTGTACACTTGTGCACCAAAACCACAACCACAAGATTGTCAACTCCACTAGCTTTACTTTTTTAGTTAATTTGGTTTTGCTTGTTGCAAGGACCTTTTCTCTGCTCTGTAGTGTTTCTTGGACATCTCCCCTTCTTTTCTTCTCTGTTCATTCACCCTCAGTGAAATACTGAAGTTTAGAAGTCTTGGAAATTCCATTCTTAGGAAAAATGTGTGCTATTTTTTCAGACAGACGTGGAGAGTTGAGTGCATTCAGCCCTGACCTCCACGCGGATTTCGCGCCCATATGAGGCTTTTGCATGTGGAAAACAGAGACCAAAATTCTCTGCCATTTTCCTCAATTTCCAATTTGTAAAGTGGCTTGAAGCCTAGATAAAAACTTCCAGCGCTGTGCAAGGTGTCCCATGACTATTTAGAACTTTCTTTTGGTTTCGTTTGAGTATTGCTAGTTGCTAGTTTTAAATTTCAAAGTTTATATTCACAAAAAGCCACATAGTTTAAGTAGGGGGGGGAATTTACTTGCAATTTGAAATAACTTATTTTTGTGAAAATAGACACTAAAAAACACATACATAATTAGCTGGACTAAGTGGCCCTAATCCACATATGCTTAGCTAGTTTTCATTTTTCTTAGTTAGATAATTAATTTTAGTTTAATTTTTTGCACTAGGAGTTGGGACTAGGAATTAATTATCTTAAGAGAAGCAAGTAATCTCTACTTCCTTTGCACCTTTCGGTGACCCTAGGCAAGCATATGAAATCTCTCTTGTGATAATTTTCCATCTCCCTTTAGTTGATAACTTATATTAACTAGGAAAAATTCTAAGCGGCCCACTATCCACACATGATTTGCTTATAGCAAGGAACAATCAAACATAGATTAATAGGGGACGTGTAAAGTATCACCGCATATCCACATATTAAAACTGTGTGATTTTTCATTTTTTTCTCACACACTTCCACACCATAAGTGAAGCAAAGACTCTTTAAAACTAACTTAATTGAACTCACTAAGTTTCTGCACAGGGGCCACAAAAAAAATTATAGTTCAGGTTAGGACCATGGGCGTAGGCATCCAATAAGTTGCCATGGTCATTTTACATCTTGAGACATAGAAGTTGACTGGCTAGGGAGCTTTAAGATCCATCTATCCATCCACAGAAAAGAAAACTTGAGCGCCACAGAGACCTGATTCAGAGTGGGTTAAGCTTAGGCCCAGTGCGTGTGGTATTATTTGGGGCTACCTGACTCATCTAATGCTCGGTACTAGTAGCTAATTTACCAAGAAGCTCAAGACTTGAACGCTCATGTGGGACGATGGTACTTAGTGGCCAATCTATTGCATCCTTCCCTATAGGTGATAATACAGGAAGCACTAGATCCTCTACCCATTACCTTGGTCGATTCTTCGGTTGCTGGAAGGCATCGCTAGTTCTTTCGGGATGTTATCCCCAGTACCCATCAGAAGATATTATCGTAAGTCCCAATACAATTGAGAGTGTGAGGACGTTTTAGGTCTTAGTATCACATGAAACAAACAACCAAAACCTCTTTTTTTTACCACATAGGAATAATTAAAGGAAAATTAACTTTTTTTTTCGCTTTATTTTATGTATATGGTCACCATTTTTGCTTTGATACTTCACCTCTCATAGAAATGAAGATTTTTTTCAAAACCATACCTCATCGACACCATAAAGGACCCAACGGGGCCTCGTCGATCTAGACATATTTTGGACCTCCCCCCATTATCAGGAGGAGTTCTCGGTATTTTTCCATTTAGGCGTCAAAGACAGAACACTGCCACCCCTATTGGTTCATCCTTTATCGGGGCATATTTAGTTGGGAACCCCTGAGAGCCACCTAACACCACACAAGTGGAAACCCCCATAGGGTCGCCACATTCCACTCCTCCCACAACCCCTAGGGGGAAAAGGAGTGCTACCCATTCCGGAAGCCAAGTGAACGCACAGCCAAGTACGTCATAGACAAACCCCATATCTAACCAGAACACTGTGTCTTCACAGTCTGCAATGGCTCTCAACATCATTGACGATACTATTCGACTAAGACTATTTCAGTGCACCTTAACCAGACCAGTTGTGAAATGGTATGTGGATCAACCTTCTGCTACACATGGAACCTTTAGCGTCGTCACTACCGCGTTCCTCATGTATTTTCAGTTACCCATCCACCATGATTCTGGGATGGAATTACTCACATATTTTAGACAAACAACTCTTGTCCATATCTCAGACCATCTCCATGAATGGCGGCAACGTTGTAGTTTGTAAAAATCCAAACTCGATGATCAATTTTCGCTAGACCTATTCCTGCAAACACTCACTGCAGATATTTCAAAAGATGTAGCAACCCAAAAACCTACATCCGAAGAGGATGCAATCAGTAAATCCCAACAACTCTAGTTGATTTACAGATAGTTAGGATACATTTATAACATTCTGCCTAACGCCCCGCACCTGCAAACTTATAATTAATTTCCAGGTGCGTCGAACTTTGCAGATGGATTGATTGGGTCACTAACCCAAAATCATCTAAGCAGCAGCAGTCAATACCATGGTTAGATGTATGATCCTAACCATAACATCCTGCAACCCAACTACCAGATTCATCATGCACCTTTGCAAAATTTGACCAACAGGGCGCAATTGTACCATCATTAGCAAGGAGGTCCATACCTTCCAACTCAAGGGACCCAGCACGCAGCTAGAAATGCTGACGAAAGATCTTCCCCCAGCAGCCATTCACAAACCAGGGACAGGGACCCCAATATTTCCAATCCCCCGCACAAAACCCACCCATGAAAAATAATGCGTAGGTGAAATTTGTGCAACCTTCCCAAGAACAACTGCTACAATCATATAATCAGGAGAATCCCAGCTATACTCCTAACATGGCAAGGAAAAAATAAAAACAAAAAACAAAATGGGAATCCTGGACAGGGGGAAACAGTTAACAACACCCTCTATGATCTCAGGCTGGAGGCAACTCTAACCAGAATCAAATCTAGGAGCCAAATAACTCCCAAGGGCAGAACAGGAGGGAGAATCTTCGAACCAAACACTCTTGCACAATCTGTGGTGAATATGGCCATTACACTCACCACTATCCCGATCTCCCTATGCTGAAGAAGCTCCAAGGTAACAGAGGACAAGGGGAATCCTCACAGTAGAAAACTATCATGTAGGAGCCCTTCCCCCACCAAGGGATAGTTAGCACCTAGCAACAAAAAACAACTCTCGACGATTCCGGAAAGAACAACCATGAAATATACATGACTGGAGAAGAAATTTTTTTTCAGATACGTAACCAAAATTACGATACCCCTCTAGACACTAATTTTCCAGGGGCGAGCACCAGTGCACCAACAACACCGTTGACTATATCAAAGATAACTATTGAACCTTTGCCAAATATGGCTAAGGGAACAACCAAGTGAGCAAGAAACCATTCCAAAGAAACCAATAACTATAGCATTGTGGATGATTTAGCTCTATCTCCTGCTGCCATGTCAGCTTTGGAGGTATTACAATCATGCTCAAAGAAAAGGAAAGCCCTAATTTCTGGTTTGGCGCCATCGACCCTACCGATTCCCACCTAATGGCTTTCTATTTAGATAAAGCCACCCCTAGGCTTCCTTCAATGGTCGCCTTCCAGATACCGGTGTCAGTCCAAAACATCACCATTCACCTCTGTATCGTTGAAGATGGTACATTCACATGCATCATGTCAAATAACATATGGAAGAAGTAAGGGTTTCCCAAATTAAAGCCATCAGACATCACACTCAGAGCATACGACATGCACTCATCTGCTCTCGTCGGTCTCTACCCAAATGTCCTGGTCTGCTTAGCCAAAAATACGGTCATCATAAACATTGAAGTCTTGGATGCTCAGCTGGATTACAATATACTCATTAGGCAGAGTTATATGTATGCCTTGTCATCCATATCCTCCTCTGTCTTTCGAACCATGATGTTCCCCCATGAGGATCGCATCATTATTGTTAACCAATTGACATTCCACGACAAGCGATCCCTAACAAATACTAATGTTTTTCTACCCTATGTAGACACATCTGCCGAGATGCTTACATGGTACCAAGAATATGGCCCCGACCAGCTCAAACTGTCATATATCCTTGAGTCATTTCAAGTATATCCCACTGTTATACCAGAATCATTATCTGATATCGCAGAGGCTCTGGTGTGCATGATGTCTACATCAAGCACCGAAGCTAGCCAAGAGACCGAGACAAGTAGTAACGACACCAAGACCTTGGCCACGAAAGCCTCTCTAACCTACACCACCTCCCAAACTCCTTTCCTCTATCCCCCATATGGTTTTGTGTCTCAACAAGTCTTGGCCACTGTGGTGTTGCCAAACTTATCATTTTCAATTCCAGTTTGGTACCCGGTCCCACCACCACGATGGCAGTCACAAACATCACCTCTATAGGGTTAATCTCCCTTAGTCCTGAGGAGGCCCCATCTATTAAGGAAACCATCACAACCATCCCATCGAAGGAAATTTCCGCTGCAAAACCAATGGTTACAACCAGGAAAACAAGTAAAAAAGGGAAAAAGGTAGAAAATCCCACCATGCAACGAGAGTTACAACCTTGTGCCATATGGGACATAATAGGCCACCCTACCCACATCTGCCCAGAGCTAGATGAGCTAAAACTACTCCTTATCTCTGCGGTAAATATCACGACAACAAGTTCTCGTAAAAAGGAACCAGCCACCAAAAATCAAGGCAAATAATTGTGTACCAACCACGCATGCACTATCTGTGGCCATTATGGTAATTACACCCATCATTGCCCAGAAATTCTGCGATACAGGTACGCCTTACATGCCATCGAGAAATCCTATCAAGAAGATCCCTCCATCCATTCAGCTGGAGAGGAACCTCACGTCGTTTTATACCTGCATGAGGCACGACGGTCGCTAGAAAAACCCTTGCTCATCCCCCCTACCCCTATTGAATGATGTGCACTCTACAATGAATGAGATAATTTCATCATTGAATGTCCATCCCTAGAAGTGTTTCAGTGATGTATCCAGTTCATGTATTATATTGTGCTAACCTTGTAGCCACCTAGTATTCATGTCAAATATGTGGTGGAAATCACCCATTACGTCAATTTCACTATATCCCTAGATTCGATGCAACACTAACTAGTTTATGCATGACCATAGTACGCCTCTCACTAGAAGACGACTCTGATATAGAATCCATGAACATCTCGATGATGCAAGAGGACATGCCAAGTAGATCCATCCTCTTTCTGTCAGCTGAAAAGCGGCCAGTCGGGGAACCCTTAGTCACCCCCAACCACCCTCCACGGAGAAGACCAACATGTGCGTTATGTAACACACACAATCATGTGGTCACCACTTTCCCTGACCTAGAAGCGCTACACCATTGGTACCTGATCACGTCACCCAACGAACATGAAAAGAACACCCATGTAAGGATTTTTTTCCTAGTATGCTAGGGCAACCACCATGAGCAGCGCTATATGTATATCCTATGAGTGTGACCACTAATTGACATGATAAATTTATTAGATACGAACCGTTTGGATCTCATCCATCCAGAGTTCAAAAAGCATGAGGGAAGGCAGATTTACCCTAGGCAACCTACCCTATTTCCACACTGACACGTAGGGTAGGTTAGAAAGGTGCATCGACCTAGCATGACCCATGTCCAGACTAGGCCGACTTGCGGGCTATGCAACAAAATCAGCCACGAGGTCGACCAGTTGAAAGAATTGGAACACCTCGTGAACAACTTTCGCATGGTCTCCTCCCTCCCTTAGAGGCACCTCTCTAACCAGGAAAAAATTACACATTTCTATTGTCAGATCTGCTCACATTTTCACCATACTATGAAATGTGAATACCTCCCCAAGCTTCGAGCGACGAGAGCAGCATTAAGGCTACACTCCCAAAAATAGTTATAAATACCCAAACTTGGAAATGATAATAGACAACCATCACCCCTACGCCCGACCCATTCTAAGATTCCACTTCAGGGACAAAAAGTAGTGTTGGTTCCCACACAATCTACTCAGTTGGCACAGTGGTACCATGCACCATTTTCACTGGCCATAACCATAGGCATTCCCGTTAATGGAAACATTTAGGCACCTCTGTACCAAGCACAAAATCCAACTCCCGGAAAGTTTCGAGCATAACGAGGAATATAGACTTGCTCTCACGCAAGCTCCCATCATGGAAATTCCTCCCCACACCAAACGTCGACAACAAGATACACCACATAAAATTCATATCATCATGTATCAGAACCATGACTCGAGCTATCTGCCTATCTGTCATAGGTATCGTGTCAGCTACAACTACAACAGTCATTGTATCAACGATGGTGCAAACCCAATCCATATGCACCCTATCGACCACGTTCGGTTCCACCACATCAATGATGGAATCCTTTTCGTGTCTATCAACCAGCTCCATTAGGACTAAACCTATTCCTCACAGGCTTGTGCATAATCAATCCACCTTAGGGTCCTTATTTCATTCAGATGAGGACATCCTTGAGGCCATGACAAAGCCAGATTATCCATGGGATGCAATGCATCACTGTTTTTTTTTTCTTGCTAGAAAAACGTTAAGCCATGACAGGAAAAGAGAACAAAAGATTTATATGACTGAATCAAAATATTTCCTTCCACCAGGGAAGGTTGATTGGTTCAAGAACCCCTTTCCAGCACCTGATACATTCGAGGAAGGAAACATGTCAAAAATTTCACCTATCATCAAGGTGAATATCTCTCGGAATCCTGAAAAGGTCGAAGAAATATCACTAGGGGAAGCATGTTCACCAGAAGAGATAACCTCTTACACCCACTTGCTGCAAGAGTATCGATATATCTTCGCGTGCGACTACTCAAAGATGCTTGGGTTTAGTCCCACTATTGTAGAGCATCATATTGACACCTGGCCTAACATACCACTAATACGTCAGAAACAGCATCAATTGCACCAATCCAATGAAGAAGCAATAAAACAAGAAATTCAAAAGCTTCACAAAGGCGGGTTTATCTACCCCATCGCTTACACTTCTTGGGTTTCCAACCTTGTTCCCATCATGGAAAAACAGGGCACCATATGCGTTTTCACCGATTTTCGTGATTTTAACAAAGCATGTCCCAAGGAAAATTTCCCTACCCCATTCATTGACCAAGTCATCGATTCTTGTGTAGGTCACGAGGCCCTCTCCTTCATGGATGACTTCTCTGCGTACAATCAAATTAAAATCTGCCACACCAACCGGTACAAGACCGAGTTCACAGTGGGCTTGGGGCACATTCTCATACAAGGTAATGCCATTTGGCCTAAAGAACGATGGACCCACTTTCCAGAGGGCCATGAATTATATCTTTCATGACTTGGAACACCTTATCCTTGCCTACTTGGACGACCTCACCATCCGATCCGAGAATCGCTCAGACCACCTCGAGGATCTGCGATTGATATTCCAATGATGCCGAAAATACAGCCTACACTTGAACCCCTTAAAGTGCATCTTCTACGTCACATCAAAAATAATTTTAGGTTTTATTGTGTTCCAACAAGGAATTAGAGTGGACCCCCTCAAGGTCCAAGCTATCAAAGAGGTACCTCCACCTCGAATCCTTAGGCAACTACAAAGCTTGCAGCGAAAGGCCAACTTTCTGAGATGTTTCGTCCCAGATTATGCCACTTGTGCTCAAGGATTCCTGCATCTCCTTTGTCAGGACATCCCGTTCAAATGGGACAACCAAGCCCAACAAGCGTTTGACGCACTAAAAGACACATTTTCTTCAGCACCGATGATCAGTCCCCTAGACTACAACAAAGACTACAGCCTGTGTCTATCAGCATCTAAGACCTATTTGGCCAGAGTATTGATCCAAGAGGGCCCATATGGGAAGGAGCACGTAATCTATTACATTAGAAAAACCTTTTCAGGCTGTACATCAAGATATGAGTGCAAAGAAAAGACTGCCCTAGTACTAATTCATGTTGTCCAAAAATTTTGTCGCTACATCATCTTAAAGCACAACGGTCTTCGCAGATATTAACCCCATAAAATATCTACTCATGCGCTGCCTAATGAACCACAAATACACCCGCTAGATAGTAATTCTGCAAGAATACGACTTACAGTTTCGCTCCCCTAAGAGAAAAAAAAAACGTTAATCTTAGCAGAGTTCATTACGGACCTCACAAGTCATACCAAAGGATCATGAGTAAACGATTCACTATCAGATGAACATCTCTTCCTCGTAGCAACCGACAACCCTTGGTATGGAGAGATCCTTCTCTTTTTACGAATCCAAAAGTTTAGACCCCATCTTACTCGTGACGACTGTTAACGCATTTACCACCAAGTCCCTTGATACTTCCTTATGGGAGATGTCTTATACCAACGGGGCATCGACACCATTTTACATAGATTCCTTACCCACAACCAAGCTGAACAAGCCCTTAATGACTGCCACAACTGAGCTTGTGGTGGCCACCTCTCTGGAATGGCCATCGCCCAAAAAGTCCTACATGCAGGATATTTTTGGCCCAATTTATTTTGTGATTTCATTTCAGCAGTCAAGAGGTGTGAGCAATGTCAACGCTTTGCTCACAAGGCAAGATCCCCTCCTGCTCCCCTACACCCTGTCATCATCGTTGGTCCCTTTTGTAAATGGGGGATCGACTTCATGACTTGCAATCCAACATCGTCAAGAAATCATAAATACATTACTATAGCTGTCAATTATTTCACCAAGTGGGTAGAGGCTATGCCCACATACGGAAACATTGTAGAAACCACTGCACAATTTCTGTTTAACCATGTCATTGCCTGGTTCAGCGTACCCAAGGAGTTAGTATTCGACCAAGGGAAACTCTTCGAAAATGAATTTTTCCAGAAGCTATCTCACCATCTCAAATTCACAGATGAATTCACATCACCATACTATCCCCAATCCAACGGACAGCTAGAGGTTGTAAAAAAGTACTCAAAACAATGTTACAACGTATGGTGAACAACCACAAAACAAACTGGTAACACATGTTGTTCTCCGCCCTGTGGGCATATCGCATGGTAGTGAAAACATCCACAGGGTTCTCATCCTTCCACTTGGTGTACGGGGTCAAAGCCGTGATTCCCATAGGACGCGAGATCCCGAATTTACACGCCTCCATCGAACTCCTCGATGACACCCAACCTCTAGAACAATTCCTAGTACGACTAGAGTTCATTGATGAAAGTCGAAGACAGTCACTCCAGCACAACGAGGCTCATAAGAAGCCAGTGAAAGCATCATTCTATCACAACATCAACCCTCATTCATTTACTGAGGGAGAATTATTACCCCGCTACGATGTCGCAAAAGAAGCCCTAGGGCCAGGAAATTTCGAAACATTGTGGAAAGGACCCTATGTGATAAAAAATTATCTCCTCAAGGGGGCATACATCTTGACAGAGCCGGATGGAACATGCCCGAGCAACCCCGTCAACGGCCTTTACCTCAAGAAATTCTACCCATAAGAGCCAAGAGGGCTCATCCCTAGAGTCAATGTACACACACCAAAAATTTAATTTTTGATCAAAGACTTTTCACAAGAAACGCTCCTGTGTCACAAATGGATTTTCAACCCAACCACTACTTTGGATTCGATGATGGAGCATCGCGATGGTCCCAAAGTTTAGCAGCAGCCGCCTGGGTCATCAACCACCCTGACCGATAAGCATTCTTCACCAACGAAGTATGCATCAGTTCAACAACAAACAATCATGTAGAATATTAGGTCGTCACTATAATTATGTGCATGCCTTCAATCAAGGCATTCGCCATTTGCATATCTACCTTGATTCCTAGTTAGTGGTGTCACAGTCAAACCAAGAATTTGAGGTACGTGATTCGCATATGTTTAGAAAATATTTTCATGCAAAAATATTAAGCCTTCAATTTGATCACATTACATTCACACATGTGCCAAGAAATCAAAACCAGACAGCAGATCGCATAGCTAACCATATCCTAAATTGGAATGCATCTCGGATAAACCACCATACATAACAACAAAAAACATAAAAACATAGATATACATCAGCATAACACATCATCCAAAAATGCATGAGACACACAATATGGAGCCTCAAAAAATATATCTCTCATATATATATCAAAAAATGTTTGAGTGCAAAAGAGGAGTCATGTATCTGAATCATAAGTCAGCCAAAAAATACATATGTGCAAGTCGACAAAAATAAGGGAAGCATCCTCATAACGGGTGCTTTCCCTGTATACAAAAGCCTCTATGGTTGTGCCCTTCTAGGTTGGGCACCTGGACTCGTGGCTGCTCCTGGTACCAACATTTGGGCAGCTGTCAAGACTGAGGTCGCCACTCAACACAAAGTCGACTGATAACCTCTCTCGCTGGCCATCAACGTCTCCAACCATACATCATCTAGGTCATCCACAAACCCACGAGTAGGCATACCCTAGGTAAGGCGGTCCACTCGACCCCATGCATCCTTGAGATCGCGGGCCTTGACCTCCAGAGCAGCCATTTGCTTCGTCACCTCTGTGACATGAGCCTCCGTTGCCTCGTCATGAGTAATCGCTGCAGCGCACTCGGCAAAAGCCGAGCTACTACCCTCCCTAGAGGGGCCAGCCTCACTGTCGGGTACTCCACCCTGAGGTTGCGCCAGATCCCCCCCCCCCTTTCCCCTAGATCAGAGTGGAATGCCTCGAGGCCTCCAGATCAGATGGTGCCCCACCAACCGAGCCACAAGACGCCCGACCTCGCCAAAATCTGCAAGAGTAACAAAACCACATCACTATCATCATCATACACATATAAATCATAAATAATCAATAAATGCAGAATTAAACATAAAAAAACATACATGTTGGCCCCCATGCATATCCCGCAGGAAGACCCATGTCTGGGTCTCCACAGAGGTCCATCCCTGCATATAGGTACGGTAGGAAAATCTGAGGATTGGCCTCAAACCAAGCCTTTGTTGTGCTGTTCCAGTAATGCCTCACTTGCCCTCCCCCATTGAGAGGCATCATGGTGGCCCACCTCCTCATATGAGGCTCACGATGA
Source organism: Pinus albicaulis (assembly GCA_034641835.2). Classification (NCBI taxonomy): domain Eukaryota; kingdom Viridiplantae; phylum Streptophyta; class Pinopsida; order Pinales; family Pinaceae; genus Pinus; species Pinus albicaulis. The sequence continues at coordinate 464,737,613 of CM076581.1, read as the reverse complement.
CCCCCAACATGCACTTCCACCACAGGTCTCAGCAACACCACTCTCTCATACATAATGCTACACAAGATGATATCATATGTGAATAAATTCGATCCATCACACACCTTTGAAAGTTGAGCCAACATCCCGTTATAGAAGTGACGGGAAAAATAAAAAAAGTGTTTGGTCCTCAGCCAGCGCAGAACACAAATCTGCGGGCCCGATGCTCGATTGGGTGAAGATGACCATGTCAACCACACAATCACAGCTAAAGCACAACGCTCAGCTAGGTCAGTCATAGAGGCTATCTGAATACAACCCTCTATGAGAGGTGCCCTGCCACAATGGTTGGCCAAGAATTGCTGAAGATCCACTCTCCTAGGGGGAAGCAGATAAGGGAGCACCACACCCTGAGGTAGTAACCCGGTCACATAATATATATCCGTCTCGGGACGGATAGGTAGCTCGCACCCCTGAAGGACCATAACCTTGCACCGCCTATTCCAGCATCAGATCAGGTAGCGGAGTAGGTGATCCTGTGATTGCAAGAGGTCATTCTCCAAGAACTTGAGAAGACCCCACCTTGCCAACTACTGCGTGTGCATTGAAATCATGTGCCACAACAATCTAGAGGTTAGGCCAATCCCTCTCCCTCCACAACATCCTGTCATCACAACAAGAACACATCAGCAACATAAAAACATCCAAAAAATTGAAAACTTTTCAAAAAATGTTTCCAAAATTTTTTAGTTGGGTCGTTGCGCCTATACCTTGTACAAGCGTAGGAAATGCACACATAAATCCACTATAGGCCCAATAATTTCACACCTTTTCCTTGATATCCCACGTGGTAAAGGCAAAAAAATGCTAGGGATTCGTATAAACCTAGTTTATATGGACACCTACCCAGTCACATTGAAAAAATTAAAATGTAGGACATCATGGGGTCGACCTGGCTCAAGAATCGAGAGTCTCAGGTATGGTGGCAACAACTCTAAGCCTGAACCCTAGGCATAGGCATGGTGGCAGTGACAATGAACATTGATAATATACTTTTGGTGAAGACCATGAAACTGAGCCCAATTATGACACGAAAACATAGTGAAAAACACCTCATAATGCCCAAAGGAGGCTCCACACATTCACACCTTCGAAAAAATATTTTTTTAGTGCCGACAGGTATGCCCTCTCTCATCTTCTTTTTATTCAGCGCAAGTTTTTCAATAATATATGCATGAAGAAGATGCTTTCACTTGGATTATTTTGTTGCAGGTATTGTACAAACCATCAATCGCTCCATCCACTAAAAGTACCAGAGCAGGTATCATTCCACCCTCAACATGATAGAGTCCCATAAAAACTATGCATATCCTGACATCATTTCTCCCCAAGAAATTAACCATAGGTTCCAAACACATGACCATGTTTATCATCTCCCCACCTTGCACATGATAAACATCCTTCTTGGTCGGTAGAGCCTCCCCTCCATAGCACCTGTCTCTCAAAGTAGACCACACATCATAAAAATCATGATGCCACGGCCATACCACTTCAGTCCGGGAAGCACTTCATGCCCATTCATACACCATGCATCAAGTCAAGTTTTACTATATCAAAATAAAACCCCTTTCCCAGAATACCATGTTTTTCAAGCAGATTGAAAGCGCACGACCGCGTCTCGCATTTGACCTACCATCCCTCAATCAACATAGCCCATCTGGGATATTTTCCATCTGCTTCATCACCCCCACACAAGAGACCAACCAATGGGGCTCCCACCCTCAACAAAAACACCCTCCTCACATTATCAGTGAGTGAGTACTTTCATGTTTTGGGGCACTCGTCTCTGTGTTTTGTACAATCCAATCCCATTGTTTCATTCTTTTGGTAAGTGTACAAAGACTGAAAATGAAGAACAAATTACCCCACTCATCCATCCATTTTTCTCCAATGGCAGTAATCCCTGGTCACCCTTGCTCAAAGTATCACACCTTTCACACATAAGCCACCATGAAATTCATAACCAGCATATACCCACCCTGGACGTCCTACTGACTCTAGCGATTTCCTCATCAAAAATAGTTATAAATGTCACCAAGCTACTTTTTTATACTCCAACCTTGGGCCACTGAATCCCCATCATCAATTTTCAGTTACTCCTCACCATCATGCCTATGTTAAACCTATCAAATCTGAGACCCTAGTCCCTTGCATCATTAACTCTCTCGTCCGGTTGAGGCTTCCTTTTTGTCGACTTCAACACCCATTCTCCAAAAAGGAAGAATTTCCTTGGATGACTACTCACCACAATAGGGGCATCCTCGGGTGACACTATGGGAATCATCATTGCCAACAAATGTCATCGATCCTCTTGAAATTTGACTACGACACAAGATTTCATGTCAATATGGTATCGTACTTTACAACTATTTCACTTTGTTCAAAATCGTCGAAGACCCGTGCCATTATAGGCATCTCTTTTAGCAATGATTACATGGGAAGGTCCCATTCATACGCTTATGCGTACAATGAGAATTTATATGCCATACCGATATTACGCATGTGGGCACCACATTGCACCTATTGTCAAAGAAAAAATGCCCTTGAGGGCGTCAAAAATCGTCATCATCAACCAAATCAGCAGATCGCTACCATACTAGTGACACAGACATAATATTTATCTATCAGATAGATTTGTTTAGCTAGCCTAAGCATCACAAGCATGGGACATGCCCACCTCATAGAAAATTTGTATTTATTGTATCATACTATTTCTTGCAGGGTTCCCATAGAACATGGTCACTCTTCAATCCACTGTAAGACATTCCCAAATTTTAGCTCTACGTGGGTATCTCTCTCTCTCCACATAGTACACAAAAAAAAACTATAATGTATTTCGACTCTACAATTCTTCCTAGACCTCACACGTTAGGGAAACGGTTATCACTGGAAAATAAGACAAGAAAATATGACATTATTAAATGTCAGGAAGAAGGATTTATAGGGTTGAGGCACATTAGAGGATCTGAAAAATTTTAAAAATCCCTAAGGTCAAGAGGAAAAATCAAATTGCGCACCAAGTACTTAGGCAAAATGCGCCCTTTTGCACAATTTTCTTCGATAAGCACACCATTGCGTGGCTTTCCCTTGAAAAGTCATGCAGTCCTGGGAGTGGCAAAAGTCACTTTTCGGGACCACATGGCCCACTCCAGGAAATGATCCCACACTTAAGGCTGCCCAAGGACAACCGCTTAAGCCTCCTTGGGACCTCAAGGGAGCACATAAAGGAATCACGTGGCACACAATGGAATCAACCCCCTCTCTTGGGTCACCATCCATCAATGTGACAAGAGAGGGAAGGAGAATTTGAATTCGTCTATAAAAGGCCACCAACAGATGAACAATGGGAGAACACATTGTTATGCTGGCCAAAATTTCTCAGAGGAAATCCAGCAGTGTGCAACCCAAAGCATAAGTAGAGAGGGGATTAAATTGTTGGCCATCCAAAAAATTCAATCCTTTGGAGTAGAGTGAGAGACCTTGCACCAAGTAGCTAGAAGGTAAAAACGTCCTTGCATCAGGTCTCAGAACTCTATAGTTCCAAGGGCCTTTTGGAAAGAGTGTAAACGTAGTATCTTTCTTCCTAACAACAAGCAATAAGAGGGGACCTTCATGCCACCGTTAGTATTATTTTTATGTTTAAATCTTTATGAGCTTTCATTTTTATGTTTAGTTTAGTTTTTTTTTTCTCTCTATATGTGCATACTAACTCATGATTTAGTGTGTTTAATGTTTTATAGCATGTTCACTAACCTGCTAACTCTTTTGTTTATCTGCCTGTGACCAAGGCTTAGAGGCAGCGACCACTCCTCTTAATAAACTGTGGATTGGTACACTTGTGCACCAAAACCACAACCACACCCAAGCTTTCCATTGCAAGGATAAAAAGGAAGAGAGATAAAGACCCCATTTCCTTAATACCCTTGATGACCTGAGTGTAAAATATGGGGAACCATTGATTATTTTGGAAAATAAAGGTGATGATATGAGTGAGAAGATCCATGAAATCCACTGCCAAGAAAAACCAAAAGCATCTAAAATGTGGAGTTTATAGTCCCAGTTAATATGATCATAAGCTTTAGATAAATATAACTTTATTAACATACCCGTATTCTTATTAAATTTAAGGGAGCTTATAATTTCCTAGGCTACAAAGATGCCATCCATAATCTGCCGAACTTCCACAAAGTCAGTTTGATTTGGAAAAATGAGACTAGAGAGTAAAGGTTCTTAAGCGCTTGAATATAACCATGGATATAATATTATAAATAACATTCCCTAAAGAAATGGGTCAAAATCCATCAAGGTCCTCTAAACGGCCTCATTTAGGTACCAGCGTTATAAAGGTTTCATTTCGGCCTCTCCATAATGACTAAGTTTGCCTCAATTCCTCTACTAACTCGTATATTTCCTTCCCCATAAACGATGAACATGTTTGATAAAAATCAGAGGTAAACCCATCTGGTCTCGGTGCTTTATTTTTTGGTAGGCCCATAACTACCCCTTACACTTCTTGAAAAGAAATTGGCTACATCAAGTCTATATTCTGTTCCTTGGAGATAATTTTATGTATCTCTGTGAGTATCTTATTTATTTGATCTTACCTTTGGGTGGAATTTTTTAATAAGATTTACTTGTAGTAATGTACTAATTTTGCCTCAATGCCTGAGTGTAGAATCCTACGTTCACCCTCATATCCATGATAGAGAAAAATTTACTATTATTCCTACGTTGCAACAATGGGGTATGGAAACACTTATTGTTTTGTTTGCCCACCTTTAACCACTGAATCCTAAACTTTTATTTCCATAAAAATTCCTCCTATTGTCATCATTGTTCTAGCTGGTTTAGAGTTAGCCCTTCCTACACAACCAAATCCATAGTCCTTCCTTCTAGGATCATGCAATGCAGTAGGTCCTGAAATATTTTTTCCAACCTCAGCATTTATTCAAAAATGTTGCTAAAATGTTGCTTGTTACATAAATTAATATTTCTTTTAATGCTTTCTACTTAAGTTGAAAAAGAATGCATTACGTTACTACCCTAAGGAGATCCTTCCTGCCACCAAGATTTGACATGTTCGATAAAGTGAGGGTCAGTCAACCAAAAAATCTCTAGGAAAAAAGGGAGGTTTTTAGGCATTTCTTTCAAGTCTATTTCTAGTCGAAGTGGCCAGTGATCCAACCCGAGACAGGGAAAAATAGTGGCCTCAATGAATATCTCCATATGTAAAAATTCCTCCATTATGAGGAATCGTTGCAACCTGCTAGCTATATGATGGCATTATCCCCTTCTGTTATTCCATGTAAATTTTCCATTGGCTATAAATATATCAACTAACCACAAATTTTCAATGAGACGATTAAAATTTTCTGAGACTAGTTCCAATCTACACGAACCCGATTTTTTATCTGTTGTTGAACTTGTTATGTTAAAATATCTCCTATGATCCAAAATTGGTGAGAAAACCACCATCTAAGATCCAAAACATGAGTTAAAAAATTGGGATTTTCTACTAATATTGGAAGGCCATAGACATTAGTCAAAATCATTGGGTTTTTATAACCCAGGTATTTGAAAAATCCTAGTTAAAACTCTAAAGTTGGTCACCCATTCTTGAAAAATAATCTCTCCAGGGTTCCATAGTAATTCCAATCCCCCAACACTACCTTGAGCATCAAGTGCCATAAACCTTCCAAAAAAAAATACAAATTTTCTCCAAATTTTCCCATCATAGCTTTGTTTCTTGCAAAATTAGATTTACTGGATTCTCTTTTTTTACTTGTTCGTGTACATATCTTTTCTTACATTTTCTATTAAGGCCTTTGAATATTCCATGTGAGGATATTCATTGGGGATATTTTGGAACAATAGGATGGTAATCCTCGAGCACCATAGCTTGTCCAAATTTCACTAGAACATCTCCCGTCTCTTGCAAAGAGTCATTATTTTACCTACCCCTTCTTTTTGCTTCTTTAGAAATCTCTTTGGCTAAATATATTTAATTTTCTTCGAAAATTCCTCTATAGAATGTATATCAGATCCCTTTGAAGAGTGCTTACATTTTTTAATTTTCTAGGCAAACAAGGCTTTCACATATTGGTCTCATTGCTCCTCCAGCAAGTTCACCAGGTCTTTCTCCAATCATTCATTGAGAAGGTCAACAAACAAATTTTCTTACCTAGATAGGGACTTGTAGGGTTGCCTTTTAAATTGATCAACCTCCTGAATGTTTAGAAATTCGGTAACTTTCATATTTTCATTGACCTCATCTTCATCCTCTGAAGTTTTCTGCTTTGCAGGTTGCTTCATATCTTTCTCGTTCTCATTGTGGGTTTTCCCTTGAATCTGTATATCATTTGGTGTTTCCTCCGGTTGGTCTTCTTCCATCTATGCGAGGGTTTCAAAACTATTTTTTTCCAGGAAGTAGTGGTAGATTGATGTTATCCCTCATCACAATATTTCTTATGTGGGAGATTACTTTAGTAAAGGGAAAAAATGCGAAGCTAGGTTACACTTTTGTGAGAAAACCGTCCGAAAATTTCACTCTCCCAATAGTTCGAAATTTTGAAATTAATTCGATTGAAATGTTTCTTCCATTAACGTTGATGGCATATGTGACCAGATATTTAGCCGTAGATAGAAAAACTAGCAATAAAAGTTCGACTGAACTATTAGTTCTGTCGGAGTATTAGTTCGGCCAAAATTTTGGTTATAAATATAACAACCATCAAAACCTCAAAAAATTTTAGAGGGGCTCTGTGTTTGTCTGCATCTCGGCTCCCTCGGCCTCTACTTGGTGTGCTTGTCCTCGACCTGGCTGTGTCGGCTCCCTCATCCTCGGCTCGACTGCATTTTTTTTTCCAGGTAAAATGTTTATGTGTTAAATGTTTCAGTGAATTATACTCATGCCTACCCTTTTGGAACAATGTGAAACTCAACGTTATTGGTTCGACATCCTCGTCCTTGGCTCTATGTTTCTTTGAAACTTGGATCCCTCAACTTCAGCCCAACATGCTCATCCTCGTCCTGGCTCCCTCGTCCTCGGCCTGACTACATTTTTTTTTCTAGGTTATACTACTGACCGTGTTAAATTTTGTGTGTTAAAAAATTATGTGTTAAAAAATTCCGTGTTCGGTGATATGGTGATCTAGATGCTCAATAAAATAAATTAGTACTGTAGTTCGGTGATATGATGATATGTTGTCTCATGAATTTAGCGTTATATCGGTCTGCTACAAGAACTCCGTGTTGTTTCAGTGCTACACGAATTAGGTGTTTCTCCAAGGGATGTTCTCAGTCAACGGTAATTCAATCTCTTTCTTTTCACAATAGTGAACCTTTGTCACTGTAATGTAGCCATCAAAAATAATATGGTAGTACTTTTTAGGAGTTTAAGGTTGTGCTCATGGAAAATTTTAGGGGCTAATATTCGCAGGTGGGCTAATTTTCTATGATTTTTCCAAAAAAATGGTTCATCGAAATTTTAAAATATAAAATTATTTTACCTTAAAAATCACCAACATTATATAGATACTATATATAAAATCATTATAAATTTGAATAATTTTATAAATATATCAATAAAATTTTATAATTTGCATATTAGGGACTAGTGAGATTCGCAGATGTTTTAAAATTCAAGATAATTTTCCACTCTTAAAATTTTCCTTGGTTCTGTTGTCTCAGTGCTACATGAATTAGGTGTTGCTCCAAGGGATGTTCTCAGTCAACGGTAGTTCAATCTCTTTCTTGTCACAATAGTGAACCTTTATCACGGCAATGCACCCATCCAAAAGAATATGGTAGTGCTTTTCAGGAGTTTAAGGTTGTGGCACACCCTCGAAAACACATTATCATTTTAATAAAAGCACCAAGGGCATATAACAGTGTCAACCCAAATAAAAGTAACAAAAAATATTAAATATTTTTTCTCTAATCCTTTCCTTAACTATAACTTTTCTTAACATGTTTGGTGTCATATCAAGTATCCACAGGAAATCCTTTAATATAATTCTATGTTTATAATCGATTGCTCTAGCAGCTCAGATTGTAGTGGCATTATGGCTCGGTGAAATTGCAGTGGAATTATGATATGATGATCTCTATTCTCAGTAAAATAAAGTAGTAATGTAGTTTAGTGATATGATGATATGTTGTCTCATGAATTTAGCATTATATCAATCTGCTACAAGAACTCAGTGTCGTCTCAGTGCTACATGAATTGGGTGTTGCTCCAAGGGATATTCTCAGTCAACGGTAAATAGATCTCTTTCTTGTCACAGTAGTGAACCTTTGTCACTATAATGTACCCATTCAAAAGAATATTTCAATGATTTTCAGGAGTTTAAGGTTGTAGCATACCCCTGAAAACACATTATCATTTTCACAAAAGCACCAAGGGTATATAACAGTGTCAACCCAAATAAAAGTAAAGAAAAATATTAAATATTTTTTCTCTAATCCTTTCCTTAACTAAATTTTTCTTAACATGTTTAGTATCATCTCAAGTATCCATAGGAAATCCTTTAATATAATTCTATGTTATATTTTATTCCTCTAGAAGCTCAGATTGAAGTGGCATTATGGCTCAATGAAATTGCAGTGGCATTATGATATGATTATCTCTTTGCTCAGTAAAATAAAGTAGTATCATAGTTCGGTGATATGATGATATGTTGTCTCATGAATTTAGAGTTATATCAGTCCGATACAAGAACTCGGTGATGTCTTAGTGCTACATGAATTAGGTGTTGCTCCAAGGGATGTTCTTAGTAAATGGTAATTTGATCTCTTTCTTGTCACAACAGTGAACCTTTGTCATAGTAACGTACCCATCCAAAATAATATAGTAGTGCTTTTCAGGAGTTTAAGGTTTTGGCACACCCCCAAAAACACATTATCATTTTCATAAAAGCACCAAGGGTAAATAACAATGTCAACCCAAATAAAAGTAAAGAAAAATATTAAATATTTTTTCTCTAATCCTTTCCTTAACTATAATTTTTCTTAACATGTTTGGTGTCATCTCAAGTATCCATAGGAAATCCTTTAATATAATTATATGTTTATATTTGATTTCAAGTTGCATGCGTGGGCTACTTATTTCTCCCATAAATATTAGTGTGTGGATTCTATTGTGTTGAGAAATTGGAATAAAAGTTAAAATATGATCATGTAGGGCATAACCTTGGCACAATTTACAACTTAGTTATCATGGGAAGTCATGCATTGATTTTATTGGATTTTATAAAGAAATTGAGATAGATAAGTTCAAAAACCTTGATGATGTGTGTTCTTTTTTTCATCTACTAATTCGTTTGAATTTCAAAGTTTCTTTTTCCATGAAAATCAGGTATATTTTACTAGTTGTTTTGAATTTTAAAGATATTATTTTTCCATGAAAATAAAATATATTTGACTATGTCACATTTTTGCTTTCCCAGAAAAAAATAAATAGGTAAATGTAGCGAGATGAGGGTGATGCTTTCAAAAAGTCCAAAAAATTACAGTATTCACATAGATATTTTGGTTTATAAGCCAACTTTAAATATCAGAAATAGTTTTTCATATTGGGAACTTCAAAATATATACTTCTACCTTGCACTGGTTAAAGTTACCTCTTCAGGAAGAAGCCCTATTTAAATTTTTAAATTCGGTGTTAAATTCTCTTGGGAATAAATATCCATTATTCCCATTCAGAATAACAAAACTAGCCCATTTAGCATTTTCGTAGATCATCTCATTCCCCCATCCTGGCGTATAATATGGTAATTGAAAATACGTAAACCTGGCATATGAATGTACTTACTTACTGAACCAACCTACAATGGTGATTAAACCAAACAAAATAATCAAACTATAATGAAGGCCTTGCAATTGTTCGAGGCTACCTTAAAACACTCTTCCACACATCCCACACATTGCAATAGAAACCTTTGGCCACTATTACGTTGGCTTATAACACACACTATAATTCTTAAACAACGATACAAATCTTAATTCAACAATAAAACATTACCATTCTGTTCAAGTAACCATAAAGGAAATATGAAAATTCACATATGCAAATCCATTTTCAGTCCCCACTACAACTCTAGATCTCTGAAGGGAACTCGTAAATGTGGCAAGATGAGGGTGATGCTTTCAAAAATTCCAAAAAATTATAGTCTTCACATAGATATTATGGATTATAAGCCAACTTTAAATATCAAAAATAGTTGTTCATATTAGCAACTTCAAAAGAGATACTTCTACCTTGCATTGGTTAAAGTTACCTCTTCAGGAAGAAGCCCTATTTAATTTGTTAAATTATGTGTCAAATTTTCTTGGGAATAAATATCCTTTATTCCCATTCCGAATAATATAAATAGCCTATTTAGCATTTTCATATATCATCTCATTCCCCCATCCTGGCGTATAATATGGTAATTGAAAACACGTAAACCTGGCGTATGAATGTACCTACTTATTGAAACAACCTATAATGGTGATTAAACCAAACACAATAATCAATCTCTCACGAAGACCTTGCCAACTCAGAAAAATCTTGCCACAAATGTTGAATATGATTTGAATTCATAGTGGGTCAATATAGGTCTATTTGGGGGTGTTGTTTATAGGCCCGGTTTCTCTATGTTGAACTATAATATAAATGGGCCTTTAAAAAGCTTGTAGATAGATTCTTTATGTCTTGTTGATGGAATGGAATATGCATTAGTGTTCTGGTTGTTTTCCTTGTAGGAGGCTTGGTTTAGGATGGGTATTTTATTTCCATAATATCTATACCATGATGTAAGTTGTAATACTGGTGCTTATGTTAGCTACAAGCCTTCATAAGAGTAATGAGATTTAGTGTGTTTTATTTGACTATGTTTACATATATACTAATACGTATGAGCTATACCCATACAAGCTACATCATTACTTGTATTCCTTAAACCAATCATAGTTCACAGTGTTTATAGAACTAGTGTGTTGTAATTACGATAGAATATACTAATACGTATGAGCTATACGTGTACAAGTTACATAATTTTTTGTATTCCTTAAACCAATCATAGTTAATAGTGTTTATATAGATAGTGTTTTGTAAGTACGATAGAACAGTAATAAATGAATATGGCTCATTACTCCTTATAACTATGTAAGCAATGATACACTGGATTCAATTAGATCACTCATAGGCTTTATGTTACTTTATGCATGTTCTGTGGTTTCCAATATATGTAACACTTATTGGAATTAGACTCATATGAAACACCTCTAAGTAAAGGATCTATCAACCTTTACATCTTCTAACAGATGTTACTAATCACTAGTGTACCAACTTTTCTCTTTATAGAAACATTACATGGTAGAGATAATACATTATTATAATAATAATAACAAGATTAATATGACTAATTGGCATATATGAGAAAACAAAACGATTCAATCTCTCTATATTACTAGTAATTATGGAGCTTTAATCCTTCATAATTTGGTTGTGTTTGTTTTCCATGCTATACTACTCATTGTGTTAAATGTTTCTGTGTTATGGGAATAGCTAAAGCTTAATATGCCTTAATTATTTTTACAAATAGGTTTTTAATGATGTCTAATTTAGGTCTCTAAGAGAGTTGAATTTATGCTTCTATCTCAGCCTCAAATTTCATATAGAAATTTGCATTGTATGAGCCATAAGACTTCACATTATCTGTATTAAATGTTTCTGTGTTATGGGAATAACTAAACCTTAATATGCCTTAATTATTTTGAAAAATAAGTAAGGTAGATATATGAATTTATGCTTCTATCTTAGCCTCAAATTTCTTATAGAACTTTGCATCCTATGAGCCATAGGACTTCATATTATCTGTGTTAAATGTTTCTGTGTTAAGGGAATAGTTGAAACTTAATATGACTTAATTATTTTTACAAATAGGTTTGTAATGATGCCCAATTTAGGTCTCTAAGAGACTTGAATTTATGCTTCTATCTAAGCCTAAAATTTCATATAGAACTTTGCATTGTATGAGCCATAGGACTTAACATTATCTATGATAAATTTTTCTTTGTTAAATTTTTATGTGTTATGGGAATAGTTGAACCTTAATATGGCTGAATTATTTTGACAAATAGGTCAAGTCTCTAGGAGAGCTAAATTTATGCTTCTATCTCAGCCTCAACTTTCATATATAACTTTGCATCCTATGGGCCATAAGACTTCACATTATCTGTGTTAAATGTTTTTGTTGTTGGAAATACTGAGGTGGGGGGGTGAAACAATATTCATTTCAATTAGAGCATTAGTTAATCTTCAATTGTTATCAGTGTTTGTATAATGATAGCAGCAAACAAAAGGAACACAAATGCACACAGTTTTTAAGGTGGAAACCGTCTCCGGGACAAAAACCACCTGAATGATTTTCTAATAATTCTTTAATATTCAACTCCAATTGAAACTAATGCTCCAACTTCCTAGAATCTAGAAAATCATTCTTCTCAAACTCCCACTAGATGGAAGCTCCAACGCCCGAGATTCTTCAGTAGTCAACTAAATGGATTCCCCAACACCCAATGAGCTGCAACTCACCCTAGCACCACCCTACCACCCTGAAGTTTTCACAGGATTGAACCTATTAGTGACTTCATGCACCAGCCTAGCACCACCCTACCACCCTATAGAAGAATGAACTCTCTTACCACTACAAGAAAAAGGCACATTGGTGAGGGGCGAAAATGGTCACCATAAGCTCATTGGTGAGGGTCAAAAGAGTCTTCGTCACCAAAAACTGAACGTCACCAAAGGTGGTGTCGCCGAAAGTATAAGTGTTGTGGTGACATTCAAGGTCTGTCACCAATAATGATTTATAGTGACGAATAGTGACCATCACCATTTCATATGAGCAATGGTGACGGACAATAGCCTCCGTCACCAAAAAATTGAACGTCACCAAAGGTGGCGTCGCCAAAAGTATAGGTGTTGTGGTGACACTTAAGGTCCGTCACTAATAATGATTTATAGTGATGGATAATGACCGTCACCATTTCATATGAGCAATGGTGACGGACAATAGCCTCTGTCATCAAAAAACTGAACGTCACCAAAGGTGGCATCGCCGAAAGTATGTGTTGTGGTGTCATTAAAAGTCCGTCACGAATATTGATTATAATGACGGATAGTGACCGTCACCATTTCATATGAATAACAACAATTTTTTGTGATGGACCTTTCATGGCCGTCACTATTGGTGCATATATATGGTGAAATTCATTGACTGTCACCATAAACTCATTGGTGACATCAAGGACCGCCACGAATAATGACTATAATGACAAACAGTGACCCTCACCATTTCATATCAACAACAACGATTTACGGTGACAGACCTTTAATAGTCGTCACTATTGGTGTGTATATATGGTGGGGTTCGTTGACCGCCACCATTTCATATTTTGCTAAGGGTCAAAAAATGTCACCATAAGCTCATTGGTGATGGTCAAAAGAGAATTCGTCACCAAAAATTGATCTTCGTCATTCCCTATATATGAATATCAGGGCACGATGGAATCAAACCACCAACCTCCTTCTTGTAAATCGGGTGCTCTTCCATTGAGCTGGCACCCTTTAAAGAATTTGACTTTAAAATAGTAATTGCCCCTAAAGGTGCAAAGATACACAAAGGAATAAGAACCAGGAAAACTGAAAGAATTCATTGTCCTTATTCCTATTTTTATTCTACGACACTCTACAAAGTATGATCTTGATCTATGATGTATTTGTGTCAAGTGGTTCTAATTTAATAGTAAATTTTATATTCAGATAAAATAAATGAATAAATAAGAGGCCTTACGAGCTAATTTTCAATCCTTACACTAAAATCTCTTAATATTCAAGTCTATGGAACAACTCGTTCAAAGTTCAAACTGAAGTAGATTTTAAATGGAAAGCCTAAAACCAGCGAAGTAGTTTACAAGTTAACATTTTGGATATAAATTCTGTTCAATTTATATGACAAGTTATGCCATAACCTTGAAACTAGTTTCTTAGCTAAAAGATTTTCTTAAGACAACAATGACAAAGAAAGATAGTCATGGCAAGAAAAATTCTCTTGTTTTTGCTAATGAGGGTGCATGTAACTTGATAAAGGTTGTATGAGAGTATCAAACCATAAACAGTTTCACTAAAACATGGAAATGACAAAGTCTTGTTAAGCAACAAAATTTTATTTTAATATATGAAAAGCATCGAGCTAAATGATATAATTAAACTAAAATTAACTGTAAAAAAATGAAATTTCCATCATATACCATCTGGTTTGGTTAGTTCTTTAGAAAGAGAAAGTTCAATTTCATGATCCAGCTCCTCATCTTGATTATGTAATGGACCATCCTGAACAAAAATGTCCACATACAACAATCAATGTTATTGTATTGGTAAGACTTTTGATATAATCTATCAAAGCAAGTACTATGTAGGAGAATAACTGGAAAGCACAACTAAAAATTTGAATCACAACATAACAATATAAAAAAACATGCAACAGGAAAGGAACAACTCACCAATTTGAGAAATATGCAACATGTAACTGCTACTAAAATATAGTCGATAAAATTAAACTAAACTCACCTAACACTAGTAAATTTGGCCCAATTTCCGACGGCCAAAGTGTCGTTATTTCGACACATAGTCGTCGCAAGAGCAACAGTTTGAGGCCAGACAAAGTGTGGTTAGCCATAGAGTCATAATTCTAACACTTCAATAAAGTGTTGGAAGAGTGACACTTGTTCTGACGCTTTATTGAAGTGTCGTAATACCGATGCTTTTAAAGTGTCACAATACCGACGCATTTAAAGTGTCACAATACTGACGTGTTTCAAAAGTGTCGCAATACCGACGCTTTGCAAAAGTGTCGCAATACCGACGCCAGGAAGAAGTGTCGCAATACCGACGGACAATTAAAATTTTAAAAAATAAAAAATAAAACGTCGCAAGATCGACAAAATTTAAATATATATATATATTTTAAATGAAACTTTAAAACTGGACTTGCATACAGGCCAATATGTGCAAGCTGGAAATCCATGCTCTCCACTAATACTTGGTAATTTAGTGCACAAGGCATCAAGAGAGCAATAGACTAATACTTGGTACATGATTACAATAATATTTCCTCAATTAGCATCAAGAGAGCAAATAGAACTTGCAAAACGAGAAGGGTAAAAAAAATCACGATTACGGAACCACTTCACAACAACATTTGCATTCAATTAAAGTCACTGAAATGGAAATAGGATAAAAAGTGGATATACAGTAGAAATTCTCGTGTGTTGGTTAAATTGTTTTAAAAAAAATGAAACTTTAAAACTAGACAGGAAATTGAATAGTACAAGTATTAATCATACTTAACAAAATAGTGCCACATGAGCTTTTCATGTAATGTGGGAATATGGTTGATCAAGCCTTGACTATAATGATGAAAATTAGCTTCCGTAATTGTTCCGAATATATAGGGGAAATTTAGACAAATGAACGAAAATTCCCTATCCTACATTAAGTACATGCAGACAGACTTACCCATATATCATATGTAATGTAGCCAACACTAAGTACTTGCAGATTGACATATACATGTTATCATGTCAGCATGGCTACGTTCAAGCATGGATGGAAGAAGGATCAAAGCCTGGAAGACGAATTTTAAAGAGGGATAAAAGGTAAACCAAGGTTTGAATTGAAAAATATCACTAGAGCCTTCTTTCTAAACAGAATCACAGATATACAAACCCACATATATTTCATGTTATTACTTATTAGTGCATGCATCAAATGTTTCCATCAATCATAAAACTGAGGTTAGATGAACTAAAACTCCTTAACTATTTAGCCACATCACTTGGAGCAGGGAAAAGTCTCTAGAACTATGACACCATAGATTCAGCTGTGGCAAGATTAGCATCGTATGACAAAAAAGCAGTTCAGCAGAAAAAATTACACAGATCTGTTGTAGAAGGGAAATTTGATATGGAAATGGATGTGCATGTTATTTTAGTGTCATGACTATCAATGACAACCCAAAATAGAGCACTGAAAAAAGGTAAAAACAAAATGTTGCTTTCTTAAGCAGAGACTCTGCACATTCCATGCAGGTATTGAAACCTTATTTGCTATACACATCTAGATATCCATAGACATTGCATGCTATCTATACACATCTAGACACCCATATGGCATAGACATTTTATGCTATCCAGAACATACATCAAATGCCTCTGTGGATCTCAAACCTGTGACTAACCTTAATAAACCAAAACTGATTGGTTATATGGGACCCATGACCTGAACAAATTAACGTGTTGAGACCTTAAAGCAAAATTGAACTTTTGTAGGGAAACTTGACATCATAAAACATATGGCAATCCAAAGCAGAAGAATTCAGAATTTCAACCAAAAATTTACCCTAGTAGGGAGCCTGGATATGATTTCATGTAAATGCAAGCAGTTTCTACTCTGACACCAGTACTATCTTGAACAGCTGAAAACAAAGGACTGAAGAAAGGTGAAAACAGAATATCAGTTTCTCAAGCTAAAGAAATTAGAAATCCCATCACAGTCAGCTGAAATCTGCTAAAGGTAACAAGTTAAAACATAATGCCGCTTTCTTAAGCAGATTTCATGCAGACACCAAAAAAAAAAAAAAACTAACTCCAAAAGAAACCACATACATCTCGACTCGCATACAGGCCAATATGTGCAAGCTGGCAATACATGCTCTCCACTCATACTTGGTAATTTAGTGCACAAGGCATCAAGAGAGAAATAGACTAATACTTGGTACATGATTACAATAATATTTCCTCAATTAGCATCAAGAGAGCAATTAGAACTTGCAAAACGAGAAGGATAAAAAAAATCATGATTATGGAATCACTTCACAACAACATTTGCATTCAATTAAAGTCACTGAAATGGCAATAGGATAAAAAGTGGATATACATTATAAATTCTTGTGTTGGTTAAATGTAAAATAAAAAAAATAAAAAAAATAAATGAAACTTTAAAACTGGACAAGAAATTGAATAGTACAAGTATTAATCATGCTTAACAAAATAGTGTCACATGAGGTTTTCACGTAATGTGGGAATATGGTTGATCAAGCATTGACTATAATGATGAAAATTAGATTCCGTAAATGTTCCAAATATATAGGGGAAATTTAGACAAACGAACGAAAACTCCCTATCCTACATTAAGTACATGCAGGCAAACTTACCCATATATCATATGTAATGCAGCCAACACTAAGTACTTGTAGACACATATACATATTATCATGTCAGCATGGCTACTTTCAAGCATGGATGGAAGAAGGATCAAAGCCTGGAAGATGAATTTTAAGGAAGGATAAAAGGTAAACCGAGGTGTGAACTGAAAAACATCACTGAAACCCTCTTTCTAAACAGAATCACAGATATACAAACCCACAGATATTGCATGTTATTACTTATTAGTGCATGCATCAAATGTTTCCATCAATCATAAAACTGAGGTTGGATGAAATAAAACTCCTTAACTATTTAGTCACATCACTCGGAGCAAGGAAAAGTATCTAGAACTGTAACACCATAGATTTAGCTCTGGCAGGATTGGCATCGTATGACAAAAAAGAAGTTTAGCAAAAAAATTTACACGGATCTGTTGTAGAAGGGAAATTTGACATGGAAATGGATTTGCATGTTATATTAGTGTCATGAGTATTCAATGACAACCCAAAATAGAGCACTGAAAAAAGGTAAAAACAGAATGTTTCTTTCTTAATCAAAGACTCTACACATTCCATGCAGGTATTGAAACCTTATTTGCTATACACATCTAGACACCCATAGACATTGCATGCTATCTATACACATCTAGACACATCTAGACACCCATATGGCATAGACATTGTATGATATCCAGAACATACATCAAATGCCTTTGTGGATCTCAAACCTGTGACTAACCTCAATAAAACAAAACTGCTTGGTTATATGGGACCCATGACCTGAACAAATTAACGTGTTGAGACCTGAAAGAAAAATTTAACTTTTGTAGGGAACCTTGACATCATAAAACATATGGCAATCCAAAGCAGAATAATTCAGAATTTCAACCAAAAATTTACCCTAGTAGGGAACCTGGATATGATTTAATGTAAATGCAAGCAGTTTCTACTCTGACACCAGTACTATATTGAACAACTGAAAACAAAGGACTGAAGAAAGGTGAAAACAAAATATTAGTTTCTCAAGCTAAAGAAATTAGAAATCCCATCACAGTCATCTGAAAACTGCTAAAGGTAAAAAGTTAAAACAGAATGCTGCTTTCTTAAGCAGAAGACTCCACATTTCATGCATACACCAAAAAAAAAAAAAACTAACTCCAAAAGAAACCACATACATCTCGACTCGAATACAGGCCAATATGTGCAAGCTCGCAATCCATGCTATCCACTAATACTTGGTAATTCAGTGCACAAGGCATCAAGAGAGAAATAGACTAATACTTGGTACATGATTACAATAATATTTCCTCAATTAACATCAAGAGAGCAATTAGAACTTGCAAAACGAGAAGGGTAAAAAAAATCATGATTACGGAACCACTTCACAACAACATTTGCATTCAATTAAAGTCACTAAAATGGAAATAGGATAAAAAGTGGATATACATTAGAAATTATCATGTGTTGGTTAAATTTAAAAAAAAAAATGAAACTTTAAAACTGGACAGGAAATTGAATAGTACAAGTATTAATCATACTTAAAAAATAGTGTCACATGATCTTTTCACGTAATGTGGGAATATGTTTGATCAAGCCTTGACTATAATGATGAAAATTAGCTTCCGTAAATGTCCTGAATATATAGAGGAAATTTAGACAAACGAACGAAAACTCCCTATCCTACATTAAGTACATGCAGGAAGACATACCTATATATCATATGTAATGCAGCCAACACTAAGTACTTGCAGACTGACATATACATGTTATCATGTCAGCATGGCTACTTTCAAGCATGGATGGAAGAAGGATCAAATCCTGGAAGACGAATTTTAAAGAGGGACAAAAGGTAAACCGAGGTGTGAACTGAAAAAGATCACCGAAACCCTCTTTCTAAACAGAATCATAGATACACAAACCCACAGATATTGCATGTTATTACTTATTAGTGCATGCATCAAATGTTTCCATCAATCATAAAATTGAGGTTGGATGAACTAAAACTCCTTAACTATTTATCCACATCACTCAGAGCAAGGAAAAGTCTCTAGAACTGTAACACCATAGATTCAGCTCTGGCAGGATTGGCATCGTATGACAAAAAAGCAGTTCAACAGAAACATTTACACAAATCTGTTGTAGAAGGGAAATTTGATATGGAAATGGATGTGCATGTTATATTAGTGTCATGACTATCAGTGACAACCCAAAATAGAGCACTGAAAAAGGTAAAAACAGAATGCTTCTTTCTTAAGTAGAGACTCTGCACATTCCATGCAGGTATTGAAACCTTATTTTCTATACACATCTATACACCCATAGACACTGCATGCTACCTATACACATCTGGACACCCATATGGAATAGACATTATATGCTATCCAATGACTATAAATAGGGCATCTCGACCTCATTTCAGAGACAGATTTTCGGTCAAGGTTGTTGGAAATGTTGTCATTGATGGCAAAAGAATTGGAAAAGAAGGAGCATCTGAAACTGTAACCATGAAAAGAGGAAAAGCAAAGCAGCAGTAGAAGAAGAGTGCAGAATTGATGCAGAATTGTCAGAAGACAGAGTAGGAGAAACAAACCATCGAATAGAAAAGAATAACTGAATGTTCTAGTAAATAGTAATTCACCCTGATGGAATTCGTGATAAGTAAGAAATCCATTGAAGGAATTAATGGTTGCGGAGATATGATGGTTTTGCTTGCAGAATCAAGAACTTGAATGTACATTTAGAAGCGGAACTGTGACAGGATAGAACTCCGAACATGCAATGGAAGGTTGATACATTATAGCAGAATTGAAGACAGAATGACATTGAATTGTCTCGATTTGATGTTTGTGAGGAAATCCCGTCCATTGGTTCTTCATTCCCCTCATAGAGGAAGCCTGCGTACAACTAACTCTATCGTGAAAATCCCGTCAGAAGAGAACTACATTTGTTCGTTGTTTATTGGAAATATTGCCGAAGATAGACCAGAGTTAACTAAGTAAGAAGGATAGCGCAAACCCAGACTAACCCTTTGGAATCATGAACGGAACCTGGAAGGAAAGAGGTAGAATGTAACAAAAGGAAGTGCGATGGAACCCTACGTGGAAGAGCGGAACCGTGACCGAGTGAATAGTGAAGGTGGTTTATGGTTTTCATCACACCACCTATGCGGAGTGAGCGGTATTTGAGGAGTTGGGAGTGATTCCATAGATCATTCAACACATGGAAAGGTGGACCCATAGAAAACTGCTTGTCACTGCGCGCCATTACGCGTTATTGTTCGACCCAGGATGCCCAGTGATATTGATACATACCGTTGATCTGGGAATATGCCATCGGACAGTGGCCATGGTTGGAAGGTGCATGAAGGATAACCCAAATAATGTGCACGCCATCGCACATTATTGCCCGTGCAAGTTGCCCAAGCGATATCCGTTGGATTTGATGTTGTGGTGCGATGAAACGTGAGCCCTCCGATCGGATCGATTGTTAGCGATGGGCCTCAGTTTAATTTATATTTCTTGATTTAAAAGCCATTTGATAAAAGTGCTGGTGATTAATATAAAGTTCTATTATATAATTTAAATTGCCAAATGTTGTGGATAATGTTTATTTATCAAATTCCACGAATTTGATAAATAAAATTCCAATAAAAGAAGGAATACCATCAACAACTTGGTGGTTTTGACTCATGGTTTTACTAAAGGCAAAACTATATAAGGAGAAGAGAAATAGAGTACGATGTGTGCATGCGTAAAGGTGGTGAATGAATAAATTTCTCTAAGGAATATCTGCATGGAAGAACTCTGTTCTTAATTGATAAATCTGAATCTACGATGCACCCATGGATATAATGATCTGACGATGATGAATCTCTAGTTTGATCGACTAACAAAATCATGAAGAACTGGTGCAAGTGTACTGAAGAAAATGAATAAATCTGGTGGCCTGCAAGGTATGTTTTGTGGAAACTGGTGGATCCAGTATGAAAATTGAGGAACGTGGTTCGCCGTGGTGCTGAGGGTCGAAGCCTTCAGTGAGGGGGTTGTAGCTCCCTTCTAGTGGTAGCTGGTAAATGAGAGAAGGTTGTAGCCTTTCTGTAGGTAGGTGCCTGCATGCTGGTATAAGTCTGCGCCAGCATAAATTGTAAGAAGTTTTCTTTATAATAAATATTGAAGACTGAGATAACAGCAGCGGTGGTTTTCTCCCAAATTGGGTTTCCACCTTAAATACTGGTGTTCATATGTGTGGCTTATGTTTGATGGTTTGTTCTGTTATTTTTGTTCATACTTACTACTTACTAAACATCTGATGAATGAATGATGCAATGATCTAAGTAAAGACATAATAAGATCTCTGGACATACACATTGGATTCTATAAAATAGAATATGGTTTTAAGAGAAAGAAAAAGTAAAAAAATTTCAGCCCTAAATACTGATTCACCCCCCTCTCAGTATTTTCCCAACAATTGGTATCAGAGCAGGTCCTTCTGAAAAAGCTTAGCCACTAGAAGGAAGATCAATCAAGATGAGCAATCAAGATGGAACAACATCTATCAGGCCTCCACTCTTTAATGGAAATAATTTAATCTTCTGGAAAACAAGGATGAGATCCTATCTTCAGTCTCTGGGAGCAGATGTATGCGAAATTTTTGAACAAGGATATCAATATCAAGCTGCAGTACCAACAGATCCGACGGAAAGAAAGAATTATGAAACAAATGCAAAGGCGGTCAATGCTCTATTGGGAAGTCTAACTGAATCAGAATTTGTCAAAGTCATGCAGCTAAATACAACAAAGGCAATATGGGACAAAATCATTCTGAGTTATGAAGGTGATGCAAAGGTAAAAAGTGCTAAACTCCAAACTCTCAGAATTCAATATGAGAATCTAAAAATGGATAATGAGGAGAGCATTACCAATTTATTTTTACGTCTTGACGATATTGTAAATCATATGAGAAATCTGGGAGAAACAATAACCAAATCTACTTTGGTTGAGAAAATTTTAAGATCACTAACGGCAAAATTTGAGTCAAAAGTTTCTGCTCTTGAAGAAAAGTAGGATCTTCAAAATCTTACTGTGGTGCAACTTCATGGCATACTAACTGCATATGAAATGAGAAGAGGAGGATCATCTGAATTCAAAGAAGCAGTCTTTAGAGCTTCTACAAAAGGGAAGGAAGTACAAAAAACAGAAGGATCAAGATATATCTCAAAAGAAGATGAGGTAAATTTTGTAAAGAAACTTCAACTCGGCACAGGACGGTTTAGAGGTAAGCTTCCTTTCAAATGTTTTGATTGTGGAAGAGTTGGTCATTATGCTGCTAAGTGTCCTCATAAAGAAACACATAAAAAAGGGAAGGAAGTAGAAAGAAGGAATAAGAATCGGTTTAGCACTAGAAAAAGTTACTATACTCATGAAGACAATGATGGGTTATCTGATAGTGAGGAAGAATGTGAACAAGATCTTAGACTTCTCATGGCATTTGAAAAATAATCTAGAGAAGAAAAGGATACTTTTGTGGATGCTCTAGAAGACAGTGATTTTCTTGATGAAAACAATAAACTCAAAATTTTCTTAGAAGAGAGTAAAATAACCATAGAAACTCTGAAAAATTAGCTTGAAGAAAAAGAGAAACACAATGAGAAATTAGAGTGTGAAGTAGTAAGTCTAAGAAAAGAACTTGAGAAAGTAAAGAATCTGAATCTTAGATTTGCTAAAGGATCTGAAACCTTAGATGAGATTATCAAGGTACAACGTTCTCCCCTTATAAAGACAGGTCTTGGATATATCGGAGAATCTTCTCAGGATTCAACACCAAATTATCTAAAAGCAGCTATAATTGGTATACAAAATGCGCTTATAAATAAAGAATAAAGATATTTCTACTGGTCAGCAACATCATCTCAATTTAAAGAACACTAACAGGAGTACCTTTCAAAGAAACACCAATCAGCAAGTAAATTCAAGTAGGAGATTTTATGTTCGCAGAAATTTATTCTTCAATGGACAATGCTTCTCATGTCACAATTTTGGTCATAAAGCTGCTCAATGTGTTGCATATAAAACCATCATGACAAGAGAATCAAGAAAGAAAAGGATTGAATTTGAAACAAAGAAGAATACTTATAACAATTTTTCCCCTCTTAAAAATGAAGTTGAATGTGCTTATTGCAATAACTTTGGCCATGTAGAATCTGAATGCAGGAGAAAAATTCAGCTAAAAGGACATGTTCCTCCAAGCTCCAAAGTATGGAAAAAGAAGGAATCACAGGTTGAAAATTGTTGCATAGCACTATTTTCAGAAGATGAAGAAAACCAATGGTACATTGATAGTGGATGCTCAAGACACATGATGGGTGATAAAGACAAACTTCTTGCATATAGTACTCTAGAAAAGGAAAAGAAGGTTACATTTGGAAATGATACTCCTGCGGTTATTAAGGGAAAAGGGTCTGCTCTTCTAAAAGAAAATGTGAAAGCTAATGAAGTCATGTATGTGGATGGATTAAGGCATAACTTGTTAAGTGTAAGTCAAATGTGTGATCAGGAAGCTAGAAGTTCTCTTTAGTTCAAAAGAATGTAATTAAATGATCTTGATACGGGTAAAGCAATTATCAATTTATCAAAGAAAGAACTCCATAAATACTTTGTATGTATTGAAGAGCTATACAAAATAATGTGCTGATGATATGAGAAAGCTGGCTATATGGCATAGAAGGTTGGGGCATCTGAGCTTTTCTCAAATCAACAAATCAAGAAGACTTAAAGCTGTTCGTGATCTTCCCAATATTTCTCTGCCTGAAAATATCATATGTAAATCCTACCAATTCAGTAAGCAAACCAGAGTACAATTTAATGCCAAGGAAGGATCATCAAGTAAGCCTCTCGAACTCATCCATACTGACATATGTGGACCTATGAGAAGAAAATTCACCACGTGGTGAACAATACTATATCTTATTTGTGATGATTTCTCTAGAATGTTTTGATTCATTTGCTTAATATAGATGAAACATTTGAAATTCAGAATCTTCAAAGCACTAGTTGAGAATGAATTAGATCTAAAAATCAAGTGTCTCAGAATGCAGACCGAGGAGGAAGAATATACATCGAAGATGAGTGCCAATTTTGCCAGATAACAACAAAAAGTGAGTTTTACGTATTTGGCCTCCCATGACAAAACCATTCTGAAAGAATGAATAGAGCAGTTCAGAAACAATGGCTAAACTATATGATAATTCCATTTGCCCACATTTTGGAGAAAAACACATGCAATGATAAACATTCTCAACAAGGCACATGTTCGTGTAAATAGTGATAAAACTCCATATGAACTCTGGTATGGTAATCCTCCCACTGTAAAGCATTTTAGAATTTTTGGAAGCAAATGCTTTATCAAAAATAATGATGAAAAACTTGGCAAGTTTGAACCCAAAGCAGATGAAGGAATACTCCTTGGTTACTCCTCTAGGAGTAGAGCATATAAATGTTACAATAAAATACTTCGGAAGATTGTTGAATGTATTGATGTTGTTATTGATGAGTCTCCTGCAGCTCCAAAAGAAGAAAAAAAAACAACAGATGAAGATGATGATGACATATATCCTTCTACATCAAATAAGGGTGATATAGACAGTGAACCCAATGAAGAACCCAAAGATGATTTATCTGAAAAAGCTCCATCCAGATATGTTCAAAAGAATCATCCAGAATCTCAAATTTTGGGAGAAAAGGGATCAGGTGTACAAACAAGAAGGACTCTTGTGGGATCTTCTAGCAATCTCGCATTTCTGTCCACTATTGAACCACACAATGTCAGTCAAACTAGCAAAGATGAATGTTGGATTCAAGCCATGAATGAAGAGCTTGATCAAATTGAAAAGAATCACACTTGGGACTTAGTACCAAGACCTCATAAAAAAAATGTCATTGGAACTAAATGGATATTCAAAAACAAGTTAAATGAGAATGGGGATGTTATAAGAAATAAAGCTAGACTTGTTTGCAAGGGGTATGCTCAACAAGAAGGTATAGACTTTGAAGAAACTTTTTCTCTTGTAGCCAAACTTGAAGCCATAAGAATGTTCCTTGCTTTTTCAAGCTTCCAACAAATCAAAGTTTATCAAATGGATGTTAAATCTGCTTTTCTCAATGGTGATCTAGAAGAAGAACTTTATATAGAACAACCAGAAGGATTAATTTTGGGAAATGATGAAAAACTTGTTTGTAGACTTAAAAAGGCTCTATATGGTCTCAAACAAGCTCCAAGGGCATGGTACTATCATCTTGAAAAATATCTTCATCAACAAGGATTTTCAAAGGGGTATGTTGATAGCAACTTATACACAAAAAACTGAAAATGACAAACTATTGATTGTAGTTGTATATGTTGATGATATCATTTTTGGAAGTAATGAAGAGTCTATGAGTCAGAAATTTGCTTCCGATATGCAGCAAAAATTTGAAATGTCTTTACTTGGGGAACTAACATTCTTTCTTGGCTTGCAAGTGCAACAAGCAACATATGGCATGTTCTTATCACAAGCAAAATATCTTAAGCAAATATTGAAGAAGTATGGCATGGAAGATTGCAAACCTGTAAGTACACCAATGATAACTGGATGTAATTTCAGTTCTAATGATGATTCCCCCATGGTGAATCAACCAGAATACATATCTATGATAGGAAGTCTACTCTATCTCACTGGGACAAGACCAGACATTATGCATGCAGTTGAGATTGTTGGAAGATTCCAAGCTAATCCAAAAGAGTCTCACCTTCAGGCTGTGAAAATAATATTCAAATATCTACAAGGAACTCAAGACTTTGGACTATGGTATCCAAAGAATGTTGATCTTACTCTTCATGCATACACTAATGCAGATTGGGCTGGAAATGTTGATGATCGGAAAAGCACTAGTGGTGGTGCATTCTATATGGGGCCCCGGTTAGTATCTTGGTTCAGCAAGAAGCAAAGCTCTATTGCCTTATCTACAGCAGAAGCAGAATATGTGGCTTCCGCATCATGTTGCACTCAACTTCTCTGGATGATGCAAACCTTACAAGACTTTCAAATCAAATGTTCACCTCCTATATCCATTATGTGTGATAACACAAGTGCCATCAGTATCTCAAAGAATCATGTTATGAATTCCAAAGACCAAGCACATTCCCATCAAATATCACTTCTTACGTGAACAAGTGCTTGAACAAAAAGTGAAATTGGAGTATGTTCCCTCCAAAGAACAAGTTGTTGATATATTTACCAAACCTCTACCCAGGGAAGCGTTCGAATATCTCCAACAGAAACTGGGAGTAGTCTCTGCCATGTAGAAGATCAGATCTACTTAAATACAAAAGATTAAATTGGTTGTGAGGTGCTGTTGGGCATCTTTGAATGCACAGGCTAAGGGGGAGCATTAGTCATATGAAAAAGATGCATTGTTGGCATTTATAAGTCATTTTTGTTTGAATATACAGCATGATCTCAGGGGGAGCATGGTATTTTCGGTTCAAAGGATCTTGATCAACTCTTTGCCATTGATGTCAAAGGGGGAGGAAAAGCAAAAAAAAGGGGGGGCTTCTATAAAAAAAATCAGAGGAGGAGTATTGCCATCAATGCTAAAGGGGGAGATTGATGGAAATGTTGTCATTGATGGAAAAATAATTGGAAAAGAAGGAGCATTTGAAACTGTAACCATGAAAAGAGGAAAAGCAAAGTAGCAGCAGAAGAAGAGTGCAGAATTGAAGTAGAATTGTCCAGAGACAGAGTAGGAGAAAAAGGCCATCGAATAGAAAAGAATAAGTGAATGTTCTAGTAAATGGTAATTCACCCTGATGGAATCCGTGATAAGTAAGAAATCCATTGAAGGAATTAATGGTTGTGGAGATATGATGGTTTTGCTTGCAGAATCAAGAACTTGAATGTACAGTTAGAAGCGGAACTGTGATAGGATAGAACTCCGAACATGCAATGGAAGGTTGATATATTATAGCAGAATTGAAGACAAAATGACATTGAATTGTCTCGAGTTGATTTTTTTGAGGAAATCATGTCCATTGGCTCTTCATTCCCCTCATAGAGGAAGCCTACGTATAACTAACTCTATCGTGAAAATCCCATTGGAAGAGAACTACATTTGTTCGTTGTTTATTGGAAATTCTGTTGAAGATAGACCAGAGTTAACTAAGTAAGAAGGATAGTGCAAACCCAGACTAACCCTTTGGAATCATGAATGGAACCTGGAAGGAAAGAGGTAGAACGTAACAAAAGGAAGTGCGACGGAACCCTACGTGGAAGAGCGGAACTGTGACCGAGTGAACAGTGAAGGCGGTTTATGGTTTTCATCGCACCACCTATGCGGAGTGAGCGGTATTTGAGGAGTTGGGAGCGATTCCATAGATAATTCGACACGTGGCGAGGTGGACCCATGGAAAACCACTTGTCACTGCATGCCATCGCACATTATTGTTCGACCCAGGATGCCCAGCGATATTGATACATACCGTTGATCTGGAAAGATGCCATCGGACGGTGGCCGTGGTTGGAAGGTGCGCGAAGGATAACCCAAGTACGGTGCGCCATCGCGCATTATTGCCCATGCAAGTTGCCCGAGCGATATCCGTCGGATTGGATGTTGCGGCGCGATGAAACGTGAGCCCTCCAATCGGATCGATTGTTAGCAATGGGCCCCAGTTTAATTTATATTGCTCGATTTAAAAGCCATTTGATAAAAGTGTTGGTGATTAATATAAAGTTATATTATATAATTTAAATTGCCAAAGGTTGTGGATAATGTTTATTTATCAAATTCCATGAGTTTGATAAATAAAATTCCAATAAAAGAAGGAATACCATCAGCAGCTTGGTGGTTTTGACTCATGGTTTTACTAAATGCAAAACTATATAAGGAGAAGAGAAATAGAGTACGATGTGTGCATGCGTAAAGGTGGTGAATGAATAAATTTCTCTAAGGAATATCTGCATGGACGAACTCTGTTCTTAATTGATAAATCTGAATCTACGATGCACCCATGGATATAATGATCTGACAATGATGAATCTCTGGTTTGATCGACTAACAAAATCAAGAAGAACTGGTGCGAGTGTACTAAAGAAAATGAATAAATCTGGTGGCCTGCAAGGTATTTTGTGTGGAAACTGGTGGATCCAGTATGAAAATTGAGGAACGTAGTTCGCAGTGGTGCTGAGGGTCGAAGCC
The DNA here is from genome assembly GCA_034641835.2 of Pinus albicaulis. Taxonomy (NCBI): domain Eukaryota; kingdom Viridiplantae; phylum Streptophyta; class Pinopsida; order Pinales; family Pinaceae; genus Pinus; species Pinus albicaulis. The sequence continues at coordinate 464,709,097 of CM076581.1, read as the reverse complement.
TTCATTGAGGGGGTTGTAGCTCCCTTCCAGTGGTAGATGGTAAACGAGAGAAGGTTGTAGCCTTTCTGTAGGTAGGTGCTTGCATGCTGGTATAAGTCTGCGCCAGCATAAATTGCAAGAAGTTTTCTTTATAATATATATTGAAGACTGAGATAATAGCAGCAGTTGTTTTCTCCCAAATTGGGTTTCCACCTTAAATACTGGTGTTCATATGTGTGGCTTATGTTTTATGGTTTGTTCTGTTATTTCTGTTCATACTTACTGCTTACTAAACATCTGATGAATGAATGATGCAATGATCTAAGTAAAGACATAATAAGATCTCTGGACATACACGTTGGATTATGTAAAATAGCATATGGTTTTAAGAGAAAGAAAAAGTAAAAAGTTTTCAGCCCTAAATACTGATTCACCCCCCTCTCAGTATTTTTCCCAACAAAGGTTTGAAGCTAGAAAGTGGTGTGAAATTCATCAAGAAGAAGCCTTATAACCAGTGAGGAGAAGAGAAGGAAGAGCCAAGTCTTTGGCATATTTTTGGGACTGTAATGCATTTATCATTTGTGCACCAACTTGACACTTCATGGTCTAGGCAAGATCTAAGGTAGTTTTGATAATCTAAATGGTTTGTAATGTCCATTGCTTGTATTCATGGTGGCTAGTAGCTGCACTTGTAGTGCATTTTCTTTATTCTTTAAATGACATGACATATTGCTAAATTTTTAATAGTTAAAAAGAAGCATTTGAATATATATATATATATATATATATATAGTTTGGTCAAATGACCTGTCCCACCAGCTACATCAATATGCTGCATTCCTGCAAATGGACTCAATTTTGACACAAGTCTGCAAAAGCCAGATCACACAAGAAGAAATAAAATTTTTCATGCATCCAAAGACAAACTGAGTAGAGATTTGAGGAATTGAAATTCAATGGTTTTAATTATAACAAATAAATATGAACCTATGCTTAAAAAATCCGGTGAAGACCGACACTCATTATGTCATTCATGATGTCATATTTTGAGGCAACACTGCTGAAAACATCACCAACCATTCTGCTTTTCTCCACTTCAGGCACATCTTTAAAGCCTGCACATAGAAGCATGAAAAATGCTTTAGCACAATTAAATTTATAGTTTCCATACCCAAGAACTACAACAAAATAATAATGAGGAGCACATTACATGGAATTTCACAACAAAAAAATAGATTAGTTGTGCCAATGACATCTAGGCATGACATATATAGTATTGTTGGTAACTAGATCTGACTCCTCTGTGATTAAAATCACGACGATTGTTATTTAGTGACATCTAGATGAACATTGCTTCCAAATTCCAAGCAATGACACACCTATTCAATCTAACTGCACCAAGAGCTGCATTCCACAGCCCAAGTGTTTATATGTTTGTGACAGTTGGGGTGACATATTTCTTGTATATGTTAATTCTTCTAAAGTATACGTCTAGGCTAAGATGGTTGATCTTACACTCATGAAATTGTTAATAAGTAACACAAGCCCATCATAACTGATAATTGGTTATGCCAGAGGTATAAAAAAAAATGAGGTGCCAATATCAATTCCATGTGTCAATCTCCATGCTGAGGTGTGAAAACAATGAGAATCGCACATCAAGGTTTTTGAAGACTCCTCGCAGATAAAAAATCCAGGGTCTTTAGAAAACATGGATGCTGGAACCCTTAACTCTAAACTTCAGAAGTTTTACTAAAAAAAAAAATATCGAGACCATAGTGAAACCTTGGTTGATAAGTGCAGAAAAACAATAAAACTAAACAATAACAAGATTAAAAATAGATCGGTCAGAAACAGTGACAAAGTGAATCAATTTAAATCCTGAAAAAACTCAGTACCAAAACAACGAAAAAACATAAAAAATCAAAGTGGCAACAAGAACAATAAATGAGAAGGATATTGCATCTGAATACTTTAAAAGTGGAATGGATGTTTTGAAATGATAGAATTTAGCAATCTTCCCCAGCTCTTATTTTTCATTCTATGTTATTTTTTTGAAGACGGGCTAGATCAATTTCTTCAAGAGATGCATCAAGCACTCCCTTCTTCCGTGTACCTCGTAAATACTATGTTACCGTGAATCCCAATTTTTGTGATAACATTAATAGATTCCAATTTCGATCCTGAATTTTCTTCATATTTTCAAATTAAAAGAATTTTGAATGGTAAAATGTATTTCATTTGTTTATTGTTCTATTTCTTCTTTTTGTATTCCAACAACGTATATTTTTTATTGGTGAGTACATGCATGCAAAATAGAACTGAACACCTTGAGGCACAGATGAAAGCAAATTATAATTTGTATTTCAAAGTTAGTTGAAGCAAAGGACACACCTGAACATTACTTTCTTCCATGAGAATCTTCTTGGCCTTTTCACACAATCCTCTGACCTGCAACCATGAGAAAAACATTCTTAAAAAAATATATTTTTTCTTCAATACATAATTTAATCCATTATCATAACCTACTATATATCAGCTTTATGATTTCTGCACCTAAGCCCAAACAATCTCAATGGTATGTTTTACTACAAAATAGAGGATTTATACCCAAACGTCTACACAGACAACTTAATTGTTTCATAAAACTGTAAAATAATATCTCGGCAATTTATTATCTGAGCGTATCAATGATCTCATGGATTAATAATTAATTCATAGAATTCAATCTCATGAGAGGCTCTGACAAATGTTTCAAAAACGATATATTGTTGGAATTTTCATCCCAACCACATTCCCAGATATCATAGATAACTGACTCCTTTAATATATCTGTGCAATAAAATCTCAACAAGTCATTTTCAAAAGTCTCAACGGTTTGAAGTTTGAACTAATGATCAAACAAATGCAACATCTGCAAAAAAATATTTAATATTTAACATCTTCAAAAGTCTTAACAAGTCACAGCAGCCCAAACCAAATGAGTAGCTGTAGTAAACTAAGCTCCCTCCAAAATTAGCATTCTAATCCCCTGTACCCTCTTGAAAAAACTAGAACAGAAGACAGAACCACAAAAAACAAAATACTTAGGGTATTCGAGGACACGGTCTGTTGTGCCCTCAATTACTTGTCAGATATCAAGGGAATCGAGAAGCATACACCGTTTTCCTAGATCAAAAGGGTTTTAAAAGTCTAATCACAAGATCGGTAGCCAAGGTGACTCCACACTTGTCTAAGACATCTAAATCTATTAACGACTAAACAACCTTTAAAGATGCAAGCACCCGATAAAACCAAAGTTTTAAAAGGCTAATCACAAGATCATAAACCAAGGAAAGGATTGATACACACTTATCCAAGACACTTATAAACCACTACAGACCCTGAGCCACCCAGTGTATACATCCCGAATATTCCACCTAGGTTATATTTTCTTGATAATGACAGATCCAACTCTTGAACGCTAAATGGTCTCACACTTAACCAAAATGAAACGATAAAAACAAAGCATTGCACTAGAACAACGCATTCTGCAGGCCATTGAAACACCATTTCCATTTAAAAATGGTTCGAAAACCCCTAACACCATAAAGAACAGCGGATCAGATTCTAATACAGCCATTCGCACCAAGCATTTTTGCCAACAACCTGAAAATCTGCCTAGCAGGGGTTCGTATGCCTCCGAGTCCGTGTGCCAACATGGTGTACAAGCACCGTCTCAGCAAAGAGAGGGCACATTTTCTTATACCTTTACAAAACCTAGGTTTCACAACAGAAAATTCTGAAAAAGAAATGGATCTCGAACAAAAACTTCATACGAAATGCATAGATTTAAAGCGGCGGGTTTAAGGGTTGAAACTACTAGCCTCCTCTTTTGAGAGGGGCTTGCACTGCATTAGCTATTCAATATGGGCATTGAGTTAGCCATAACCGCTGGACGACGAGATTGGCTCCGTGCTCATCTTGTTCAGCGTCGAAATGCTCTCCTTTCTCTCTCTCCCCTTCTCGCCCCCGCTGTCCCTATGTCTTTCGGCCACTTCGTGAGAATTGACCCCTTGACCTTGTCGTTGTTGTCCATTGGTCCGCACTGCTACTGTTGCTGCAGCTTTCTATCGAACAAAAATAAAGTATTTGTGTGTGCGATATATGCGGCCTTTAACGAATGCCTCCCTTTCTTGGTTTGGCCCGGTCAGTCTTTGGCAGAGCGCATTATTTTTATTATTACGATGATTTATTAACGATTATTATTTTAGTTTAAGATTTTAATTTTATTTTAAGATTTAACTCTCATATTAACTCTCATATTTCTTAAATTTTTTTAATTTTAATTTCGGTATTGCTTTTAATTCTTATGTTTTTTTTTTTATTATTGTTGTAATTTGTATTTTTTTATTAATTTTAATTTCTATTTTTTTTAGATTATGTTAATTTTAATTTAAGTTTCCAAAATCATTTAAATTTATTTCTAATCTTCTTGTTTTGATGTTATTTTAATATTAATTTAAGTTTCACATTATTTTCTATAATATCTTAATTTTAATATGAGTTTCCGTGTATGTCTAATTTTTTGTTTAATGTTATCTTAATTTTAATATGAGTTTCTATGTATCTCTAATTTCCTTGTTTTCTATGTTGTACTCGACCTAACGATGCCACAAGGGAGCAAACGGAAAATGGTCCGCTCGAACGTGCACAAGGCACTCGAGCGGTCACAACTTAGCGAAACTGATACAGGCACCCTCAAACGAAATGGCCCGACCCGAACGTGCCCAGTCGGGTGACCTCACATTGCGCGACACAGCGCACCTAACGAACGATGTGATGCTGGGGCTACCTGACATAACGCCACATTTTCCTCTTTCTTGTGCATATAAATGCATCCCAAAATTTTCACCCCCAATAAATCTCAACAATCTGGGCAACCTTACAATGTTATATCTTTTGAACTAGAAATTTCAATAACATAGGTGCGGAAGCTCTTTACCCTTCTATATGGTTATGAAATCATACCCTTTACTGTGCATCAAAATGTATGCACCTGCTTAATCCTCTTATCTGGCAATTTAGAGTATTACTGTGCGGAAGCTTCTTTTAAAAGGTTATAAAGCCCTCATTGTATACTATGTGAAATTGTATAAAAACCCATATTACATAGAGGTCCAACAATCAAATCAGAGGACGGGAGATATCTAATGAACCCTATGGTTTAGACCATATAATAAGGATTATCGGTCCCACCACCTAATACTCCATTAACACAATTCTAACGTCGATTTAAAACAAAACCTGAAAAACAATGGGGTCCCACAATACAATTTAACTTACCTCCCCATTTGATAGCCAGAGGATTATCGCATTTTACCTTGCCAAATCAACGATCATCGCGTGACCAACTTGTGTGCTTTTTAACATCCCTCTCCGCTTGTTAATATCTGTGCAACTTAAGAGTGTGACCACTATCGATCCTTGTTGCCGCTTGATCAGACGAGTATCGCACTTTCTTTTGAACGAGCTTTAACCCTCCAAAAAAGTGTGAAATGGGTTGTTTTGTAATATAGCCTTATGCCACATGTTGAGCACAGAGACATATCGCATTTTTATTTCAAAAATCGAATACCACTTTTAAACTTTGTGAATACCACTGGGTTGGTTCCAAAAACCATTGTCTCTGTTTACGTTCCTGGTTCCGCTTCCTTCTCCCTCATGGTTCCATCCACCTCTTAACTACATTTTCATTCAATTTGGGTCCTTGCAAGTTAAACCACTCCATCGCATAGTGTTAAGGTTTCATTATAAAACCTCACCATCACTTCCAATATCATGAACAGAGGTTAACATCCCTCCTGATTCACCTCGGCGCTTCCAACGCAAACCACAATGTTGGTATAATTGACATCAACTCTTCCACCCATTCAGGGCCTTATCTCCGAACTATATCATAGAGTTCTCCCTTTACACAATAAATATCCTCTATCTATTAGGAACTTAACCACACAGGGTCAAATTCACAGGACTCAACCACAGTGTGCCAGTTATCCATCAAAGGCATGCAGAAACACCATTACCCCTAGATATTAGAGTTCCATTCACACAGTTAACTACAGAGGTCCAAAACATTCTCACGCAGACCATATATATATATATATATATATATATATATATATATATATATATATATATATATATATATATATATATATATATATATATATATATATGGAATCCTCAGTCAACACAGGAATTTAACCATTCATGAATTAATCAATGCACATATGAGACTAAACAGGTTCCTTCATATAAATGAAATTACTTACAGTATTCTAGTCCTCGGCCAGATCTTCTAATTTACTGGCCTTCTATTCTCCTACTCAGCCTCTCCTGCTCTCTAACTCTATGCAGTTCTATGCAGGTCTATGCCACAGAGGCTTATTTATACAAATTAACAATAATCATTTCATCTTCCCTTAACGCTCAACAAAACTCTGAAATTCCTATAGTTCTAAATTTAGCCTAATCCCCAGATAAACTGAAACTGAATATCTCTTCATATGCCCACTAATCATTCGAAGGAAGTTACAATTCTCTGCATTTAACTAAAATAAATAAAAACCCACTAAATTCACTACATAAAATCTAACTCTTTTGAAAACTAGAAACCCCTAAGTCTAACAAAAATGCATGGAAATTGTTTTAGCCTAATGCCTCTACATCACGATGCCACAAGGGAGCAAACAAAAAACGGGCCACCCGAACGTCGTGGACCAGGCACCCGAGCGGTCACAAATTAACAAAACTGATACGGGCGCCCTCGAATGAAACACCTCGACCTGAACGAGCCCGGTCGGGCAACCTCACACGCCGTGACACACCACACCCGACCAAATGATGCCATAAGGGAGAAAATGGAAAACAGGCTGCCCAAACGTGCATAAGGCACCTGGGCAGTCACAACTTAGCAAAATTGATACGGGCACCCTCGAACGAAATGACCCGACCTGAACGTGCCTGGTCGGGCGACCTCACATGGCGTGACACGGTGCGCCAAAATGAATGATGCCACAAGGGATCAAACAAAAAACGGGCCACACAAATGTGCACAAGGCAACCGGGTGGTCACAACTTAGCAAAATTGATACGGGCGCCCTTGAACGAAACGATCTGACCTGAACGCACCCAGTCGGGCGACCTTACATGACGCGACATGCCGTGCCAAAATGAACGATGCCACAAAGGATCAAATGGAAAATGGGCCATTCGAACGTGCACAAGGCACCTGGGCAGTCACAACTTATCAAAACTGATATAGGCACCCTTGAACGAAACGACCCGACCTGAACGCGCTCGGTCGGGCGACCTCACACAATGCGACACAGCGTGCCCAACGAAAGATGCCACAAGGGAGAAAATGGAAAATGTGCCACCCAAACATGCAGAAGGCACCCGAGCGGTCACAACTTAGCAAAACTGATACGGGCGCCCTAGAACGAAACAACCCGACCTGAACGTGCCCGGTCGGGCGACCTCACACGATGCGACACGGCGCACCCGACCGAATGATGCCACAGGGGAGAAAACAGCAAACGGGCCGCCCAAACATACACAAGGCATCTAGATGGTCACAACTTAGCAAAACTGATACGGGCGCCCTTGAACGAAACGGCCCAACCTGAAGGCGCCTAGTCAGGCGACCTCACATGGCGCGACACGACGCGCCCAAATGAACGATGCCATAAAGGAGAAAACGACAAGCAGGCTTCCCAAATGTGCACAAGGCACTTGGGCGGTCACAACTTAGAAAAACGTATACAAGTGCTCTCGAATGAAATGACCCGAACCAAACGCGCCCAGTCGAGCAACCTCACACGATGCGACATGACGCGCCCAAACAAACAATGCCACAAGGGATCAAACGACAAACGGGCCACCCGAATGTGCACAAGGCACCCAGGTGGTCACAACTTAGAAAAACTGATACGGGCGCCCTCGAACAAAATGGCCCGACCTGAACTCTCTCGGTTGGGCGACCTCACACGACGCGACATGACATGCCCAAACGAACGTTGCCACAAGGGATCAAACGACAAACGGGCCACCCGAACGTGCACAAGGCACCCTGGTGGTCACAACTTAGCAAAACTAATACAAGTGCCCTTGATGCGTATGCATAATCATCGATGGTGACGATTTGTCATCGGAACCAGGAGAAGAATGCGGTAGAAAATACAACTGTCGACTACCCTGCATGTCGACCCATAAGTTCCACCCATCTCTGCATCTGAGGCTCTCTAGGACTAGTGATATCTAGTGTCACATGCTGTGGCTGCATCAATGGAATCTGTTCCAAAGCAAATGATATGAGGATCGAACCATAACTGAAATTCTTTTTCCTTCCTACTTTTGCTTTATTCAGTTGTTCCTTTATCTAAGAAAGAACAGCTTCAGACCAGTTGAAGACTGTTGGCTCGAGAAACTTTAGTGCATACTGAATATAAGATCTGTTAGCCACATGTAGTGTCACTGTGCCAGCAAGTTTTGCGATTGTGAACAAGATGGTTATCAAAGGCAAATCTCTCACTGTACGGATGTTAATCTTCCCATCTTTGCTCGGTTCTACCCCTGCATAACAATACTGCAAAATATAATCTCTCACTAAGCTCCAACGGTAGACCCTGAAAGAGAAATGGGAAAAACCCTCCTCGACAAACCTGTGAGAAAGTACACATCCTCAACAATGATAGGAACCACTTGGTTCTTAATGTGAAATGCCTCTATTGCCGAATCCCATGCATGAACCAAGAACTCAAGAAGCTCAATCAGTTGCCTCATTCCGGATAACTTGAAGTACTTTAAAAATCCACAATCCCTCAGGGCTCTTACAGTACCTGGGTCATTTAGGGCAATCATGTCTTGTTCTTCATATTCTCTTTCTCACCATGTAATCGTCATTGTTATTCGATGGAAACCTGAAACATAAGTAAGAGATCCATTAGAAACCATCCATTGCAGAAAACTAGGTCAATTTTGAGCTAAACATCAAAACAAAAAATTTGAAATGCGCCCAATGCAGGCTTAGGCTTGAGACAATGCATTGCACATGCAGGTACCTTTCACTGTACCTGCTATGCAACGCAGGTTTCGATGCTTAAGGGTGCATTGCCCTCTTTTTTGGGAAAATTTAACCTAGGGGGTCTTAAAACCCTGGAAAATTGCAAGAAATGGAAATGAAATGATTACCAATATAAAGAGAAGGTTCATGGCACTAACTTAGAAGAAACGATGACGAAATCTGTCTACAGAAATGACTGGAATCAACGACTGAAGTTCGGGGGCAAAATCAGGTTCAGAGCTCCAAAATGAAAATGGTAACTATGGAATGGAAAAATTGAATAGTAAAACTACTTTTAAATAGTCATTTAATTATTTGCAAGTTAAATTTATTGTTGTGACTATAGTTTTATTATGTTTTTATCATGAAACAGGTATTTTTAATCTGTTTGATGTTGCTCTAAATAGGAAATACAACTGATGAACAGAATATTAGTCATGAAAATTTATTAAGAATGACTTGACCACAAAGCATGCTTTTTCTCCTTATTTTTCGAGCTTTGTTAAAAACGAAAATGGATTTGAAGCGCACTTTTATCTCTTTTTCGAGCTTCCATAACAACGAAAAAGGAACCCCTGAAGTCTTCTTTCAGCTCTTTTCAGACTCCGATAATGTGAAAATATTGTCGAGCACTTGTCATTTCAAGCTCATTAAATTAAATGAATTGACATCTACTCAGTATAAGTTTAACCCTTTTCCGAACTGAGATAGATTATTTATGAAAAAGGAATACCATTGGTTAAACATGACCAAAGAGGTTCTTTCAAATATTATTTTACACTTTTTCGGATCTGAGAGACAAATTTACGAAAAAGTAATTATGGATTTCTCTTTCGTCCTCTTTTTCAGACTCTCTAAATATGAAAAAGGACCGGGTTGTCACTGTCGTTGAACTTGTTAAATAATAAAATAGCGACAGGCTTGTCAATCATGGCAAGAATCGAGTTTCATTCATCGCTAGACTCGTTAAATTATTAATTAGCGATACTTCATTCTTTATTCACCCGAATGGTTTAATTATAGATCAAGCAAATGCTATCCTCTTCAAGCTTGTTAAAAAATAATGAGGTACTAGTCGACAAATGACCGAGGAAAAATTTGGGAAGAACGAACAATATTTTCTTTATGGTAGCAAGTCGCTCTTGAACATGACACTTCCTTCACTCCATGTCTGTGACTGTTTGGGTTGGGTAATCATCTTGATGGTTCATTCATCACCTATGGTTTATCATACCTTCACTTCAGTTTTGGGTCAATGCTGCCAACTCATCACAGTGTCGACGATATGTTCAAGAGGAGAGGGGAGAGAAGGAATGGAGAGAGAGAGAGAGGGAGAGGAGTGAGAGAGGTAGAGAAGGGTAAGAGAGGGAGATAGTGACACAAAGATGGAAGGGGGGCAGAAAGAAGGATAGAGGGAGGGATATAGTGAGAGGATTGGAGGGTCGACAGAGAGAGAGACGGGAAGAGAGAGCGAGGTAGGAGAGAAAGGGAGAGAGATGAAGTACAATGGATTAAAAAATATATATATTAGGCCCACTCTACACAAATATGTAATATGAGAATTCAGGATAAAGAGAGCAGGCTCCAAAAACAATTTCATAGAAGTATTTATTACTCAAATAGAAGAATGTCATAGCAAGTTTTCATCTCACAAAAGCTCCTACTACAACCTACAAGCTAACAGTACTCACTCTTATTATCTATTTCTACAAATTTCTAACTATTGTGCCCATCCTTTTCATTTATAAGTTAAGATAAGGTGTTGTTAGAAAACAGGCTAATGATAGCATTAGTGGTGCATCTCCCTTGAGCATGAGCAACTCCCTCATAACTTTTCCTTGTATGCAAGGTTTTTCTTTTAGAGTGGTGCATTATCATAGTAGATATAACTCCTCTCCTGAAGGTGCCTCATTCCATAAGTGTGCACTCATGAATGCACCTAAGATGATGGTGTTAATCTCCTCAACTAGTGTGCCATACTTGGTGGGTGTGACCCAAAAACTAGTTCGTCTATCCTTGAAGGTGTTGTTATGAGCTTCTAGCTATATTTATGAATATTTTTGACTAGTGTACCACAATCTAGCTCTACGATCCTGGTGCTACTCAAATTCTCAAGGCTGAGGTGAGACCAACTAGGTAATCTAACACTCTTGAGAATTTTTTTTTTCCAATAACCCAAGATTCTCCCCCAACTTGTCAAACTTCCCCTTTGTTAGGAGCTTTGTCAAACTATTAACCATATGAAAATTTTTCAGAATGTGGTCCAACACTAGTAACTCCCTAATGAACTTGGAATCTTAGGAAATTGCATTGAATATCAATGTGTTTGAAATGGTCATGACACATTGGATTTTCATAGAGATTGATGTAACTTTGATTCTTACAAGAGACAATATTGGGCTTCAACAACTAATTGGTTGACTCTACAATCAAGTTGCAAATCTAGATTGCTTCATAATAAGTATATGAAACTGCCATATACTTTGCTTCAGTGGAATTGAATGCAATTGTTGTTTTCTTCTTGTTGATTTAATAAAAATGATTTATAAAATGATAATAATGATGTTTAAAATGAGCCTTATGATGGTCTATTTATATACATTGATTGTTCACGAGGTGTAGGTGTATGTTTATAACATTATTGCCCTTGAAATATTTGTCTTGAAAGCACAGTAATTAGAATTTTCTTTAGTTAAGCACATTTTTGTGGTGGAATGAAGTTTATCAGATATCTATTTATACTTTGTAGAGGTTTGACTTTTTTTGTCCTTTGAGTGTTGTTGAGGTTTCTTTGTATTTTTTGCATCATAGTCTAAAGTCTTTTGACCTGATTGTTTAACATGAAAGCTTTATGCTTATTGGCAATATATTTGAAATACCTGCATGATAAAGAAAGTGTTATGGTTAATTAAATTACTAATTAGGTACTACAGAAAGAGGATGATGTTGAGAAGGCTTGCATGGGTGACTCTGGGAGCAACCCAGAGGTGGTCAGACAAAGCTCTTCTAAGTTACAAATCTGAAGAGAAAAAACTGGTGATGTATATGTCGTTGCTCAACCTGGGCTGTATGGAAAATCTTGGCAAAGAGTGTTTACCTTTCCATGTCTTCACGAAAGTAGGTTGTCTGGTCACAGAATAAGATCACCACATGTAGGTGATGGTTCTGTAGTAAGTTCTCAGCCTTATCTTCAGAATGGCTAACAGAGAGCATCAGGTTTGAATACAGGATATAATTTGATGAATTTGGAGATTTAGAGTTGAATAAAAAATTGTGGTGATGTTTGGATGGGTGATAATTTGTAGGGTTTTCCATTTTTATAATTTTCTTTGTTATGATTTCTACCATGCTACCTAGTTGCTTTCCTATTTCCCTAGCATTTTAACTTTTTCGATGTCTATCTCTCTATTGTTTCTTGCCCCATTTGAAATTTCATCCTTATTTGGTAGGTTTTTTCTTCAATATAGTGTGAATATTTTTCCATCACACAACTTCTGTGGGGTTTGTCTATGCAAATAGCTTGTAAGGCCCATTCATCAGGGTATTTGATGAACTAAAATGATTATCGATGATCACCAACTAATGGTACCTGCAGAGATTTACTCTAACAATTCTACAGTTTTCCTGTGCCAAAAATTATACAACATTTTAACCTCATGAATTAGTCTCCTCTGTTCTCTTAGTTGATTCTATAAGAACTTATTGCTGTTGTAAAAGCTTTTACTCTCTAGTCCCATTGAGCTATTTCAGTTAATTGTGGACATTGATCTATTTTCATTTCATTTATTCAATTTTTTTGACTGTTATGTGCTGCCTTTGGCCAGTGCCTTCTTTCTTACCTATTCTTTTTCTGCTTAAGCATTCCAACCACCCAGAGCAACGGGGGCAGTAGGAGCCACGCAGTCCAGCCAGAGCCCAGCAGGGGCAGCGCAGAGGCAGCAGGAGCCAAGCAGGGCTGTCGCAGGCCCTGTCAAAGCAGCGCAGAGGCAGTGTAAGCCCTTCAGGTCTAATGTAGGCCCTTAGTGAGTAGCGCAGAGGCCGACGCAGATCAGTTAGGCTAACGTATAAGGATTCAGAGCAGCGTATTACTGTCATTTTTATTTCTCTGTTGGGTGAACCAGTTTTTATGCCCACGATTGTTGTACTTACATTCTGCATAATAATGAAAACCCTCTAGAGCTAGCTGCACCATTTCTCCCACATTGGGGTTTTCCTGGGGATAGTTGTCCAGAAAATCCATGTGTCACTTTGTCTATGAGCATGTTATTCAGTATTTGATCTGTATGTGTAGGTTGCTAGTTGTATTTACTATTTACTTCGCTAATTTATTGAATATTTCAGAAATTAACTTGTAACTTAATTCAAGTAGGAGAATTAAATCAAGATATTGCAATATGGTTTCTTATATTAAGAAATTTTCACATTCCCTAGGTCTAGCCCCATTAGGTAACCTAAGGCAACAATTTCCCAGGAATCTAGCTAGAGGAAAACTTCTATCTCCTAGAGGCAGCCGCATTGCTAGGTGCCCTCACTCTCCTCAGAACTTGGGCCAATTCCGACGGTGGAATCTCTGGATACCTCAAGCCCTAGCTCTAGGATCAAGTTTTGCCTAGGTGTTCCCAAGGATAGAACCTAGTAGGATAAATTTGACCTATCGAATTAAAAACACTTGTCTGATCCTTCCCATCACCTTTTACAAGATAGGAACATCATTGGTTGCTAAATTCCATCCTCGAACTTGGGCTGGGTCCACTTGGCCCCGTGTGGTCCCATTTGGTGTCAAAGGCCTTTCATGAAGGACCATTTGGGAATCCAAGTTCCCAAAGGATTTTAGGGATTGAGAACTTCCTTCATAAGTCTTATTTTTCTCCCTCTGCCCTTCAGTCCCCCTCCTCTCTCCCTAGAAGATAATTCCCTTTCTTAAAAGGAAAGCAAGTCCCACTGTTTATTTTATCTTAGGGAAAGGGTTTCAAGGGTCTCTTCCCACCTATTCATTGACCTATACTCTACAAGTGACTTCCTAAACTACTGGGACTCCACCCATTGGTGAAATTCCATGAAGAGCAAGGAGCCTTAGCTGTGGTGACAATGGGATAAGCCTCCATCATTTCCATTGTCCTAGCAGTTGCCCTCTTAGGAACCCCTTTTAGATCCACTACTAGTTTGAGTGGTAACAAGTTGTTCACAATTCCATTTGTGAACAAATATTTGGTATAACCACTTTTTCCATACTACAACTCCAAGATGAGAAGTCCAAGGCTATGGAGATTTCCCTTCTTCTCATTGAATCAATCCTCTACAATATAGTGAACTAGGGCTAGTTGGTTGGCCCACTTGAATGTTACTTTAGTCCTTCAAAGTCTGCACATCCTTAGGCCCTATACACCTTCCCTTCTACCAATTTTGTTGTCCTTCACCAGAACAAGAGTCAGGGCTCTTCTTTGACAATAACCTAACAACCCTCCAACTGTACTTGGCCTACCATCAATCTACCCAACCACAGTCAATTCTTTTTACTGATCTAGGGCCCACAATATTGTCTTCATCGAGGGCTCTTCAAATCTGCCACCTAACAATGGTTTGAGTCCTCTCAAGATCACTGTTCTTGTGTATCGAAAATTTGATATTTTTTGTCCAATATATGAACAAATATGAACTACTCCTCTTATCATACTTCTAACAATCTGTAGATGACTAAAATAGGGTCACAAATCAACCACTAACAGTCCATTTACTAATTGTTTATAGGTTTCTTCAGATCTTTGTCTAAAACTCTATGGAAATTCCACCAAAATCAACTCCTCTGCATTTCAATCCATTCTTCATATGGCACATTTCTTCTACATGCTCAATCTTCTACTGAGGTTCCACCCTCCTTTGGATCTGTTGTCTCCACACATACTGAATCTGCAAACCATCTTCCAGATTTGCGGTCTTTATTGCAGAAATAAACCTCGCTCTAAGGGTCACAACCCATCTTCTTCTACACAAATTGGTCACAGTCTTAAGGTCATACCTTATGAACTAAACATGCTAGAAAACTGTCCTAACTAGGGCATTATACTTATGTACTTCTAATTGTTGTAGAACAAACCCTATCCACACATAGAAAAAACACGACTCTTGCCTCCATAAGAGACTCAACCTAGCTCATATGGATCCATAGATTTTGGGCATTTCTTTGACTGAATCTTGACATGAACTTTAGATCTCAATGTCGACCCTCAAACTAGGGTTAAATCAGTCAATATTATGCCTGTGTCGACTTCTGTTATGGCTCTAAATTACAGTGCAAGCCCTCCTCCATTTATGTTGGTCTTTATCACAGACCTTGCAACCTACTAACCACCACAAGGAAATTAGATGGTATCAACCCTCTCTTCTATTTCATGTAGAAAATATAACCAATGGGATTCAATCTGATCTTGCAATCATGTACTAAAAAAAGATACTGAATCCTTCCTACAAATTGTGGAAACAAACATAATCGCACAATCACATATAAGTAAGAGAAACAAGTTATCAATCGCACAACACAAGATGTATCTGGGGAAGAAACTACTCAAAACCCTCTATCTCTATTTTGTATTAAGTCAAGGAATCATGAAACAACACAATGCTTAATCTCTCATGAGATTCTCCAGCACTCTGCCAATTGTCTCCTGCTGATCTAGGAAAAATCGGTCTAGTACTTAACCAATTCTCAGCCTTCCTTCAACCTGCCTTGCACATGCAATTCCTATGGAATTAGCTCCATATTAATTAGGAAAATCAACCTTCCTTGATTGCGCAATCCATCATGGCATCCCAATGACTTTATAATTGCACATGGGAAATTTTCTATAAATACAACTGATAGTTATGTTCCTCTGAACTGTGTTACAATAAGGATCAAGGGTCTTTTTATTATTTAAAATAAGATAAAACCCTAAACAACCAAAACCCTATCCTGAGGAGATGTAACACCAAGATTTTATGGGCCCCGTTGGGGTTAGTTGGGCAGCCAACTTCCCGGGGTCGTAACTTGGTCATATGATCTTCGTTTAACACACATGATACCTCGTTAGAAAGATCTCTCTAAGGACTACAACTAATAATATGATTTCTATGAAATCGCCAAACCTTTAATGCCAAAAAAACATCATTTGGGGCCTCAAAATGACTTCGAAAGTTCAGGACCCGAAAAATTGACAAAAATAGTAAATTGTGCTATAATTAAGGAAACTAAAAAACTGAAAGAGACAATGGCGAGGGCCCAAGTGGAATAGGCGGGCGGCCACCAATATCCACCTTGATCACCTTAAATCGAATTTATTGAGCTAACTCAGTCATCATGACTTATTTAATTGACACAAGTTGTTATGAGACGAAATTAAAATTTATTGTCCAATTTATTTAAGGGAAAAATAAATTAGACGCCTCACATTCCTCACTCATGGTACATCAAAATTCCTCACTAGTGTGTATGCATTTTTTTTTTGTCCTTTCTAGTTGCCAATTTCACTGTTTCTTGTTGCAAATTTCAAAACTCCCTCTCAACAAGAAATGAATTCAATCTATCCCCATCTGGTACCTTTGGAATGTTTTGCATGCTACACTTCTCTAGTGTTGCTTTCACCCGCAAATCTTGAAACCGAATAGCCTCCAAACAATTGAATTAGTATAATGCATCTGTCATCAGAGTGTTGTAACTGTTGTTAGCTACTACACCTATCTATTACTGGATTCTCTGCACCACTGCTGACATCTACATCTGTGCCCTTTGAACTGTTGCTAACTTTGATTTGTGCTCCATTATTTGACATCTGTCACTCAGATTTCACTTCACGACATTCGGGATTACACTGGACCAACCCATCCTTCCACAACATTGTACCATGGGCTCTCATAAGCTGTGGCCCGATCCATGAGACACGCCATCTCAATGGACCTTGCCCAAATTTCTTATCTTGGGATTATGTCTACACATAACCCCACCTTACACCTCGAGGTATGGCTGCTCCCTCTTCCCATCTAGCTCGAAATTTTCCCCTCATGGAGGTCTCTTCTTGAGTGAATGGTTCCACTCGGTCTCTTCTCTGCTTCTCCAATTGTGGTAGCTACTCCACAACCTTTTGAGACTGCTTCTCATGAGGATGCATGTTGAGAGGTAATTTATGCTCCCTCTAAACCACCAAGTCTCTAACTTCTGCCTTTATCCTCAAAGATTTGCATGCATCTGGTACCTCAAGTGCATATAGGTTCTTGACTCGCGCATAATGTAATTGTCCCAAAGTTACAAAAAGTTTCTAAAAAAGAGTTGATTTTAAATCGATGATATCTCCCTAATCCGAGCTCCGATTTGACCGATTTGTTTTTCCATTTGGGTAGATTTTCACAAGGAATCCAAATATTCTATTTCTTTTTGAAAATTTTTACACCAAAATATTCAAATATTCTCTACAAACTCGCCGCCCAAAAAATTCGTGCTCTGATACCATGTAGAAAATCTAACCAATTAGATTCAATCTGATCTTGTAATCTACTAAAACAAGATACTGAATCCTTCCTACAATTTACAGAAACAAAACATGATCGTACAATCATATATAAGTAAGATAAATAAATTATCAATCACACAAAAACATGATGTATTTGGGGAAAGCAACTAATCAAAACCCCTCTATCTCTATTGTGTATTAAGTCAAGGAATCATGAAACAATACAATGCTTAATCTCTCATGAGATTCTCTAGCACTCTGTCAATTGTCTCCCATTGATCTAGGAAAACTCGGTCTAGTACTTAGCCAATTCTCATCCTTACTTTAGCCTACCTTTCTCATGCAATTCCTAGGGAATTAACTCCTTATTAATTAGGAAAATCAGTTTTCCTAGATTGCGCAATCCATCATGGCATCCCAATGACTTTATAATTGCACATGGGAAACTTTCTCTGAATAAACTTGATAGTTATGTTCCCTTTAACCTCTGTCTCAACTGGGTAGTCCTCGAAACTGACATGCATGCAACTATTAATAGTGAATTATCAGTTATTTGATTGATCGCTCATTGTGAATTAAATCTAATTTAATTCACTGGACCTCTTACTAGCTCATCACTCAGTTAGAACTAGTTAAAATGATTTTAACTCATTTAATTTAGTTAATTACACTTGCACCCCACTAATGCATCAACTTCAACTGGACCCCAAAAATATTAGAATCCCTCTAGATGCCTCATATTAGACCCTCAACTCGAATTTCTTGAGCTAACTCAGTCATCATGACTTAATTAACTGACACAAGTTGGTATGAGATGAAATTACAATTTATTGTTCAATTTATTTAAGGGAAAAATAAATTAGACGCCCCACATTCCTCACTCCTGGTGCATCAAAATTCCTCACCAGTGTGGGTGCATTTTTTTTTGTCCTTTCTGGTTTCTAATCTCACTGTTTCTTGTTGCAAATTTCAACATTTGTAATTGATGCAACTTTCACACAAAGACACCACTGAAATCACATGCCCCAAAATCTCATGAGAAACCCCTCTCTTAAGCTTTGATCTCGCCATAAGAGTAACTAATAATATGCCATCCTACTTCCTAGCCCAAACTCAACACAAGGTATTGTTCGTTCTTTCCAACCTCGCTGATGATGATATTTCTTGGAGGATGATCATGACCTCCCTTAGCAAACCCTTACCAGCCCTCATACCACCTACTTAGGACCACACTTTCACCCCTTGATGTGCTGTGATAGTGGGAATACATGTCAAACATGCTAAGATGTGCCAAGTGATAAGGCATGCCAAGATATGCAAGGGTGTGTCAATGTGTGCCAAGGACTTTCAAGACAAAAAAAGGGAGAAAAAAGTTAAACTACAAGGAAATGAACACATAAGAGGGTTAATAAATCATCAAATTACCTTTTCCAAGAGGGGCATGCTAGCACTAACACTAGGCGGAAATAGGTGCCAAGTGCAAAGTCTTAGTGCATTCTAAGTGCCAAGTATTCCTTTGTTGCTTCTCATCTACTTTCCAAAAATTGATCATCACAAGTAAATTTAATATTAAACCATGCTAAATCATACCAAGGCATCTCAATGTATTCCATACATGCTAAGACTTTCCAAGCGCCAACAGGTGCCAAGCACCAATATGTGTTAGGGACTAGTGTTATGCACGTTATGAAGTGGAAGGGAATGTTGAAGAGTGCTAAGGTGTGCTAGAGAGTGATAACGTATGTTGATGAGTGTTAAGGAGTAATAGGAAAAAACATTAAGGGAGCACTAGTTAAAAATTCATGGAATTTAATGAATATGAGGAACATGTACTGCCAGATACTAGTGTTAATGGTCAGTGTTAGTTGTCATGCCAAGGTGGGAGTGACAAGGTATGCTAAGCATTGGTAAGGCATGCTAGGGAATATCAAGGCATGTTAAGAATTCCCAAAGTGTTCTTGGGAGTTCCAGGGTGTGCTAATTATATCATGTGCCAATTAATAGTGCCAAGATATGCCAATACATGCTAGGTGCTAAGCATGTGGCACAGGGTGCTAGGGTATATCAATATGTGTCAAGGCAACAAAAGGAAGAACCAATAAGAGGGTTAATAAGTCAGGAATTTATATTTTTGAAAAGGGGCATGCTAAGCACACTAATAATAGGTCCCAATACATGACAAGTGGCATTGTGTGCCAAGTTCTAATGTATGTCAATGCATTCAACCAAGGCGTTCCAGGGCATGCTAGGGACTATATGCAGCATGCCAACACATGCTAGGAGAGTTCCATTTTGTGCTAGCACATGCCACCATGTGCTTGGGCGTCAATGTCATCCCAAGATGTTCTAGGTATAGAGATGTTCCAAGACATGTGGGGTGCTAAGAAATGTTAGTGTGTGCCAAAGCATTAATTTAAGGTGTGCCCAGATTGTTGAGGATTGTTAGGTCTTTCTCATTAATAGAATTTTCAGAGCTCGATTATGTATTAAATAATATATTTCATACACACAACAGTGGAACTTTATCTAAATGGAATTTTCTAGATAATAAACTTAATAGATATTAATCATGTGTTGACTCATAGGAAATCTCTATTCGACTAGTCATTACTTGAGGGAAACGATACATGCTTATTACTTCTTAAAAAATTGACTGAACCTAACCACTATGGCCTTGGACATATTATAAAAATTGCTCCACAATAATGGTATTAAATCATTATCTTTTGACAAAAAATATATTAACAGGAAAATAGAATCATCGAAAACTCATTGGAATGATCAATGATGACGGACATTTTTTGATCATCACCAAAAGTAACAAAAAGAGCATTGGTGAGGGTCATTAAAATTTCGTCACTAGAAGTGTCACCAAAGAGATAATTAGTGATGGGCCTTTAACGACCCTCACCAAAAGTGAAATGCCTTTGGTGACAGACCATAAAGGACCATCACTATATACACTTACAGTGACGGTTTCTAGTGATCAATGATGATGGACATTTTTTGACCGTCACCAAAAGTAACAAAAAGAGCATTGGTGAGGGTCATTAAAAGTTTGTCACTAGAGGTGTCACCAAAGAGAGAATTAGTGATGGGCCTTTAACGACCCTCACCAAAAGTGAAATGTCTTTGGTGACAGACCATAAAGGACCATCACTATATACACTTACAGTGACGGTTTTTAGTGATCAATGATGACAGACATTTTTTTACCGTCACCAAAAGTAACAAAAAGAGCATTGGTGAGGGTCATTATAGCTTCATCACTAGAAGTGTCACCAAAGAGAGAATTAGTGATGGGCCTTTAACAACCCTCACCAAAAGTTTCATTGAAAATTTCTTTGGTGATGGACCATAAAGGACCATCACTATATACACTTACAGTGACAATTTTTTAATGATCGTCACCATATGACATTGGTGATGGACCTAAAGGTCCAAGCATGACCCTCACCAATGTGCTTTTTCTTGTAGTGTACCAGTGGTGGTCCATTTAAATGATATATAATGATGGGGTGAAGAAGAATACACACCAGACTATAAATCATAACTATGATGTTCACCTAATGATGATCCTATACCTCCCAACACCACCTCTTCAACTCTTGGCAAATAGACACATGTACAATTTTTACAATGATGTATTTACAATAACTTAGTACAATGATACCTTTACAGTGACTGTATGCAGTGTTGCCCACTTGAAGTCTTCATGTGATGAAATTATTCTTTTTGTTATGCACCTTGATTTCTTTCTCTTCTCGTAGTTCCCTCTCGGGTTGCACCTTGCTTTGTTTTGCTTCCCTAGAAATTCTGGTCTTTTGCAGCCCTTGACAACACATGATCTAGCTTTTTCTTGCCTTTCGGTAGCTTGATATTGAATCTGGTGTATCTCTGTTATTTCAGATCCCAAATATGTGATTTTTGGCCCTACATTATTTTTCTGAGTCTTCTTTCCAATTCCATAGGTCTGGCCCAATTTGGATTCTTCAAGAGAGATTTATGCCCAATCTCTCACAATGATCTAATTTGCAGGACTGGTTCAGTAGAGCAGACTTGTACAACATGCCACGTGTTTTTTTTCTTCATTCGGCTCTGAAATTGATACATAGAAAACTATATTTGGTGCACTATCTGTCACTTTTTACATAATTCCAATCTGATACTCAGAGAGAGAGAGAGTTATGATGATTTTCCCAAGGTCACTTCTTTTAGAAAGATGAAGTCTAGAGCTCCAAGTAAAAACACTATCTACGTATCATATCTCCTAAAATATTGTGCACCTTGATCCGAAATTTTTACAGGAGCTTGAGGGAATTTTCATTTCGCCACAAGGCTCACCAAGCAGCTTCTAAACCATTGTAGAAAAAATGTTAGAGCTCAAATTCCATGATGACCTATTTCAGATGGTGAAATCCCTTGCCTAAGGAGGAAATGAGGATCACAATTTATATAAATGATTAGGTTGAGAAGGGCTTCAACAAATGAATGTGGGAGGGATTTTAGGAGCTTAAAAAATATTAATTATTACTTTTCAATGACCCATGCCTCAACCCCATGGGTTTTTAGCCCACTAACTGGGGGTACAAACTTCAAACATGAATATCTCTCAAACCGTGAAGAATTACATGGCGAAGTCATATATAAAAAACAACATCTCGACAAGTAGAAGCTATAAAAAATATTCTTTGACTTTAGAAAAAACATAGCAATTTTTAGGTCGTACTACTTATGCGATTGGGGTAGCTCCCCGGTGTTGCTTCGGGTTGACATCAATGATAACCGTTGATCAAGAATCTCCCCCTTTGGCATTAATGGCAACACAAGTACTCCCCCTACGATCATGACACCTCTTCCTACAACATTCTCTCCCCCTTTGACATCAATGGCAAAGGGTAACTCCCCCTGACACACAACCATCCTATGGACCTGTACACACTTCCACTCCCCCTTTATATTATGAATAAGGAAAATCTAATGAGAACTTGGGAGAATCCCAAGCTTCTGGCGAAGATATTCCAATGCTTCACGAGTACTCTCATGACTGCTAATTGCTTCTCGCCTAATTCAGATTCAGAAGGCTTGAATAATGAGATTTTTACCCTTGGGATACCACAAGCCATATTCTTTTGTGCCATTTAGATATCGAAGAATTATTTTGACGACAATAATATGTGATTATTTTGGTGCTCCTTGGAATCTTGCTACTTGTCCAACTGCTTGCATAACATCTGGCCGAGAGGCTGTTACATATAGAAGACTACCAATCATAGATCTGTACAACCTGTGATCCACATCCTTACATGAGTCGTCTATGCTCAATTTGCAACCTGTTACCATCGGAGTAAGGACGGGTTTGCAATCTTCCATTTTGAATTTCTTGAGCATTTCCTTGATGTACTTGGCTTGACATATAATTATTCCTTTCTCTTGCCGAGATATTTGAAGCCCTAAGAAGTATGTCAGCTCACCAAGTAAAGACATCTCAAACTCACTTTGCATCTTTGTAGAAAATTTCTTACTTAGTCGATCATCATTGCTACCAAATATTATATCATCCTCTTTAGCTATTAGACGTGCTTTAGTTGCTTCATCCAGAACATATATGTCGTTTGGAGCTCGACTTGTTGTAGCCACAATTTCACCATACCTGCCTTTCCTAATTTCACATTTTGTGGAGTTGAATAGTATTGTGTGTCCTTGATCACACATTTTTCCAACACTCAGAAGATTGTGATTCATGTTTTCAACCAATAAAACATTCTTGGCTAGAGCATATTTGCTTCCAAGAGTGACGGTACCTGATCCTATAACATTTCCAAAAATCTATAATTTCCAAAGGACACGG
This sequence comes from Pinus albicaulis, assembly GCA_034641835.2. NCBI lineage: Eukaryota > Viridiplantae > Streptophyta > Pinopsida > Pinales > Pinaceae > Pinus > Pinus albicaulis. The sequence continues at coordinate 464,685,681 of CM076581.1, read as the reverse complement.
TTCCATCCTTCTTCTCTTTCAGAGATACAAATTTTTTTATATCTCCAGTCATATGCGTTGAGCAACCGCTATAAACATACCACACATCTTTTTTGTTTTGATCCCTAGGAGCAAGAGCAAAATTATCAATCTTCTTCTTCTTCCATGTTCATTCGTTTGTTATGTGACTTCAAAGATTCTTCTGGAGGATTTTCAAGTCTGTAGTCTCTAGCTATGTGTCCAAAGTTTTGACATTTGTAACATTCAATATTATTTCTTAAATGTTCAAATCTATTGATGTTTTGTTGAGCCCTGGGAGGTTCATATTTGACAGATCTCCTGGAATTGTATTCGTTCCTAGGGTACGTGCGACATTCTACAGCTTTATGACCAAATTTTCCACATGAATAACAGTAGCCACAAAAAATATGTTGGTACCTGGATGGAAATTTTCGTCGAGGAATTGTCTTCCAAGGCTGTTCTTGCTAATCTTGTCCAATGAAGTCTACATGCATGTCAGATCTCATAGGTTCATTGTATTTTGTTGTAGAAGGTCCTGCTTCTTCTTCTTTGTAACCGATGCCAGTTTTGTCATTGTAAGATCGTTGATTGTTGATGAGTTCTTCCAATGCCCTTGAGATGTTGGCATAGTTTTGGATAGTTTTTCCTTTCTTCACTTCCTCACGCAGCGAGACTACTTCGGCTTCTAATTCTTCCCTTTCTTGGTTGCTTTCTTCCAACTTCTTTTGAAGTGACTCTTCAATACATTTTTGTTCTTCAACTTCAATTTTGAGACCTTGAACTTGTTCTTCAAGAGTATTGGAACGGATCTTCTCCGCCTTGAGATATTTTATAAGCTTGATTGCTTCCTCATAAAATTATTCTATGGTCCATCCTTCTTCTTCGTTGTTTGATACCTCTTGTTTATTGTGCTTGGCCATAAACAATACTCTCTCATTGGCTTCTTCTTCATTGTCATTGTCTTCATCAGATGATGAGCTATCTTCTTTAGAGAGAAATTTCCTTTTGGATCCTTGCTTGTTTAATTTCTTAAAGCCTTTCTTTAATTTTGAGTTGCCATCACTTCTATTCAGACATTTTGCTGCGAAATACCCAACCTCACCACAACCGAAACATATCAATGGAAGTTTACCTTTGAATTTTCCCTTACCAATTTTTAGTTTTCTTGTAAAGTAAGCATATTCTTCATTTGAAATATCTTCTTCATCATATTCCTTTTCTTCATACTTGCAGGTGTAGGTTTGTGCCTTTGAAGGTTGTTTCTCCTTATTGGTTTTCTTAGATGCAGCAAATGCAGTTTCTAGATGCGAAGTACCCTCTTCTTCATCAAGTCTCATTTCATATGGAATGAGAACTCCATGTAATTCCTCTTTGCTGAGGTTGTCTGATGAAATATATTCCTAAGAACGATACCTGATGAATCTCCTGGTAACGTTCTAAGAATATTTTATAATAGTTCTCTTGTCAACATGCTTCCCCAAATTCTTCCAGAAAGTGTTATTATTTCATCAACCTATTGGAAGTATGCAGCAATGTTGTTATCTTCTTCATTATGAGTTGCTCAAATTTGCTCAGATTTGCTTTGCTTCTTTGACATTTGAGTCACCCGCATATATATTCTCAGTTTGTCCCATACATTTTTGGCGCGACAAACTCCAAAAAATTTTGATAAGTAGATTCACAAGTAATAATCGATAATAATATTATTTTCTTTTGCATCATTTACCAAATTATTCTTACCTCGTTCATCCATAGTTGATGTAAATCCATTCTAAACAGTGTCCCATACTTCGTAACCTCGCGCCAAGAGATAGACCTCCATTATTCCTTTCCAAAGTGCATAATTATTTTCACTGAATAGAGGTACACCATTCTTGGTATGCTCCATGACCTCCTTCCAGCTGTTAAATTTCTATTGAAGGAACCAAGCTCTGAAACCAATTGTTGGAAATACTGAGAGGGGGGGGGGGGGTGAATCAGTATTCCTTTCAATTAGAGCATTATAGTCTTATTATCAATGTTTGTACAATGATAAAAGTAAACAAAAGGAACATAAATGCAGACACTTTTTAAGGTGGAAACCCTGTCTGGGACAAAAACAACTTGAATTCTTTTCTAATAATTCTTTAATATTCAACTCCAATTGAAAATAAAGCTCCAACTTCCTAGAATCTAGAAAAGCATTCTTCTCCAGCTCCCACTGGATGGATGCTCCAACGCCCGAGATTCTTTAGTAGTCAACTGAATGGATGCCCCAACACCCAATGAGCTACAACTCACCCTAGCACCACCCTACCACCCTGAATTTTTCACAGGCTTGAACCTATTGGTGACTTCATGCACAAGCCTAGCACCAGCCTACCACCCTATAGAAGAATAAAAGAAGAATGGACTCTCGTACCAGGGAAAATGGTCCAATTTACAATGATACAGAATGATGTAGAAGAAGAAGACACACTAGACCATAACCACAACTATGACACAACCACCTAATGATGATCCTGGACTTCCCGACACTGCCTCTTCAACTCTTGGTAGATAAACACTTTTACAATTTTTACAATGATGCATTTACAATGACTTAGTACAATGATACCTTTATAGTGGCTTTGTGCAATGCTACCCACTTCAAGTCTTCATGTGATGAAATTCTTGCTACTATTCTACACCTTGATTTCTGCTCTTGTCATGCTACCCTTTGCTGCACCTTGCTTTGCTTTGCTACCCTAGAAAGTCTGGTCCTTTACAGTCCTTGACAACACATCATATATATTTTTCTTTCCTTCTAGGAGCTCGATATTGAATCGGGTGTATCTATGTTATTTTATATCCCCAATATGTGATTTTAGGTTCTATAGTATTACTCTAAGTCTTCTTTCCAATGCCATAGGTCTGACCCAATTTGGATTATTCAAGAGATAGTTATGCCCAATCTCTCACAATGACCTAATTATGGACTGGTTCAGTAGAGCGAACTTGTACAACATGCCACGAGTTATTATTTATTCATTTGGCTCTAAAATTGATACATAGAAGATTATAGCTCATTCACTATATACCACTTTTTATATAATTCCAATCCGATACTCAGAGAGAGTTATGAGGATTTTCCCAAGGTCACTTCTTTGAGATGAAGTTCAAAAGCCTGAAAAAACACTGACTTACACATATCATATCTCCAAAAATATTGTGCAACTTGATTTAAAATTTTTACAGGAGCTTCCTTAGGATTTCAGATTCACCTCATAAAAATTTCAGCTTCCGAACCTTCGTAGAAAAAAATCTAGAGCGAACATTCCATGATGACTTGTTTCAGGTAGTGAAATCCCTACATAATGAGGATATGAGGATCACAATTTAAATAAATGCTTAGGTTGAGAGGGGCTTCAACAAGTGAGAATGGGAGGGATTTTAAGAGCTTAAAAATTATTAATTATTGACTTTTCAATGACCTATGCCACAACCCCAGGGGGTTTTAGCCCACTAACTGGGGTTACAAACTTCAAACATGAATATCTCTCAAACCGCGAAGAATTATATGGCATGCCATATATCAACAGAAACATCTCAACAAGTAGAAGCCATAAAAAATATTCTTGACCCAGAATATAGTACTTTTATAGGAAAATTTACCATGCAAGATCGGGGTAGCCCCTGGTGCTGCTTGGGTTGACATCAATGACAACCACTGATCAACATCTGTGTTATGGGAATAGCTGATCCTTAATATGCCTTAATTATTTTTAAAAATAGGTCTTAATGATGTCAAATTTAGGCCTATAAGAGAGATGAATTTATGCTTCTATCTCAGCCTCAAATTTCATATAGAAATTTGCATTGTATGAGCCATAGGACTTCACATTATCTGTGTTAACTGTTTTTGTGTTAAGGGAATATATGAACCTTAATATGCCTTAATTATTTTGACAAATAGGTCAGGTCTCTAAGAGAGTTGAATTTATGTTTATCTCTACCCTCAAATTTCATATATAAATTTGCATCCCATGAGCCATAGGACTTCACATTATCCGCTAAAATGTTTCACATGTTATGAAATCACGAACCTTAATATTCAGCATCATTTTTACAAATATGCTCCTTAATGATGTCCACTAGGTCTCTAAAGGGAAGCTAAATTTGTGCTTCTATCTCATTAATTACTAAGGAATAAGGAAAAGACCTCAGCAGTTGGAGGGGGTTCTGTTTTTTAGTGTTATAAAATTGGCCAAAATTGTCAAAAAATAATTGCTACAACATCCGTTTTTGGTAACGGAGGTTTTGACATAGCTTTTAACAGAATTTCAACACAACTAAAAAACCTAGGCAAACCGCAGGTTGCTGCATGTTTTTTTCATCGCTGCGCCATTAAGGTTTCAACGCACTGTGTGTCATCTGTGACGGTAATTCTGTATGCCGAAGGTCCCAGATCTGCCCCTCAAGGTATAAACCGCACCAAAGCAAGAGCAGTGATACAACGCATGGGGGCTATGCTAATTGGTTTTGGATTTGTGCTGCTGCCTATAGGTCATCGTAACACACCGGTACGTATGTAGACTTATAGAATGCACCTGGCGCCGTATTAGAAAAACACACCGACATTTATAATTAGTATTGGTATTTGTGCGTGCCCATATGTTGTACAAATTAACAAACAGAGCAATCTCACATAGCACCGTGCATAGTATCGCACAACACATCGTAGATTTTTAATTAGTTTTGGTATTTTATATATTCCATAGGTTGTATAAATGCATCGATGCACTACAAACATTCAAAATAACTGTGGCACAAGAACTCCAAACACACTATGTTTATTTCGTATTTTTTAGAAACATTGACTTGGGACAGTGCAATTATTGTGATTTTTCTAAATTCATTATTCATCAAAAGTCGACACATCTTTAACAATATTCATATTAACTAAATTTTTATTAATGCATTTGAATGTGATGTTTGGAATAATTTGTTATATCATATCATAATTATTGTGGCTTTTTAAAATCTGCCATCTGCCCAAAAAGTCGACACATATATAAGACATTATTTGTCATACAAAATGGGACAGTTATTGGTATCCTTTTATCTTTCAATTGGGACACTATGTCCATTACATTAAAGAAAATGTCTGATTTCACAGACATTTTTCAAAAAATACAACGCCTTGCTTTTATATCCAAACATAGTGATCATCATTCTTCGCTTGAACTGCTGTCACTGCTAGAGCTACTTCTATGACTTGGGTTATTTTCAGAAATGTTTTTCATTTTTGTGAGCGATTGTTTTCTTCTTTCTTTACCTTCCATCTACAAACATAAAAATAAACTGTAATGAGTGTATATACATTGGTGAGAATAATGAAAATTGCAATACTAAATAATATACATCAATGTAAATTGAAAGAAATGACGTACCATTGCAACAATTGATTCATAAACTATACACATTCTTTCAAAACCATGTAACATGACATCTTTCAAGATTTCATCTATTGGCGCAGTTCATTACATAGTTTCCTGCAAGTTTTATATCCCATAACAAATCATATATTTAATATAAAAGATTTTTTTGTTCTATTAATTATAGACAGATCCAAGTAAAACAAGATCGATAGATGCTTACAAATTCCACAATTAATTTTTGATATGCCAACGTATACTCACAACTCATATTCAACCCAATTTCAATCAATTCATTTGATGGTTATTCTTTGTATGTTAGCACCTATTTGAAGGCAATCAATGATGATTTTTGTAAAAAAACTTAAAAAATACAAAAATGAAATCTAGTTAAGTTGTTATAAGGAAGTAACAATTACTCACAAACCTAGATATCAACCCTTTTCTTCCTTGGTCGTCCTGTTTTATGTGCTAAATGGGTTTCATTTTCTTTTCTTTTTTGCAAGAAAATACTTGAAAATTAATATTTAATGCTAAATTGTTTATTAATTGTACTTAATGATAAAAAAATTCAATAATTACATATTACGTTTGAAGCACGTTGTTGTTGATATCGCCCCTCCTGCGATGCAATTTTGTCCATTTCTTTGACCATCTCTCAGGCATTAATCTTTTTTAGATTCCCATCGACATATTTCTAATATCAGCTCGTTCATATTTTGAGATTTTCATTATCTTCCTAAAATGTAACATGAAAATAAACTATTTAATTTTTATATTGATATATGAAAAGTAAATATAACAAAAGTGATATTTATAAATCATTCTAGACAACAATTTAAAGGAATATTACTTTTTCATTCCTTTTTTTTTGTATGTTTTTGCTATTAAAAGTTTGACATATCTCATTGACCAATTCTCTAGAAACTCTTCCTGTAGTTTAGATAAAATTTGGTTCTTGGAATCATTGGATTGGTTTTTGTATTGTAAGTGGAAAGAATGTCTATAAATTCATTCCACTAGATCCCTCAAACTTTTGTAAAATTTTTTCCCCCTTTCATTAACTTCTAGCACCACTGCAGATGAGCTAAGGAGCAATTCATTTTCATTTACATGTTCTATTTTTTTTCTTTTCTTAGAACAACATTCCTTTTCTGAGTTGTTGGTCCTTGCAGAACATTAAACATATGTGAATTAATAAACTGTTTGACACATGTTATCTAATAATTTTAAGTATATTATTAATTAAAATTAAAAAAAGAAACTCACATTGGATCGATAGTATTCTTTCATTCACCTGATTCATCCTTTTGCAATTTTTCCATCAAGATTTTATGCTCTTCTAGTCCTAGATCATAAATAATATTATCAAGCTTCATCATTTTGTGGTTCTGCATGATACACAATAAAAAATACATATTAGTTAAACCTACATATAGTTCAAAAATAATATTTTTTGTAAGGAATTTACAAGGAACTTGCCTTTTTTTCTTTTCTTGATGTGTTATCATTATTTTTGTTACTTGATCTCTTATCATTCATTTCTTTATCAATCTGAAACCTGTACCATATCATTCATTAATATATTTATAAATAAATTGTCAACTTTTGAAGTAAAAAATAAATCTCAAGAAACTGGTGCGCCATTTATAATGTATGCATCGACGATGGTGCATGGATGTATTATAAACGCACCACACAAACAGTATAATAGGCTGTACGGTGCTATCCTCATAACATAGCGCACTGCTGCCCTATTTTAGAGATGATGCATTGATTAAAAAATGTTGTTTTTAAAATTTTTATTACACAGTACTTGCGTGGTGCGCTATATAATACAGTGCACCGGTGCACTAGGTTACGCAGGGAGCACCGATAAAAAAAATCCATTTTTTTCAAAAATTCATGCAAGGGCTGAATTTATTAGGATCCGACTATGCAAGTCATCCCATGGGCTGGATTTCAATCTAAAATGAAAATCCATAATTCTGAAATCACAGAAATAGGGAGAAAAAGGGCAGAAACAAAAAAAATGAAGGGTTTAGGGTAAAAATGGATAAAATTGCAGAAAAAGTAAAAAAAATAATCAAAATTAACCACGAGATGGTTTGAAATTATATGATACAGGGTTTGAGTCACCAGAGTTTTGGTTTCTGATTGTCTGAATACTTATGTTTGAACTTATTTCGCTGCTCCACAGTGCTCTCGTGCTCTCCTGCTCCAGGTATGTCTCCTGCATAACTCCGGCTGGAAATTTTAGAAAAAATAGTGAAATAATGAAAAGTGTTATTTTATGAAATTAGATTTTCGAAAATATTTTTCCGCCCATTTTTCAATTTGCCGCTTTTTTTTCACTTAAATAAAATAGAGTTGCGCTTTTTTTATTTGCGTTTATTCGTCACCGGTGCATCACTTAATAGAACCGCACTGGTGTGGTTATATGTATAATAGCACTGATTTTCGGTTAAGGCACCAAAATTACTTTTAGGTGTGTACACCAAAATTTAGTGAACTCCAACCATAGAAATTGAGAATTAGAATTTTGTTTATTCTTGAGAATTAGAATTAGAATTAGAATTGGATAAATTATTGATGGAAATAACTATTATTCCAATGCATTTTGTTTATTGCAGGAGATCCCCACTGATTATGTGGAGAGAATGCAATGTGGGGCATTTGAAGATGTAATACTACAGGGCCCAAGTGGGCAATTGTGGCATGTGAACTTGTGTTATGCTAAGACGTGGGCAATTTTCACAAACGGTTGGGAAAGTTTTGTTTCTGAGTAGTTTATTGAAGTTGGAGATATTTTAGTTCTTAGACATGTTGGAAATGTACATTTTGCTTTGAAAATATTTGGGCCATTTCTTTTAAAAAATACACCTCTTATTCTTTCAGAAAAAGAAACTTGAACCTTTCCATAACCTGCAACAAGAAAAGGCACCCCGTGATCTGCTTGCTCATTTGTAAGTTCCTTCTCCATCTTGGCATCCAATTTCCTCTTTTCTCCTTTGTGTTTTCTATGTTGATCTTAAAAAAATTTATACAATCTCTATTTTACGAGAAACAGACCTTGAATGTTCTAGGAGTAATGACAATGAGTCCTTCATTATGCATTTGTTAGCAGAAGAAGATCGATTTTCGACTAGGCGATGCAGTTATTACATGTGGAGGAAATGGTTTCCTGTAGAAAATGAGTATAGGGTTGAGTAGAGGAAAGACATTGCAAAATGGGCTATTAAATTATCTTTTCCAATGGGAAACATATTTGCAGGTGGAAATATGGTAGCTGCAGGTATCTATGCTTTTCTTCCCACAGAAATGGTCTCTGGATTTCCATTTATAATACAAGTAGAATTTTTACTGGTTTCCTTATAAGAATAAGAATCGTTACCTTCATGTGATATCTTAGCTCGTTCAAGAGACTCAATTGATATCTCTCTGATATCCCTTAGCGAATAGGACTCCTTGCTTTCGAAGGACAGTTTCACCTTGCTAGTTGCCAGAGCATTGACAGGTATTTCTCTACCATCAACTCTGCTCTCCCTTTCTCCATCACGGGACATCTTAACCCTATCATCGACCTCAACCAAATTCTCTCTGTCGGTCTCAACCTGTACTCCTTTTCTCCTTTTGTACTCTGTCAAGCTCTGTAGCCGTCTGCATCCCTGTAAGCATCTTTGTCTGTCTTTCTGTTTGAATCACTCATTTTCTCTTCTATAAGCTTCTCAGCTGAAATTTGAATTCTCGTCTTTTCAAACCCTCATCTCCTCAAAAAAATTCTTGCCTACAATTCGAACCCTCCGCTACTCCAATACTACACTTTACAGAATAACCCAGTTCTGATGCGTGGGGTTTTATAGGCGCACCGGTGCGGTTTCGTAAAATCGAGGTTTATGTTTTGGCACGGTGTTTTATGATGCACCGGTGCAGAAGAGTTGTGAAGCACTGGTGCGTCCTAGTACTAAGACGCACTGGTGTGTGTTATGATGATAAGCACATTGGATGAAAAACCGGGAATCTCTGCTGGAAATGGCGTACTGTATAAACTCCTTTTTTTTGGGTATGTAAGATCATAATAAAAGAATGATAATTCTGAAGTACATGAATTTATTTACATTATTTTCTTAACTTTATTATGTTACAAAAATTCATATTATTCTAGATTTATTATTTTACAATTATTTACAAATTTACAAATTTAAATATTTTAATAAAATCATTTCACATTAATACAATTAAAATTTTACAAATATTTTACATACAATTAGAATTAGAATTAGAATTAGAATTTTACAATTTCACATACAATTAAGATTAGAATTAGAATTAGAATTTTAATTTTACATACAATTACAATTACAATTTTACAAATATTTTACATACAATTACAATTAAAATTACAATTACAAATACAATTACAATTTTAGAATTTTACATACAATTAAAATTACAATTACAATTTACAATTTGTCATATATACAATTATAATTAAAATTACACTTTCAGTCATTTCACAATAAATTAAATATTACAATTACAATTAAAATTTCACATTAAATATTTTACATACAATTACAACTAAAATTACAATTACAAATACAAATACGAATACAATTTTACAATTTTACAACTTTACATACAATTAAAATTTAAATTTAAATTACAATCACGACATAATATTTAATAAATATCATGGTCATTTAAAATTAAATTAATTAATAAACATCATGATCATGATAACCATCGTACAAACATCATATTCGACTAAAAAGCACATTCAAATTTGCTAACATCATCGTGATCATGATCATCTAACAAAACACAATTAGCATTGTATAACATCCTCACAACACAAACATCAAATATACATCTCATGTCAAATAACTCATGCTATGACATACACATCTATATGCAAGCTGCACATTAAATGAACATATCTAACATGACCTAACAATATACACATCATGATGATCACCAACATGTAAATTAAGTACGACTGCAACATGAAAATAAAATACATGGACCATATATATATATATAACTGAATAATGTTAAAATTATACAACTGTAATATAAATGTCATGGATCAGCTGGTGGTACAACATCAATAGAAGTACTAGTCGAGGCCTGCTCAGTCAATGGTGCAGCCTCGATGGTCGATGGTCCAGCCTGCTCATGATCATGAGTACTGATGGATGCTGCAGGCTACTGACTGGACGTGGCCAATGGTCCAGCCTCATCTCCATGATGACTGCTGCTAGATGCTAGTGGAGGCTCATGCTCATATGGCGAGGTGCAAGGTGAATGATCATGAGATGATGAGTCACTGCTCGCAGATTTTCCATCACGTGCTGCGTCTCGACCACGCCTATAACGTGCAATAGTCTTCCTCGGCTGCATAACTAAGGTTGTAGCTCCTATAACATGCCGCATTGGGCTGTACATGTCACGCGGCATGCCTCTCCACATCTGTAATAGCCTATCATCAGCCTGTATGTCTTTGTAATGAGCAGGCATGATGCCCGCCTCAACAATCAATGCACTGAGTTGGTCTCCCAACTCCATCCTACATCTAGTATCAAGTCAACTGCGCCTAGAAAAAGGCAGTACCGGTGCACCAGTAGGAGCATGTCTCTCTACACCGGCCTCTTAATGTTCCTCGACATCTGGCATGCCTCGATCGTCATCAGGATCCAGACCTGGATCATGTGGTGGTGCCTGCATGTCCTCGCCATCAAAAGAGCTAATGTTTGCGAAATATATACAAGTACACAACAATAATTAGACAATTTAATTACACAATTTAATAAAAACAAGTTAAAGAACATGTTAGAATAAATTTAAATAAAATATTGATATTACCTCTATCATCTGGCGGCTTATCATTTGTGAAGAGGATGTTGGCACACCCTTGCCAATCTAATCCAACATAAGGACAACAAACCATAATGAAGGGATGCAACTCGTCAACACTGGCTAGAAACTCCAGTGCATCATGCAATATCCTGGCTGGAAACATAGTCTTGCCCCTCTTGGGCATCATCTACCCCCACATGTGCATCCATGCCTCGAACATTGGCCTACGAGGCTGCCGAACAATAGTAGGCCTCATCTCTGGAAACCTCTCAAAAATAAAAATAAAATCTCTGAAGCAAAAGGGAAGTTGACCCTCCCTTGTGCATGAGCACGACATCTATCTAAGGTTGTACAAAACTGCCGCAAAAAATGGCAGACCACCTAAAAAGTCGTGGCTCCTGTACTAAAGAATCAACATAATATAGAAGCGAGAAACTAATGCATTACCTGTCACTATTTTTGTGTGAAATGGTCGAAATGAGAAGTGAGAGGCACTGCACCTCCTCACTACCAAATTCACCAATACATAATTGACCTCCAACGACCTGGAAATCTACAGGAGACAGTACTGATGCTCCAATGTATCTCTGGGAGTGAACTAACTAAATCCATGCTACACAACCAGCTGGAACCTCTGGGAACGAGGGAAAATCCACCCCTGTCCTCGATAGCCTTGTAATGAAATATATATCTTCCTCAGTGGGTGTGTACCACTGGTTAGTACCAACCTATAAATCCTATCAGTGGGAATTCCACCTGCAGATAAGATGTCTCAAAAACACACCATGGGCCTTTAGGGAAGTAGCCTCCTCATAGAACTTGAGGAGGCCTACCTGCCTTAGGAACCACTAGGTAGCTGCTGTAATAGGGAGAGGGTACGCATCTCTCTCCCTCTCTCATGCCTCCCACAAGCGAACCATGTCATACTACTCCGCTTGTTGTTGCTATTGTTCCCCCTCTTCTCTTTGAATCACTGACATATTAAATAATTTTTTTTTATTAAATGAGACATGTATTTAGGAATACACGTATACAATTTTTTTGGAAAAAAAAATAGACCAGTCGGTGCGCCACAAAAAAGATTCATGCACCGGTTCTGGTGCATTGTTTGTTGGTCGCGCACCTGGGGTGGTGCCCTAGATGACATTCAACGCACTGTATGCGGTGCACCTAAAAATTTGTAAAGCAGCATTAACTATGTATGGTGTTAGAAGAGCGGTGCGCTAACTAAAATATATGCCCTTACGTGTATAGTTGTGTCAGTGCACTCACTTCCTGACTAATTACATTTTCAACGGTGTGGTCTTTTACTAGGCTGCACCGTTGACCCTTTTAGAATGTCGAATGCGGTGCGCTGACAGACACTGGGGCGGATATTTCCATCACCGCGTTACCACTATTCCAAATGGTCAACGGTGCGGAAAGCTAAATGACCGCACTACACTTTTTTTTTAAATTTTAAAATAATGTGATGCGCCTTTCGGTACCGCCCCGGAAACAGTGTGGATATTATTAGCATTGGTTGCAGTGCGGCCTATAAATTTTATAGGAAAAATCGCTTACCGGTGCGAGCCGAACGGCTCATGCGAACCACGCGACAATTTTTTTTTTTCTTTCTTTTAAATGGTTAATTTTAAGGTTATTTGACATTCTAATCAGCTAAAAAGCTCAATTTTGGAAAAATAAGAAAAATACTTGTACATTTCGCCGTTGAGGAGGCATATTGGTTGTAGAAATTGTAAAAGAAAATTTTCCCACCATTTTGCAAAATGCAAGCTAGATATTGGTGGGTAATGCACAGCAGTAGTGCGTGCAATGGGTGCAATGGGAGCATCGATGTCAGGGCGGCTCAGACAAGGATAAATTGCACCGATGCTTGAGAGCTCTGGAGCACTGAGAAAAGTGAAAAATGTGGTTTTTTTGTTGTAATTTGTTTTTTATTTAATCATGTTCCGGTGCGTGGGGTTTAATAGGTGCACTGGTGTTGTTTGTTACGAAGGCACCGACCGGTTTCTGTTTTGGCTTGGTGTTTTATGATGCGTCGGTGCGGTTTCTTATTACCGTACCGGGCGGTTTTTGTTTTGGCGCAGTGTTTTGTGATGCACTGGTGCAGAAGAGTTGTGAAGCACCGGTGCTCTAAAGTAATACGGTGCACCAGGCGGGTGTATATGGAGTGCACGGTGTCTGGTGTGCCAATGTTTTGTGCACACTGGTGCTTTCTCTTGTTGAGTGCACTGGTGCGATTTTGGATGATAAGCGCACCGAGCGGAAAACATTCGCAAAACCCTCTGCCCACCAACCTCCTCTAGTAACCTCTGCTAGAAATAGATGTATGGAGTATTTTTATAAGGGGTTCCTCAAAAACATCTGCTAGAGGGTCTTTTGCTTGTAGTGCAACTTCAAATTTCATATATAACTTTGCATTGTATGATCCATAGGACTTCAGATTATCTATGTTAAATGTTTCTATGTTCTGGGAATAATTGAACCTTAATATGCCTTAATTATTTGACAAATAGGCTAGGCCTCTAAGAGAGATGAATTAATACTTCTATCTCAACCTCAAATTTCATATAGAACTTTTCATTGTATGAGCCATAGGACTTCACATTTTCTGTGTTAAATGTTTCTGCGTTATGGGAATAGCTGAACGTTAATATGACTTAATTATTTTTACAACTAGGTCTGTAATGATGTCCACTTTAGGTCTCTAAGAGAGATGAATTTATGCTTCTATCTCAGCCTCAAATTTCATATAGAACTTTGCATTGTATGAGCCATGTGACTTCTCTAAGAGAGTTGAATTTATGCATCTATCGCAGCCTCAAATTTTATATAGAATTTTTCATTGTATGAGCCATAGGACTTCACATTATCTGTGTTAAATTTTTCTGTGTTATGGGAATAGATGAATCTTAATATTCCTTAATTATTTTGACAAATAGGTCAGGTCTCTAAGAGAGATGAATTTATGCTTCTATCTCAGCCTTAAATTTCATATAGAACTTCACTTCCTATGAGCCATAGGACTTCAAATTATCTATGCTAAATGTTTCTATGTTATGGGAATAGCTGAACCTTAGTATGCCTTATTATTTTTACAAATAGGTTTGTAATGATGTCCACTTTAGGTCTCTAAGAGACCTGAAATTATGCTTCTATCTCAACCTCAAATTTCATATAGAACTTTGCATTGTATGAGCCATATGACTTCACATTATCCATGTTATATATTATGTGTTATGGGAATATCTAAACCTTAATATACATTAATTATTTTGACAAATAGGTTAGGACTCTAAGAGAGTTGAATTTGTGCTTCTATCTCAACCTCAAATTTCATATATAACGTTGCATTGTATGAGCCATAGGACTTCACATTTTCTATGTTAAATGTTTCGGTGTTATGGGAATAAATGAACCTTAATATGCCTTAATTAATTTTACAAATAGGTCTGTAATGATTGTTGAGTCCCGAATTTGTCTCTTTTCCATACACTTTTCCATATCTCTTTCACTCACCTAAACCTCCAAAATTGTCAATATCATGTGCAAAAGGGTATCTAACATGGTTTTTAATTATGTTTGTGTGTTTTCTATTTGATTTAGATTTTGTTCATACAGCTGCGGAAACTTGTCACTTTCCGCAGCCGCTGCAACTTTCCGCAACTATTTTGTGGAAATCAATGTTACAGGTGTCAACGAAGGAAACGAGCCACATGGGCAGGCTAGGAATGACAAGGACATGGTTCGTGTCCTATTGGTTCAATGCAATTCGTCAAGGAAAGCCGCGGTCAAAGCCATCCACGTGGAAGTCAACTGTGGAGTTCTATGTCGGCTGGACTCTGTTTCGTGGCATAGAAACATCCATACGGACGTTTCCCAAGCTTGTGGAAGTTAATTGACATCTGTGCAAAGTTCTGGAGTTGAATTTAAGCGCCCACCTTCCATAGATCCGTTTCCCAACATGGCCATACTCCTAAATCCGTGGCCTTAGTGGTCTACGTGCTGGCTGCTATCATAAACTTCAGGAAACAGTTACATTTTATTGCTTTATAAAGAGCGTTTGCATACGCACGTAGAGTTGGTGAATGTGAGTTGATAGTTGTTAGTTGTTAAGTTGATGTGCGTACTCTGTTATGTGGTGATTACGCTGCCTTGAGCCGTAATACCACCAGCCTGTAATGACTTTCTTTTTAATGTGAAAAACTCTGTTTCATAACTTAATTCGTGTTTGAAGATCATACCGGAGCTGCGTAGAGGGCCCCTGCTCAGCCGAGGTTCTGTGTATTAATGTATATATTTTTCATTTCATTTCTTTAAGTAGTCATTGTATCATAACCCATTACATGTTCATATTTTATAGTTGTTTTATTTCTGTTCATACATTTCTGTAATTTCCATTGCATTCCTGTCTTTTATGTTTTTATGATTGTTAAGACACTGATCAGTTTTCTTGTGCAGGTTTTAGGTAGACACCCCGGGGCATTTTCATAGTATTTTTGCTAATGATATGAAACTGATATTATTCTGCTGCTAGTTTTCTTTCCACAGTCTTTGTTTAACTTCAGTCTTGTCTTGTGCACTTCAGTTTTGCTTATCTGATTCAGTAGTTAAAATTAGACATATTAAGCTACTCATAGTGTCTTCAGCTACCTCCGAAAGCCAGAGCTGGACTGATGGTGAGGGGCTGCATGATGAGATGTGTAGTTTAGTATTAGTTTCCTTTCTGCAAAATTAGATATATTAAGCTGCTCATAGCGTCTTCAGTTACCTCCGAAAGCCACAGCTGGACTGATGGTGAGGGGCTGCATTATGAAATGTGTAGTTTAGTATTAGTTTCTTTTATGCAAACTTAGATATATTAAATCATGTATGACATCTTCAGTTGCCTCCGAAAGCCACAGCTGGACTGATGGCGAGGGATTGAATCATGTGTGTATGGTTTAGTATTAGTTTACTTTCTGCAAATTAAATATCGGTTACACAAGTTGTTTATGATTACTTCCACAAGTCATAGCTGGTCTAATGATGAAGGGTCAGAAAATGAATTGATGTAATCTGGTTTAGATTTCTTTCATTGCAATTTTGAATTTCCATAAGCATAGTTTCTTTTGTGTTCAGTTGGCAGCAAGAATAGTTTAGTTTTCATATTCACTAGTTTCTTGTTTTGATTCATTAGATTAACAACACTTTCCATTTCAGCAGTTTACTTTCTTTTGTCATTGTAATTCCAATTTTCTTTTGAAGTTTCGAGATTGGAAAATCATTATAGGGGAATATCATTTCCTTGAACAAGCATAACCATACTTGTTTCCATTTTAGAATTTCCATTTCATCTTAGAAAACCAAAAACGACAAAAAGATAAGAAAGAGGTTATCTTGCACATATAGTGCGCCGCACTTCTTCAGCTTACGATTCCCGGATTGACAATTAAATGCAGCAATTTAGGACACACTAAATTGACCAAACAATCCATCCTCCATGGGTACGTAAGAGATCTAACTTTGACAACTATCAACATTATGAGTAGTGAGACTATGGAACAGTTAAAACTTCCTAACCTTCTTTTTACACCTACTTTGTTGCAACTTGCAGATCGATCGGTTATTAAACCAGATGGTGTATTAGAAGATATTTCAGTCTCCTTAGATTCTTGGGAATATCCAGTAGACTTTATGATTTTGACTCCCAAAAGTAATCTAGGAGGACATCCAATTATCTTGGGAAGACCTTGGCTGGCCACAGCTGATGCTTTTATTAGTTGTAGATCTGGAGACATGTACATTTCTAATGGTAATTCGACAAAGAAATTCAATTTGTATCCTCCAGCAAGAGCAATCACAGAAATAGGAGACAATGAATAGGTCGATGATGAGAACACTATACAACCTGTCTTTACCATTTCTGAAATTAGTGAGGATAGTCAAATTCTGAACACATTAGAAAATTTTGAGATATCTTCAGAATATGACCCCACACAATTTCAGTTGGAATCTGACATAGAATATTTATCATCTAGACAAATGTCTCTTTACTCTATGGAAGAATTTGGTAATTCTGCTATTGAGATTTTTCCAGAAAAAACATTGAATATCAACAAACATTTGGAGAAGTAGTCACAACAAGAAGAATTAACCAGAATCTTGCAAAAACATTCTACTGCATTTGCATGGGAGTATACTGACATGAAGGGTATTGATCCTAAGACTTGCATCCATCATATCTATATTGAGGAAAACAGTAGACCAATCAGACAACCTCAAAGAAGGATGAATCCAAATTTTAGGGAGATAGTGAAAGAAGAGCTCCAAAAACTTCTCAATGTAAACTTCATTTATCCAATTTCAGATAGCCGATGGGTTTCTCCTTTGGTTATAGTACCTAAAAAGAATAGTAAATGGAGAGTATGCATTGATTACAGGGAGTTGAACAAAGAAACTTTGAAGGATCACTTTCCTTTGCCTTTTATTGATCAGGTATTAGATACATTAGCAGGTAAAAAGTACTTTTCATTTTTGGATGGTTTTAGTGGTTATAATCAAATTCAGGTAGCACCTGAAGATCAAGATAAGACCACATTTACTTGTCCATGGGGAACTTTTGCCTACCGAGTGCTTCCTTTTAGGTTATGTAATGCACCCGCAACATTCCAAAGAGCAGTACTAGGAATTTTTTCTGATCTAATCCATGATTGTGTAGAGGTTTATATGGATGATTTTACAGTTTATGGTAATTCATTTTAAGAGGCATTAGAAAATTTGGAAAAAGTTCTTATAAGATGTAAAGAAACAAACCTTTCATTAAGCCATGAAAAATGCTTTATGATGTTTACCGAAGGGATTGTTTTAGGACATCATATTTCAGGAGATGGGATTAAGGTTGATAGATCAAAAGTTGAAGTCATCTCCAAGTTGCCTATTCCAAATTGTCAAAGAGATGTTAGAAGTTTTCTAGGATTTATTGGTTACTATAGAAGATTTATAGAGAACTTCACTAAAATAGCATCTCCACTCTTCAAGTTGCTTACAAAAGACTGTGAATTTAAATGGGATCCTGATTGTCAATCCGCTTTTGAAACTTTGAAAACAAGAATATCTCAAGCACCTATCTTGAGAGGACCAAATTGGAAACTTCCTTTCCATATTTCTACAGATGCTTCAGATACAGCTCTTGGAGCTGTGTTGGGTCAAAAAGATTTAATTCCTTATGCCATTTATTACACCAGTAAAAATTTGACTCCCACACAGTTGAATTATACTGTGACTGAAAAAGAGTTCTTAGCTGTTGTTCATGCAATTAATAAGTTTAGACATTACATAACAGGCTATGAAACTTTTATTCATACTGACCATTCTGCAATTAGATATTTAATGAAAAAACCTGTTACTAATGGCAAAGTGACAAGATGGCTTTTACTTTTGCAAGAATTCAATATTACTGTGTTGGATAGACCAGGAAAACAGAATACAGTAGCTGATTTCTTGTCTAGGATTCAGAATACTAAAGAAGATTCTCCCGTAGAAGATAAGTTTCCTGATGAATACTTGTTTGCAGTAACTATTAAGACCCCTTGGTATGCAGATATTGCTAACTATTTGGTTACAGGGAAACTACCTTCACATTTATTTCCAAGTGAAAAACGAAAATTATTCAGGAGAGTTCAAAATATTCATGGATTTCTAACGAATTGTTTAAAACAGGGCCAGATCTTGTGATCAGAAGATGTGTCAGGGAAGATGAAATGCCTGATATTCTTAAGGCATGTCATGATGAACCATGCGGCGGACACTTTGCGGACAAAAGGACGGCCTATAAAATCCTTTCCTCGGGATATTATTGGCCTTCTCTCTTCAAAGATGCAAAACAATATGTCAAAAGGTGTGATAGCTGCCAAAGAGTAGGGAAACCTACCCTTTCAAATGAAATGCCATTGCAAACACAGGTACTCATTGAACCCTTTGAAAATGGGCTTTAGATTTCATTGGACCTATTAATCCACCATCTAAGCAAAAGAAGTATATATTGGTTTGCACTGATTATGTTACTAAATGGGTAGAAGCTAAAGCATTAGTATCTGCTACTGAAAATTCAATTGTTCATTTTCTTTATGAGGATATTTTTACTCGCTTTGGTGTTCCAAGAGAAATTGTAACAGATCAGGGGAGCCAATTCACATCAAATTTGGTGGAGAAGTTGATGGAAGAATATAAAATCAAGCACAGAAGATCTACTCCTTACCATCCACAAGAAAATGGTCAAGTGGATTCCACAAACAAAGTTCTTGAAAGTATCATCACCAAAACTGTTCATCTACATAGAAGAGATTGGGCAGAAAGGCTTCCAGAAGCCTTGTGGGCCTACAGAACTACATGGAGGAATACAACAAGACATTCTCCCTATGAACTTGTTTATGGGAAAGAAGTCTTGTTCCCCATTGAGTTCCAAGTCAAGACCTTCAAGATAGCAGTTCAGTTGGGAATGGACTTATCAGAAGCCCAAAAGCATAGAATGGAGCAATTGAATGAGCTAGATGAGATCAGACAAGAAGCAATTCTAAAAACTGAATTAGTTCAATATCAAAGAACTAAGTGGCATGACAAATATATCAAAGAGAAGAAGTTTCAAGAAGGAGATTGGGCATTGTTGTTTGACTCCAAGTTTAAAGACTTTCAAGGGAAATTTCAGACTCATTGGCTTGGGCCATATGAGATTGACAAGGTCTTTAACAATGGAGATGTAAGAATCAAGACCATTGATGAGTTTCAAACTCCTCTTTTAGTGAATGGCCATAGATTGAAAGTTTATCATAAGCCACTCTCTAAAGAGGATTTTGTCAAGTTGTTTCAAGAAAGTTCTGCAATCAGGCTGGTACAGAAGAATCCTTCTTCTCTACCAAGCTAGTTTTTGTTTTTCAAGTTGAAAAAAAAAAAAATAAAAAAAAAGAAAAAAAGAAAAAAAAGATAAAAAAAGATAATAAAAAAAAAAGAAGAGAAAAAAAAAAATGGTATAAGCCTGAAAACCAATCATCGATTGGCAGTCTTATAAGGAAAATATGGGGTGAAAATCAGGGACACCTGACACTCTATATTTTCCAAAAAAATTCTGTCTTTTATTTCATTTTATCTCACCACCCACTCCATTTCATTTCACTTCATTTCATTTCATTTCATTTCATTTCACTTCATTCCACTTCATCTCATCCATTCCATCAATAAAAATCTTTTTATGACCATTTCCACCTCGTCATTTGTCATTTGTTCATTTCTATTTCAGCCAAGTAATAGCTGTGTCAGTTTCCGCAGCTGACATCTGTTTCCGCAGCTGACTCCAGTTTCCGCAGCCAGAAGCAGATTCCGCAGCTGCTACTACTCTGTTTTCAAAAAGAATGTACAGTTAGTTGCTGTTTTCATAAAATCATGAAATAAAATGCAGGAGAGGATCAATGGGACATTCAAGACACTAATGAAGATCAATCAGTTGAAGACCAAGGGCAAGAGCAAGGATTCCAAAGGTATGAATAAAGTTTATTTCAAATAGTATAAAGACACATTTTTTTTATGTAATTTTAAACTATGAGCTCTACCCATAACGCATAATGATTATATTGACAGTCCGTAACCCTCCACGATCTCTATGTTATCCTCTTGCATTTATTCACAAACGGCTTCATTATTGAAATTCCGACTCTTACTCATGTTCAAATAGCCCACCGAAGATAATGATACGTATTTGAGTTGACAAAGGACTCTTACAAGCCGCATAACTCCATAATCATTGATTGAAACGTGTTCACATTTATGACACAGCCACCAAAAATTCAAAATGCGGCCGAATGCATTACACTTTGTTAACTTCTTTGTCGTTTCTCTGTCGTGTTACAAAACCTCACTCTACTCATTCTCATTCCCTGTTTCACTCCATTCCGTTCCTTTTTACTCACTCTCATTCCCGTATATTCACCCACAGTCTTATTCCATTTTGTGTATGGTGCTCATTTCCGTTTTGTGATAACATCCCCACAGCATTGTGCTCGACTCCGTGTATTCCATCGTTCCACTTCCGCTTAAAACCCTCACAGAGGCAAGCTGTGAAGCACAGAGAAGTAAAATGGGAAAATTATTATGGGCAGAGCCGGAAGGACCGAAGTTCATAGAGGGATTTCCACAAGCAAAAGAGATGTTGAGAAAAGCTAAATGGCTGCGTTTTATTCAGAAATTCCGGGGTTACCACAGAGAAATTACCAAAGCGTTTGCAAGATCATTTGATGGCTCGGAAGCAGAAGTGGGAGACCTCAAGTTTTTGGTTAATGAAGCATCAATAGCAGCAGCCACAGAGCTTCTTCAGGAAGGAGAACGGTGGTTCAAAAACAAAAGTATCACTGATGAGGCATGGAGAACAATCCTCCAAAATCAAGGTATGGATATCACTGTTTTCAAAAGAGGAATTCCAGTGCATGCAATAAAAGATGAATGGGCCACTTTATTACTCATTGTTCAGAAATTTATCACATGTGAAGGCCGCTTTGGCTCTATGTACATGTATCATACTAGGATATTGATTAATTTCCTTGAAAACCAAACTCTCAATCTTCCTTATTTCCTATTCAATAGCTTGAAGAAAATGGCTGTGACTGTGCAAAAACACCTAGGAGATGTAGAGCCTCATTTATATCATCATGGGCTTATAAAAATTTTGATTGAAAGGAGCTAAAAGAAAGAAAAGATACATGGGAACAATTCTTAGTAAGAAACTTCTTTGAAGAATCTCAGGAAATTCCTGAAGGTAAACCAATTAGAAGGAGTAGAAGAAAGAAAATGGATGTTGAAACCCAAGTTGCTCCTACACAGGAAGTTCCCACAGCTAGCACAGCAAAAAGAAGTAGAAGGAAAAGAACAGTAGATGAAATCCAAGATACTTCTACTATTACTATGAAGAAAAATGATAGGAAAGAGAGATTGGTAAAAAGGAAGAAGAAGGAAATCAAAATTAAGAAGCCAAAAATATCAAAAGGGAAAGAAATTGTTGAGGCTGTCCATAAAACCTCTTCTTCTGAAAAAGAAGATCACCAAATTCTGTCTGAGAGATTAATTTTTCTTCAAAAACAGTCATCTCTATCTAAGAAAGCAAAAACAGGAAAACAAGAACAAAAGGGTAGTGTACCACAGCATGTGAGGAGAAGTAGCAGGCTTAAGGGAAAACTGAGAAAAACACAAATTAAAGGTCCTCATTTCATTGATTTGGGTGAAGAGACATCTAAACAGTCTCCAACCGACCATAGTCCATTTCAGTCAGTTAGTGAACCTGACTCCTTTCACTCCCAATCAGACAATGAGTGTACTCCATCTTATTCTCAGCAAAATATTGATGAAAGTTCTCCTCAGCCAAATTTTGAACATAATTCTCCCTTGCAGCATTTTGAGGACAGTCCAATGAAGAAGACACCGGAAGTAGACCCCAAACAGGAGGAGGTCTATGATTATATAGAATCCTTGGAGAAGGCAGCCACAGGTCCAAGCACCTCTTCTACTCAGCCTCATACATTGCAGGATGACTTGGTTCAGTAATTAAAACAGGAGATTTTTGAGCTTGAGCTTTTGAATCGGCATATCAAAAATGAAAATGAAACACTCAAAGAGCAAGGCAAACTGGACAAGATTATCCATGACAATACTATGTTACATTTGGGTATTTGGCAAAAGAAAAATAAGAAGCTAAAAAGGAAATGCCAAAAATTGAGCAGAGCACTCGTGAATATCAAATTCAGGTGCCTCATGAAGAAACCCAGAATGATGGCAGTACCAAAGAAGAAGAGAAGGGGGTTAGATGTGTTGGCTGAAGTATCAAGGCACATGAATTGAACAGAGAGTGTCAAAATTTTGGTTGCATGAAGACATGCAACACCTTCACAGTGGGGGTATGTTGAGTCCCGAATTTGTCTCTTTTCCATACACTTTTCCATATCTCTTTCACTCACCTAAACCTCCAAAATTGTCAATATCATGTGCAAAAGGGTATCTAACATGGTTTTTAATTATGTTTGTGTGTTTTCTATTTGATTTAGATTTTGTTCATACAAGCTGCGGAAACTTGTCACTTTCCGCAGCCGCTGCAACTTTCCGCAGCTATTTTGTGGAAATCAATGTTACAGGTGTCAACGAAGGAAACGAGCCACATGGGCAGGCTAGGAATGACAAGGACATGGTTCGTGTCCTATTGGTTCAATGAAATTCGTCAAGGAAAGCCGCGGTCAAAGCCATCCACGTGGAAGTCAACTGTGAAGTTCTATGTCGGCTGGACTCTGTTTCGTGGCATAGAAACATCCATACGGCCGTTTCCCAAGCTTGTGGAAGTTAATTGACATCTGTGCAAAGTTCTGGAGTTGAATTTAAGCGCCCACCTTCCATAGATCCGTTTCCCAAACATGGCCATTCTCCTAAATCCGTGGCCTTCGTGGTCTACGT
This sequence comes from Pinus albicaulis, assembly GCA_034641835.2. Lineage (NCBI taxonomy): Eukaryota > Viridiplantae > Streptophyta > Pinopsida > Pinales > Pinaceae > Pinus > Pinus albicaulis. The sequence continues at coordinate 464,661,961 of CM076581.1, read as the reverse complement.
GTTGGCTGCTATCATAAACTTCAGGAAACAGTTACATTTTATTGCTTTATAAAGAGCGTTTGCATACGCACGTAGAGTTAGTGAATGTGAGTTGATAGTTGTTAGTTGTTAAGTTGATGTGCGTACTCTGTTATGTGGTGATTACGCCGCCTTGAGCCGTAATACCACCAGCCTGTAATGACTTTCTTTTTAATGTGAAAAACTCTGTTTCATAACTTAATTCGTGTTTGAAGATCATACCAGAGCTGCTTAGAGGGCCCCTGCTCAGCCGAGGTTCTGTGTATTAATGTATATATTTTTCATTTCATTTCTTTAAGTAGTCATTGTATCATAACCCATTACATGTTCATATTTTATAGTTGTTTTATTTCTGTTCATACATTTCTGTAATTTCCATTGCATTCCTGTCTTTTATGTTTTTATGATTGTTAAGACACTGATCAGTTTTCTTGTGCAGGTTTTAGGTAGACACCCCGGGGCATTTTCATAGTATTTTCTCTAATGATATGAAACTGATATTATTCTGCTGCTAGTTTTCTTTCACAGTCTTTGTTTAACTTCAGTTTTGTTTTGTGCATTTCAGTTTTGTTTATCTGATTCAATAGTTAAAATTAGACATATTAAGCTACTCATAGTGTCCTCAGCTACCTCCGAAAGCCACAGCTGGACTGATGGTGAGGGGCCGCATGATGAGATGTGTAGTTTAGTATTAGTTTCCTTTCTGCAAAATTAGATATATTAAGCTGCTCATAGCGTCTTCAGTTTCCTCCGAAAGCCACAGCTGGACTGATGGTGAGGGGCTGCATGATGAAGTGTGTATTTTAGTATTAGTTTCTTTTCCGCAAACTTAGATATATTGAATCATGTATGACATCTTCAATTGCCTCCGAAAGCCACAGCTGGACTGATGGCGAGGGATTGAATCATGTATGTATGGTTTAGTATTAGTTTACTTTCTGCAAATTAAATATCAGTTACACAAGTTGTTTATGATTACTTCCGCAAGTCATAGCTGGTCTAATGATGAAGGGTCAGAAAATGAATTGATGTAATCTGGTTTAGATTTCTTTCATTGCAATTTTGAATTTCCATAAGCATAGTTTCTTTTGTGTTCAGTTGGAAGAAAGAATAGTTTAGTTTTCATATTCACTAGTTTCTTGTTTTGATTCATTAGATTAACAGCACTTTCCATTTCAGCAGTTTACTTTCTTTTGTCATTGTAATTTCAATTTGCTTTTGAAGTTTCGAGATTGGTAAATCATTATAGGGGATATCACTTCCTTGAACAATTATAACCAAGCTTGTTTCTCACTTTAGAATTTCCATTTCACCTTAGAAAGACCATAAACGACAAAAAGATAAGAAAGAGGTTATCTTGCACATATAGTGCGCCGCACTTCATCAGCTTACGATTCCCGGATTGACAATTAAATGCAGCAATTTAGGACACACTAAATTGACCAAACAATGATGTCCACTTTAGGTCTGTAAGAGATCTAAATTTATGCTTCTATCTCAACCTCAAATTTTATATAGAACTTTGCATTGTATGAGCCATAGGACTTCTCTAAGAGAGCTGGATTTATGCTTCTATCTCAGCCTCACATTTCATATATAAATTTTCATTGTATGAGCCATAGGAATTCTCTAAGAGATATGAATTTATGCTTTTATCTTAGCCTTAAATTTCATATAGAATTTTGCATTGTATGAGCCATAGGACTTCACATTTTTTGTGTTAAATGTTTTTGTGTTATCGGAATAGCTGAACCTTAATATGCCTTAATTATTTTTACAAATAGGTCTATAATGATATCCACCTTAGCTCTCCAAGAGAGCTAAATTTATGCTTCTATCTTAGCCTCAACTTTCATATAGAACTTTACTTCCTATGAGCCATAGGACTTCACATTATCATAGATATGTATTATCCAAATAATTTCACATTGTCTTAGAGATGTATTATGCATAGAACTTCACATTAGCATCACAAAAAAGTTGTCTTCAACTCAAATTTCTTTGATCATTGGAGGGAGCTAAGAAGATGAATTATAAGCCTTTGTCTACGATTTCCTTTACTTCTTGTCTTCTTCTCATAGAATGGAGATGAGAGGTGATTCAACACAAATTATGTATAAGATCAAATGGGATATATATATATATATATATATATATATATATATATATATATATATATATATATATATATATATATATATATATATATAGCTTTTCTCTAATCCGAATGGGTGTCTATTTGTATCCTTTCCGAACGGGTGTCTCTTTGTATCCTTTCAAATGGGTGTCTCTTTGTATCCTTTCTAAAAATTTATTTTCATAAATAAATAGGATGAAGAGCATGCTTAAACAAGTAACAATACTTTTATTTTGTGTTTTTTACATAGTATTACATTTATACATGAAGGAATATGAAGATTGAAAATAACTACTTTCTTCAACATAACAGAAATTTCACTTCTAGTCCTAAAATGATAATTTAATTATAAAATGCATGTACTAAGGCCTTACATATGAAAAAAATAAATTGGTTCCTTTTAAGTGTTTTAATATACTATAAGAACCTAACCAACCTACAAATTATCAATGAGTAGGGGTATATAATTATTGATACTTCCTGGCTCAAAGCCAAACAAAGAATTTTGCAAAATTTTACAAAAAAGCAGAATTTGAATGCATAATTATCTAACAACCATGTGAGTCTTTTAGCCTATGAATAGAAAGTTGCAGGATCCATGTGTTTGTTTATTTCATAATGGTGTAAATTGTATTTTTAATGAATAGAAACAAATACCTTGAATAATAAGACAACAGGGGGATTCTATGTACTTATGGAGGTATCTAGTGAATGTTAGGATGAAATTGAAGTAGAGGAAATATTCCTACAAGCAACCAAAGTGAGAACAAGACATGGTGATGTCATGAATCTACGATATAGATTTTGTTGAATAATTGCACAAAGTTCCACTTGATGTATAAGGTTTTTCTATCGACAAAAGTCCATAAAGAGTTAGAATCAAAGCGAAAAAATATAAGTAAAAATAATTAAGGCATATTGAGGTTCAACTATTCCCATTACATAAAAACATTTAACACATAAACATTTAATACAAATAATGTGAAAAATGATAGTTAATAAATTCATTGACCATCATTGACCAATTCTCTAAGCCTTTTGGTTTTCCAATTCACTAATAAATTCATTTACCATCCAAGAATTATCACTGGAAAAACATCCCAATGTTTAGGTTGTAGCCATACAAACTTTTTTATCAGTATCAGTCATTATTTGATTTTCATTGAATCGTTATTTATCATTGAGTATTTGATGCCTATATATGAATTATAGACATATTTTCTAGTAACCACTATATAATCCCCACATAAATCCCCTCTAATGTATCCTTATGTGTAGGTTTATCATAAAAATAATCGACCTCTACAAAAATAGAAATGTATGTTTGGATGTATCCGGTTTCTCTAGCTATCTCTGTCTCTGCTATTGGATATGGGACTAGTTTCCTTCAATTGTTTCTGGTTTAATTTCTTCACTTATTGTTTAAGTTGATCCTGAAGGATGACAATCTATTTATTATGTTTCTCTAATATTTTTTCTCCTCAATCAAATACTTATGATTTATTAATATTTCCTGTAGAAATGTTACCTAAGCCTTTTGGTTTTTCAATTCACCAATAAATTCATTGATCATCCAAGCATTAGCATTGGAAAAACATCCCAATGTGTAGCTTGTACCCATACCAACTTTTTTATCAGTATCAGTCATTATTTGATTTGCATTGAATCATTATTTATCACTGAGTATTTGATTCCTATATATGACTTATAGACATTGTTTCCAGTATCCACTATATAATCCCTGCATAAATCCTCTCTAATGTATCCTTCTGTGTAGGTTTATCATAAAAATAATCGACCTCTAAAAAAATAGAAATGTGTGTTTTGATGGATCCAGCTACTCTAACTATCTATGTCTTTGCTATTGGATATGGGATTGATTCTCTAATGAATCAAGCAGTAAGACATACTAGGAAATACTGTGGTGATTCAACTAAAACTTTCCAACCTCTGTTATGTTGATATCTGTACAGAACATCCCTACTAATCTGAAAATGAACTGATCATGATATTTTTGTGTCTTTCCTGTGAGCTTTATGTGCTTGATATAAGTGGCAGGTTTCAAAGTAGAATTTATATCAGTGTGTTGTAGTATTACAACAACCCCCCAATATTTCTAAGTAAAATAGTATGGAAAGAACAATGGGGACCCTTTTAAAATCTTAGGATTAAATCTATTTTAGAAATAAAACTTAGAATTTGAGTATATTAGATTAAATTTTGTTTTTATTAAAAAACATAATAAAATCATAAAACACGCTCTAAGAAACCCATAAAGGCTAAAAGTACAAGAGCGGGAACTAAAATCACCGAAATAACAAATCAAGAGAATTGGCGATATGCAAAACTGCGAATCACCGATGTGAGAAACTGTGAAATGAATCATGTAACGGATACCGATATCACAATCTATCATTTGACATATACCAATATCACATGCTGTCATCCAACATAAAAGCCATTGCAATTTCACATTTTTTTCATGTCGCACATTACTGCGAAATGTCGAAATTCATTAATCATGAAAAGGACGATCTACAGATCCCAATAAGATAACAAATGTAAAAATCACACGAACCCATGCTATCAAATTAATGGTAATTTAGGTGTTCTTACGATCTTGACATTTGCAATTGATTTTATAATTATTTCATATTTAATACTGAGGATTCCCATTGTGCATGAGTTAAATTGATACAACATTTAATAGCATTTGACATGATATCAGCTTACGCTCTCTGGTTTTCTTTCAACAGGGTAATTTCAGAAAATTAGGCATAAAAGGATGTCAAGGCTGATTAAAGCATGAAGGAAGTCCTCCACCCCACCTCAGTTAGTTTTTCAACAAGAGGAAAACAACGAGATGGCTCCTTTAATCTCAAAAAAAACATGCAACCAAAAAATTGGTTCCTCAAGCTGGGAAGGGATCTATAAGTTGTTTGAGAACAAAAATCCACAAGTAATTTTGAACAAAAAAGCTGTAGCTGACGATTCTGCATCCATGGATTCAGGCTCATGGTTCGACACAACTAACTCCTTTCTTCAAAGAATTTCCGCACGTCTTAAAATGCCTCCATACACTGACTTTATAGAATGGGTGTTGGATCATGTGGAAATTCGATCTAGATAGTTTTTTACGAGAAACAAAATGGTCATTGGTTCTCTCAGACCTTCATATTTGAAATATATGTATAAATTTCCCGAGCCCTAGAAAATATATGACAACCATTTTGTTCAAGAATTCATGCGAGAGAATGAACACCGTGAAAATGTAATCAAGGATTGGAGAAATGATCCTAAACGCCATAAACATGATGATAAGGGTATGTACTCAGTAGTTTCTCTTAAAAGCCCTTTCTTGCAAATTGTTGCAATGATGTGTTGTCTTTTTGGGTCTGCAAATACAACCAAGTTTAAGGAAGATTGGACACCCCTAATAGAAGCAACCTTTGATGGCTATATTCTTGGCTAATATTTTGTTTGATAATTTTATTATATGTATCACTATCTATAGATAAAATTGTAATCTCCCATCCAGTACAATCACTCCTTTTTATATGAGTTCTTTTATCCTAGATGTTGTCTGTTTTTGTACTAAATTTCCGTCATTAGGATGCAAATGGACTAGAGAAGTCAAAACCCCCATCTTTGTATAGTTAGAATTCTAGTGGGAATCAAAATACCACTCTCATATGTTTAAAACATGTAATTATATAATGCTCCCAGTTTTTCAAGCCATTTTTGAAAGAAAAATCTCTAGAGTCACCCATGAAACCAATAGAAGTCTCAAGCCTATAGGAAGGTGGTTCGGTGAAGAATTTTACACATACAACCAAATTTTTGGAAGTCATGCTTGCCCTCATTTCCTATCCTTATATATACCAAATAAATTATTGGCTAAGGAAATTTCTTATCAGAGCGTGGGTAATGGGTTGACTAAAATTCCGAAAGATGCCAAAAAGACAATTTCACCAACTTTTCCTATTTCATGTGGGTCATATACTCTCGAAAATTTCAAGCATGCATGTCTTGAAATTGATAGATTAAAACCCTTGAATTTTACAATTCTACCCAACATAAGTTATGATTCATATGGTGTTGCTAGAGAAATAACAAATCAAGCTAAGTTGTGGGCATTTACAAGCAATCCTAATAAATTTGATGATGTGTTTGAGTCAATCCCAGAATTCTCAATATTTCAGCAAATAGCAATCATAAGGTTCAGTCTAGAAGAGTTGATACAATTCAAACAATATCGAGAATAGAGAAATTCTCATTTGTGAGACTACATGTTCCACAGGCCAATGCCAGAACAAATTCTGATTCCTACAGTTCAAGTGCTAGAAGTAGAACAAATTATGGTTCTGATTCATCCCGTTTAGGTACCAGTACCAGTAGCAGAACCATAAATCATGGATATTCCACGGGAAGAGAGGTTTAATAAATACTGGGAAAGTTTTGAAAAAGCATTATCTGATACTACTACTCCTGCTGATCATAGTGCTATTTTGATAGAAACTCTTCCTACTGAATATTCTCTAAAAATGGAAATTCATATAAGTGAATCAAGCGTTCAAAAGGTTTCCTCTATTCTAAATGACTCTAAAGATCAAGGAGAAAATCAATAAATATCATTTATTGTAGAGTTTTCCAAAATTACTCTTCAACAAATTTAGTTACTAAAGATCAATGATACAGAAGAGAAACAAGGAGAAGCATCGACCCAAGACATAGAGATCATCCCTACTTTTCTAACAATAGAAATAATACTAAATATTGAGGAAATGCCACCATTGGATGTATTTTATAGTCCAAATAATAAATCTATTGTATCCAGGTAGAAAAAGAAATGAAAGATTGAAGATTCTCCAGAACTTCCTATGGACACAACATCAATGCAAGTTCTCTCGAAAGGAACTCTGTCAACTCCAAGAAAAGGACTTAGAAGATTATCTCAATTTATAGGTGATTATGCAGATGAAAATATTCATAAGGCAACAAATATTGAGTCATTAATTATGGCGAAGGATCAGAAAATTGCTCAAATGGAGAAAAATTTCTCTAATGAAAAACAAAGGATAGAGAAGGAGTTGCAGTCAAGTATTAATAATTTGCAATAAGAGTTTGAAGGTCTAAAAATCAAAATTGAAAATGAAATTAAAGGGAAGGATCTAATAGTTCATCAGTTACAGCAGAACATTCAAAATCTCCAAGAGAATCCATAACTTAATGAGGTAAAGAAAGAAGCAACATAACTGGAAACATTACTGGTAAATCAACATACAGTTTTCTATCAGAACTACAAACAGATTCAGGAGAATATTAAAATAAGTGATCCGTTAGTCACTCGAATTTCTAATTTAAGGATTTATTATGAAGAAACTGATGATAAAGTGTCAAAGTATATATATTGGCAAGACAATGTGCAAGGAAGAGCAGTCGATCTTCCTCATCTTGAAGAATCAATAAAAGATATAATATTTGGAGACTGGGACATGAAAATGAAAAGTGTTGAATTAGCTATCATCAGAGATAAAAATATGTCCTCCAACATCTTTGAATATATAAAATATTCTCTTCTACAAGCCAATATTATCCAGGAAATACCAAAAGACACTATGTCATAAGTCAGCCTTTTGAAACAATATTGGCAAGAAACATCAACCAGAAAAGCTCTTGACATAGAAAACTAGACACAGGTAAATATAGATATTTATTGGTATTTGTATTCAATTGGGAGTGTTGAGGTGTCTTTCCAACACTACAGTTCAACTTCTTCTAGCACTCAATGATGCAATATTCATGGGCCAGTTGAAAATGTATCCAATGCATCCCCCCAGCTCGATTATATGATCAAAGCCTTCCAGCTCAAGGAATAGCTAGAGAGTGGATCTGAGAAACAATCATGAGACTGTTATAGCTTATGCATTTTAATTTCCTAGTTTTTTGTTTATATTTTAGATTAGATTAATAATTCTTATTTCACAATTCTTCTATTTTTGTAATATTAATTAGTACTTAAACCCCTTTCATGAATTTAGAAAGGGGTCCAGATTTTTTAGAAGGAGGCTTTTGGAACTTACACTATTGTTTGAACATAAGTATATAATTGAAAGTCTGAGCAAAGAGGCTATATTTTCATAACTAAGTTATGATGCAATGGGTACTATTATATTTGTATTGATCGTTTTATGTTTATGATATTTTAGAAAAATTGTATCTATCTATTTTTCTTTCTCTCTGATAAGCATTGAAATGACATATATTCTTATTACTATTGATCAAATGTATTGAATGATATGTTGTTACATGGGTGACTTAGAGATTTGTTATATGATTGATGTTCTTCATCAACTAAATCAATTACATTGATTTAGTTTCTTTAATGTGCTTATATCCATTTAGTATGTGATGATCTATATTGTTTCATGCTTATGAAATCTTATTCCATAATCATATATATTAGTCCAATCCCGGGAAATAACTAGATTTAGTTTTAATTATGTTATCATTAGAATAAATCATTCCATCCATGTTGATTTCATTCCATTGTTATATAAATTATTTCTTATACGGGAAACTAGTCTCTATATCCCCAATCGCACCCACTATTTCAACGGAAAAGGATTTTCTTTAAGCTCCCGACCGGGTGGAATCCCTAATGTTGAGGAAGTCTCTCTCTAGCCTTCAACACAGTGGTTGGATTTATTTCTATAACAGTGCAATGGACATCATGGTTTTTTGGAAACCGAAATTATTCTACTCTTTTTGAATATGCAAGTGACAACTCTAATCTGGATGATAGTGATAAAAATATGTCTATAGTATTCTTTGATAGTGATTTCGAGACTTGTGTATACTTGTTTGTTGTTGGATTTGTCCTAGGTGGCCTAATGTGATTAATGTCTCATGATATATGTCATTTTTGAAATATTAAAGAGTTGTTTCATATTGTAGTTGTCTTATGGATACCAGTTTCAAAACTGATATTCACTTTCGAATAGTTAGAATATTTAATTTAAGAAAAAACCAAGTGGTGGTATGGCTATTCTGAGCTAGGATAGACCAGCACTATAATGTGTGACTTCTACAATTTTAAGGATTGTTATTTTATATGAAAGTGACAACTCTAACCTGGATTATAGTGATAACCATATGTCTATAGTATTCTTGTGACATTGATTTGGATACTTGCGTATACTTGTTTCTTGTTGGATTGGTCCTAGGTGGCCTAATGTGATTAATGTCTCATGATATATGTCACTTTTGCAATATTAAAGAGTTATTTCATATTGCAATTGACTTATGGATGGTTTTTTTCAAAACTGATATTCCATTTCGAATAGTTAGAAGCTTTAATTTAAGAAAAAACCAAAGGTGGTATGGCTATTCTCAGCTAGGACAGACCAACATTATAATGTGTGACTTCTACAATTTTAAGGACTCATAAAGAAATATCTTGAAGAGTACATGGAGATTTTCCAAATTATTTTTTAGTAATAGATCTATCCTTGAGTTTCCAAGTCTTAAATGATTGTTTGAACCATAATCTGCTTAAAGCAATATGTTTAAGAGTACATGGTACTTTTCCAACTTCTTTGTTTAGTAACATCATCTTCCATGCTATCCCTTTGATATGGTGAGCTCTAATGTTTTCCAACTTATTTGTTTAGTAACATCATATTCCACGTTGTCTCTTTGATATGGTGAGCACCAATGTTTTAGAAGTTGATTGGATTTTCGTTAAGGTTTTCCAATAGCCCCTATCCTTTTTAATAGCAAGGATGCTTTCAAAATCACATCTATCATGCTAGTCTCTTTTTCTCTCCTCTGAGGCGGCAAGGATGCTTTCAAAATCACATATGTCATGCTAGTATCTCTTTCCTTGCTCCATGTACATGTCATTTCTCCCATAAACTTTAAGGCATTTGCAATAAATGTTCATTTAATATTTTATTGAATTTGTTTTTTCAAGGATAAAAAAGTGAACTAAACATGGTTGAAAAATAGACATTTTGCATAGATGTTTCCTATTATCCCAATCCAAGGAGAGCAATGATTACATATGTGCTATGCAATATTGCGACTAACGAAGTCCTCCAAAGGAAAATGAATATACTTGGAAGAAAAAAAAACAATGAAGCATATTATATTGCATTGATAGAAGGCTTGGGAATTGCTAGGGAGTATGGATCAAATGGAATTGTAGTTTTCACCAATTCTGAACTTGTGTGCAACTAGATGAAAGACGTGTAACAAGTTAAGAAGGAGAGACTACACAAATTGCATGGAAAAGCAAACAATATTGTTAGACAATTTCAATAATTTAGTATAAGACATTGCGCAAATGTTAATAAGTTGTCTGGTGATCTATTGTATTGGGAAATGCCAAATCAAGCTTCATCTATCAAAGATGAATTCGTATTGTAAGGGGCAATGCCAATTCAAGATTCATCTTTTAAAGACGAATTAGTGTTGGGATACTCTTCTTCAAGATTCAAAGATGAATTATTGTTGAGACGCTCTCCTTCAAAATTCAAAGATGAAGATGAATTAGTGTTGAGACACTCTCCTTCAAAATTTATTGATGGACATTGTAAGATATCTTTTATATTTGTGTGTTTTTTACTTATAAATGTGTCATTTTTAATGACAATGTATTTTTTTTCAATTATATACCAAGTGCGCTCCCACCATGTAAGCACAACTTGGTGAACTTAATGTTTTAGAAAATTTTGTATTTAATTTTCAAAACGTGCAGGACTTCAACAATTTTTTGTTTAAATAAAGAGGGTTTTACACATCAATTTGTGCTTTGAAATTTTTGTGTTTTACATAATTTGTGTTCAATTTGTGCTCCAACATTTATGTAAATTACATCAATTTTTTGAATTATTTTGATTTTTTTTTAAATAGTAATTTTAAAAATAATTGTAAATGCACGAGGCAACTTTTTAAACATCATGTAACTAAGTATTTGTAGATAGATCCATATATATCATGGATAATCATTTTCCACATGATTCTTAGAGGATTTAAACATTATGTGTATATATGTAACTGTATATATCCATTGTAGATATCCATATATATATCATGGAGGATGATCATTTGGCACGTGATTCTTCGAGGCAAACATCAATAGAGTCCCATGCCTCTACGAGAGAGGGGGGTCATGGATCGGGGGATGTTTATGGTATTTATATTAAATGTGCATATTTTTAAATGACATTTGAATATATGATTTTATCCCCATACACACATATATACATGTTGAATTAATTTTTTATTGAATGTATAATTTTATCCCCATGTACATACATGTATACATATAGAATTGATTTTTTATCAATATTGTGAGTTGAATTAATTTTTAATAAATTTCATTTTTTAGGATTTCGAAGGAAAAGAGTATCTACTCAATTAATGAAGCCTGGCCATGGTTAACACAATATACTTAATCAAATGTATGTATTCATATGTATGTATGTATTTTTGAATTGATTATATAAATTAATATTTTTTTATGAAGCTTCCCTCTCATCGCGTGAGGGTGGTGGTGGTACACATTCCCCTGGTGGCCAATCAATAGGTGGTGGCCAATCGCATGAGGGTGGTGGTACACATTTTCCCAGTGGCTAATCAATGGGTGGTGGCAAATCAATGGGTGGTCATGCTGGTTCTCAACCATCTCAGGGTGGGCATGATGCTACTCAGTCATCTCAAGGTGGTCGTCAATCTGAATATTATTGTCATTCAATTATTAATTTGTTAAATTATTTATGTATTTTTTTATGGTTAAAAAGAAAATTTGTACAAATTTGTTCACATGTTTTTTTATTTATACATAATTTTATATATTGATGCAGAGGGTGAAAATGTTTCTTGAAAAAGACATAGGCCAGACCATGTTATTCAAGAAGAAGGTTGTACACCAACTATGACTTATCATTCTGAAATTCCCGATTATTTACCTTGGGAAACAAACATCCAACAATGCACATTACAAAAGTGCAAACATCTTTATTCAAAATTGAAGAAAGCTCTTATGTCTTTGAAACTCCATGCTAAGAGTCGAGAAAGCTTAGAAATAGTTACGCAATATTTAAGCACAGTTGTAGATGTTTACAAAAAGCTTCGGCCAACCAATGATAATTTTGTAGAAGTGATGAGGAAAGGAAAAGAAGTAGTAATGGGTCCCGATACATGGGATGATGTTAAAAACTAAGTTACAAAAAAAATGGAAAAATCTATGTTTAATTTCAAAGAAGGGCTGAAAAGAAAGATGCTAAAGGTGCAATATTTCAAGCACCCTAGTATAGATTTCCATTTGTATGATAGGCACCTTGCAGCCTATGGAAGACTACCATGGAATGACGAGGTTCCTATTTATTTTGCAAAATTATTTTATGAAAAAATATTTTTGGGAATGAAACTCAATTATAATGACCTTCCTTCTGAATTTTTTGGTCTTGGGAAAGGTTGATTATGTGACCGTAGAGGCGCTAAGCATGATTCTGATTTGCCTCGTCCCGAACCATCATTGGTAAGCTGAACTCCTTATGTGGAAAATTTGTGGTCAGAAATGGATGTCACTTCTCAAATTAGTCAAGAAGCAAGGGATGCCATCATAGAAAATGTTCAGACTAGACTTGGTGGAATTGATATTGGTTTGAATCGACAAAGAGCATGAGAGAATGCACGTGCTAATTTTGTGTATAGTACAGATGATGAGATAGACAACATGAGTATTGAAGAGATTAGAACATATGTAAAACATTGTCGCAATCATTGGCATGATTTAATTCTTCATGAGGAAGAGGGCATGGGATCGGTATGTGTTAATGGTTAGGGTGAATATTTTAATGTAATTTGTAATTTACATATGCATATTTATTTGTATATGTTAATCTAACAAAAATGTATCATATGTTCACCATTTTCAGTTAGCGCTCTCGTTGAACGAAATTTTTTGATAATATCACGGTCCAAGGTTTAGGTTCTGGAAATCAAGATGATATTTTGGGAAATGTTAGTGTTTTTTAAGAGTTCATGATGTGGATGTACAATTATTATTCTATTATTATATTGGTATCATGATGACATTTTTTAAAATAAATAATTGTGTACATATATGTATATAATTAAATGTTAACAGATTCTGATTCTGCTTGATGTTTTCACAATGGAGCCCCCATCTTCTTCCCTATTAGGAGATGTGCCAAATCCACTGTCATAAGTATTCAATTTTTCACTTATGTTTCAAGTTATAAATTGAAATGAAATTTTCATTACAAAATGAGATCTAGATCTTGAGTTATTTTATAGTTTTAAAATATTTGAATTTTAGGTTTGTGGAGATGATTTCCGTTCTCAAAGGCCTTTAGTGACATAGTATATGATGGAGATAGGAACATCCAAACAATTTGAACAAGAAGTTGTCTAACTTTTTTTTTAATATTATTGCATTAACTTATGCATTTTCATTTGAAAAATTTTAAGATATATATATATATATGTGTGTGTGTGTGTGTGTGTGTGTGTGTGTGTGTGTGTGTGTGTGTGTACATGTATATTGTATAGTTTATCGTGGAGGATGCATTGATGTAGGGTGAACACGGGACAATGGAGGGGGAACTACATGAGGTATTGCATGATTTTTTTTTTTCATTTTTTCTTAATGAAGTTATATATTCTTATTCAATTTTAAAACATTAATTTTTGATGTTTAAACGTTGTGTAGGTTGCCCATTCTTCAGATGATATCACAAGGTGGCTGCTGGAAAATACATTGCAGCCAAATTCTCTATTTGATTGATGCACGTGCAACATTTTATTTGATATAGTCTTTTTATAACTTAGACATGTGTCATATTTACTTTTCTATATAACTTGATAGTTGTAACACTTGATACATTGTTATATTTACTTTAATTGTTCATGATATAAATTTTGGACATATTTTACGTTTGGATAGTTGAACTACATTTACTTTTATTGAATGATTTTAAATTTTGGATAGTTGTTACATTTTCCATGTGATCACATGTTGTTATATAATGTTAACTTAGATGATCTTAGATTAAGTTTTGTTTTTAAAACTTTTTATTTTGTCACTTGTTATTTAAAATGAATCTATATTGAAATTGCAAATTACAAAACACAGGTCTTACATGTTATGCATTAGAACATGTGTAAATGTTATATAATTAGGTGTTAATGTCTGTTAAAGTTGATATTTAGGTACATTTTGCATGATCATGTTTCATTTAAAACAATAATATCTATGGTTTTACATATTTAAGTTCATGAATATATGTAATAATGATTGAAGTACATTTTCATTTAGTTGTTACATTTTTCATACATGATTACATGTTGTTATAATGTTAACTTAGATTAAATTTTAATTAAATTTGTTGTTTTCAAAGCTCAATTTCTTTTGTCATTTTCTATTTAAAACTAATCTAGATTGAAATTGAAAATTACAAAACACATGTGGTACATGTTAAGCATTTGAACATGTGTGAATGTTATATAATTAAGTGTAAATGTCTATTAAAGGTGATATTTAGGTACATTTTGCATGATCATGTGTCTTTTAAAACAATCATATCTATGGTTTTACATATTTATGTTCATGAATATATGTAACAATGATTGAAGTACATTTTCATTTAGTTGTTACATTTTACATACATGATGACATGGTGTTATAATTTTAACTTAGATTCAATCTTAGATTAAATTTTTTCTTTTTAAAGTTCAAGTTGTTTTGTCATTTTTTATTTAAAACAAATCTAGATTGAAATTGCAATTTACAAAACACGTGGTGCATGTTATGCATTTGAACATGTGTGAATGCTATATAATTATGTGTAAATTTCTATTAAAGGTGATATTTAGGTACATTTTCCATGATCATGTGTCATTTAAAACAATCATATCTATGGTTTTACATATTTAAGCTTGTGAATATATGTAACAATGATTGAAGTACATTTGCATTTAGTTGTTTGATCTGAAATTAATTGTTAGTTATTGTTGTGCTAATATCAGTTTCAGATTTAAATAAATGTTTCTTTGGTTTTCTTATCCATTAAGAGTTTATCCATGACCATGTGATTGTCAATTCATTAAACTTGGTGAAATGTACTGTTTTTCATGAACTCAAAAGCATAGAAACTAATTTCTGAACATCAGAAAATAAGAAAACAACAAGCACAAATAACAAAGCTCAATACACAAGTTTTTGATGAAGGATTTTGCCCCTCCTGGGCTACATCTCCTTGGTCCAGCTTCATAGTGTGGGTCTTTGTATTAGCTTCAAATTTGGAAATTTTTTTTTTTTTTTGCAGTCTCCTGTTGCCTCTGAAACCTACTCCAATGGCTCCAAAACATCAAAATCTACCAGAAATGACTCTTCCTAAGCTCATTTTGGTCGAAAATTTCCTTAGTTATGGAAAAAACAAGATTTCCTACAATTTCTCCTATAAAATCAGGATTCTATCAGTTAAAATTCCAAATTTAGCAATGATGCTGCATTTGGTGTGCTCTACTAGTTTCTACGCTACTTCAATTACGCTTAATTAAGAGATAAGTGCTCTTTAACAAGAAGATAAGCACAATTTATTGTTTTAAGCGCATTTAGTGTTGATTGACATAAAACACATTTTAACGTAATTTAATTACGTTTACACGTAATTAACCCCAATTATAAATCTCCGTCGATTTTGCTATTAGAAGCCATTGGTTCTGGGCGCATGACCACATGGGAGGGGGATAGCCCCCTCCGGACCCCCGTTGACTGGCACACACTAATTCAAATGAATGTGGAGATCTATATGGGTAAGAGCCACGATAAGAGCGGAGATGGTAAGGCGTATGGTTAGGGGGCGGTAGGTCTGGGGTTTGACCCCGACCCCTGCCATATAATTTTTTTCCACTTCATACTTGTCAATTCCGCCAACATAGTTAGTGGCTCCACCATAACAGCCTCCTGCTAGTCAGATGTAGAGATCCTCCATATATAAATAGCATCCGCTGAGACCTAAGGTTTAAAACTTAGGTTAAAATATATATTGCGCCATTGTACTCTATAGTTCGACATTGTAATAACATACGATATGCGCCCATAGTTCCAACCTTCGAATATATGCCAACATGGGGGGGGGTTACGTGGCATGCCATGTGTCCCTTCCCCATTGGCTCATAAATGCACAAAAATTAATAGCATTGCACCAATAATAATAAAATTTCACCCTTAGACTTAGGATAAAAAAATTTCCCTTCCTAGTCAACATTAGCGGATCCAGTTATTCCACTTGGCACAGTATCATTGGCTATTTCTGGAGAATATTCCCTATGAATCTGACTAGACTGCCACATCATCACTGTACTTGTTCTGCTAATTTTTTTACCTATTTGGGAAAATAAACAACAAGCCATAATTCCCTCATACGAACTCGTAATTTGATGAAACAAGTTGCGTTGGAATCCTAGAGACGAGCTCTATCCAGGCATTTGAGTCTGAAGCATTTCTGAGTACTTTTAATTTTGAGCTAAATACTGAGCCTTAGATCATTGTTACATTTTGCATACATGATGACATGTTTTTATAATGTTAACTTAGATTCAATCTTAGATTAAATGTATTATTTTTAAAGCTAAAGTTGTTTTGTCATTTTTTATTTAAAATGAATCTAGATTGAAATTCAAAATTACAAATCACATGTGGTACATGTTAAATGCATTTGAAGATATATGAATGTTATATAATTAGGACAGACATCTATTAAAAGTGATATTTAGGTGTCCATTTTGCACATGATCATGTGTCATTTAAAAAAATTATAGATGGTTAAATACATATTTAAGTTCATGAATATGTAACAATGATTGAAGTACATAAATGCATTTAGTTAAATTACATTTTCAATACATGATGACTTGTTGTTATAATGTTAACTTAGATTCAATCTTAGATTAAATGTTTTTTTTTTAAAGCTCAAGTTGTTTTGTCATTTTTTATTTAAAATGAATCTAGATTGAAATTTCAAATTACAAAACAAATGTGGTACATATTAAATGCATTTGAACTCGTATGAATGTTATATAATTAGGACATACATCTATTAAAAGTGATATTTAGGTGTACATTTTGCACATGATCATGTGTCATTTAAAACAATTATAGATTGTTAAATACATATTTAAGTTCATGAATATATAACAATGATTGAAGTACGTATATGCTTTTAGTTACATTACATTTTTAATATACGATCACTTTCTTTTCTTTATTTCTTCCTTTCTTTCTTTTTTTTTATTTTTATTTTTTTTTATTTTTTATTTTTTTATTTTTATTTATTTATTTATTTATTTTTTCTGAATTAGACTAATTCTATTAAGCAAAAATATGGTACATGATGGTGATACAATCAAGAGAAACAAAAAACTGGCAACCGGAAATGATAAAACTATCAACCTCGGTCCCAAAGAAGGAAAGAAACAAGCAAGGAGCTACAACAAAAGATTGGAAGGAAAAAAGACCGATATCTACCCAAAGTGGGCACAGGCCTCTACACGAAGCTTTTTCCCTTTATTTTTACTGAATTTAACCCATCCATCCTGGGGTGTATGAGCTAAAATAACTTGAAGACTGGAGTTTTCCAAATGGGGGATCTCCTTATATAAATCGAAAGAGGAGGTCACATGGGTGCGCTTTTGAGTGATCGCAGTATCGGGAGGATGCGAAGGAGCATCGGTGGATAGGTCCATTGTTTGAAGGGCATGATCCGATTCTACATCGCTTCCATCATCTTCTGAGCTAGATGATTCAGAGTCCTCTGCAGGTGGCGGAGAGTATGGAGCCCATCGTTTAGTTTTGGGCTTGGAATTGTTATCCTTTTTCTTTTTTTCTGGGAGAGCTGGGCATGAATTCTGCAGATGCCCTGTTTGGTGACAATGGCGGAAACAGAAGGCAGTATTCTCATAATCCAGTGTCTGAGTCCAAACAAAGTCATTTATCTTGAGATTGATTTGTTCTTGAATTCCCTTGCTTAAATCTAGTTCCACACATATTCTAGCATATGTGTAAAGACCTTTGTTTTCCCACCAATAATCTCCCATCAAAAAACTGCCCAAGGTGTTGCCTATGGCTCTATAGACTGCAATATGTCATAGATGGGTAGGTAAGTTTGGAAGCCTGATCCAGACAGGTGTCCTAGTGATGACAGCAGTTACTGGGTCAAAATCTGGGAACCATGGAGTTAAGAAGAGCCCTGCAATTCCCATGAACCAAGGACCTTCTTCTATAGCCTTTTTATAATGCTTAATATCATCAAACAAAACTATGAAATATCCTTTTGAAAAGAGGTTGAATTTGTAATGGTGAGTCCAGTTAGCATGGATCCAATCATAGAGTTCCTTAGAGCGTGGCCAAAGTCCATTAAATCTGCATATGATGGATCTTTCTGTAAATTTTTGAAGATCATTTGCGATCTCTGTATGGGTTATCTCAATAGAGGGAACCTCCTCGAGCTTGTCAACCAAAAAATGCTTTGGTTTAAGGACTTTAGGGGGTTTGGGGTGCTCAGAGTATATTGCAACTTTGTATGAGAAGGGAGGAGCAGAAGATGACTGTGCAGCAACACCTCCTCTCAAACGAAGGGTTAGCACTAAAGAGTCATTTCTATTAATGATGTAAGCAGAGAGGGAAAGAAGATATTCAAGTTGTTTAACTTCAAAGAGAAGTCTCTGAAGGGCTGAGGGGATCCCAATCCAGCGTTCCAGATTTAGTTTGAGATGCTGCACCAGATCTAAAGAGCTGACCCATTGCAAAATGGTCTTTCCTGAAGGTTGTGAAATTTGGATCTGATAGGAGGCAGAGTAGTTCCTGGATGTCTGTTGGATTGACACAGAGTCATAACCTTTCGCGTCTCCAAGGGTAAGTCTGCCTGGGAGCTGTTGGGGAGGACATTTCTCCTGCGAAAGGAAACGGTCACTCCATCTCAGATCTGAAATGGAGGACTAGGAAACAGAGCAGTATAAAGGCGGAAAGTTCTTCCACTGCAAGAAAAACCCTGCATTAATGCCTGCACGCTAAGAAATGAGAGGGTATGTCGCTTCGCGCCTGTCCAGAGGTCCTGGAGCATGAGATCTACTAAGGAAATCATCATGCAGTGCCACAGAAGAGTGAAAGGGGCTCCCGAAGTGCTGAAAATGCTGTCGTCTTTCTGTTGGTAGCGATAGCAGCTTCAGGGTTGCGGGACAGAGACAATACTGAGTAAGAAACACAGGAATGGGATCTTCTGATGCAGGGGTAAATGGAGTTGGTCTCCCATGCTGTTATGACACGAGGGTTTCTGAGGAGAGAGCGGCCACGTGTGTGGAAAAAAGCTGAACCCTAATCGCCATTCTGCCTAACCCCTCTAGTCGATTTCTACCAGGTTTTACCTATCAATTTATGTTTAAAAGATTTATAGTTGTTGTTATAATGTTAACTTAGATTCAATCTTAGATTAAATGTTTTGTTTTTAAAGCTCAGTTTGTTTTGTCATTTGTTATTTTAAATGAATCTAGATTGAAATTGCAAATTACAAAACACATGTGATACATGTTAAATGCATTTGAACATGTATGAATGTTATATAATTAGGACATACATATATTAAAAGTGATATTTAGGCGTACCTTTTGCACCTGATCATGTGTCATTTAAAACACTTGTAGATGGTTAAATACATATTTAAGTTCATGAATATGTAACAATGTTTGAAGTACATAAATGCATTTAGTTACATTACATTTTGAATGCATGATGCCTTGTTGTTATAATGTTAACTTAGATCCAATCTTAGATTAAACATTTTTTTAAAGCTCAATTTGTTTTGTCATTTGTTATTTAAAATGAATCTAGATTGAAATTGAAAATTACAAAACATATGTGGTATATGTTAAATACATTTGAACATGTATGAATGTTATATAAGTAGGACATATATCTATTAAAATTGATATTTAGCTACATTTTTCACATGATCACGTGTCATTTAAAACAATCATATATGGTTTTACATATTACAGATTAAATAAATATATATTTAAGTTCATGAATATGTAGCAATGAAAGCAAATTTGCATTTAATTCATAGATTTTGCATTTGAAATCATTCTTATAATGTTTTAATATAGAATACATATAGATGTACATCTAAAAACAATCTTAAAATTATAGGTGTACTTAGATGTGTCAAACAATCATAAAATTTTAAAATTGCATTAAAAAATATCTAGTGCACAACATTTTTCATTAATGTACATAGAAAGGCTACTATGGATGTTAGTTGATAGCAAACTGGAAATTACAAAACATGTACCACACATTTTTCATTCAATAATGAATATTATATTTTTCTTTAGATGTCTAAAACAAAATAATAACTTAAAATTTTCATTATATCAAATATGCTAGATACATACATTTTGCAATAATTATATAAAATTAACTAGCTCATACCAAAGAATGTATGAAATTGTTTAAGACAAGAGAATCTACATGTATGTGTACATGTGTATAAATTACTTGTTGTGTGCATGTGAAAAAACAATGTACATGTGCAAACACTTGTACATAACATAAAATATACATATAATAATGTAAAACTTAAGAATGCACAAAAAAATGGCTAACAATTTCTACTTCAGTTCCGTAAGTTATAAAAGGAATCCAAGGAGAAGAAATTTTTGGGCAGTTCAATCAAAAAAATTCTAATGGAATGTCATCTTCAATGATCATTTCATGATCAACTTTTGACATTTTCCATTCCTTAATTTTCAATTTTTCCTTTGATTAAACTTCTATCAAATTTAACCCTGCTACATACACCAAGTGAATATTTTAACAATTATGACATCAAGTTCGTAGTCTTGAAAGTAAACAGAATCCTGACTTTGATGAGTTTGTTGGAAAAAACAACCTTTCAATATAATATACCCTCTGTCGTATATAAACATGTTATCATCCTAGTTTTCTAATAATTTCATCTTTCGTTTAGTGAAATGCATCAAATAATACTTGACATTTTCTATGTTGTTAGTAGGTGCAACTACATCAAAAACATCTCCTGCACAATAAATTAAGTCCATAAATTTAGATCATAATTAACATGAAAAGATTAACTTTAAAATTAACATGTGTACTTGATTTTATTATCTATTTCTAGATTTATATCATTTGAAAGCGATTTAAATGTTACTTGAACTCTAACAAGATCAGAAACTCGATCATCTTCAGATGATACTATAGTCTCCTCTGATTACATTTCTTCAAAGTTTGCAATAGACATTTTCACCTTTGTATTTATTTCTGTATGTTGCCAATATTTTACATACATTTTTTTTTCACAAACATCATTGGATTCTATGTCGTCTATGAAAACATGAAAAAAACAAGAATATTTTATTTTATTAAATGCAAACACATTTTGGTACTCCTTTGTTTTAATTGAAAGCAATTTTAGAGTCCCTTTTATTGTTTCAACGTCATTTCCAATCGATCTGTTTACATCTTGGACCCCAATATGCCAAAAAAGCCTATATTGAAAATTCAAACAATAATATAAATATGTTATTCAAAATACAGTCAAAGATAATCAGTGTGATAAAGAATGTTTAAAATTAGAAAATTAATAAAAATTAGGCCATGTATATTAAACTTCTACATCTATATATATGAAAGTTAATTTTTATATATGTACATGTAATTTCATACTTCCCTTGACCGGTTAATCTCATGGCTTAGTGCAACGATGCACCATTAAAAAACTTGTTCAGTTGAGACAAGTCAGCGTGGAGAGTGGTCCATTTGATATCTTCTAAGTGCTCACTTTATACATGCCCCTGCACCATCATGTTCCCTTTTCCATGACCAGACTTAAAGAAATTCCAACAATGTTTAATATGGGTTTTCATATGAATACGACACAACCAAAATAATGAACATGAAGATTTGAATTGACCTGTGCATCCATCTGACGATATCCAATGTTCATTGAATTTTATTCCACAACTTTTCAATGAGTCATAAATATTATCAAAACAATGTTGTACAAAATATTTATGATGTGTACAATCGTCACTAATATAAAATTGATATTCTTTAATAACATATCCATTTTCACTGGTGTTTTCTATATGATCGACATTTTTTTCAGCATGTCTATATAGAATATGGAAAAGCATAGAGACCTGGTCAAAATGATATTATTCACTCTATATTTCATTTTTTGGAACACTTGTGTAATTCTCTACAAAATCAACTATTGAAAAAAAGGTCCCTGGTGGAAAAACTTCATAGGATTTTTTTGAATTGCAAGTCCTGCCATTGAACTCTATGCGAATTCTTGTTGTATTTATAAATTTCTGCCTCAAACTTTCTCAAAAAATCTATCACAAAAAAATCCTCTTCTTGTAAATCAATCCTTTTAGCACTTGTAGTACTACTTGAACCAATCCATGTATGAATATATTCATATATTTTCCATTTCAATTTTATATTAGACAATGATTGATCATTTATATTAATAATATATTTTTTGTGAAATAAAGTCAAATCTCCACAATGATCACATTTTTTACCACCAACACATTTCTTTTTGTAAAATAATTCATGGATTTCCCTTGCATATAGAATTTGAGATATGAAATCATGGATATTGGAAGGAGGAGGTGAATTTTTCCAAAATATTTTACCAAAATTAAGGAATGTGTCATAATATAAATGAAATTCCACATGATAACAACAACAACAAGTGTCGCGTACATTGGTAGGTTTAACATACCATGGTTTTTGTTGCACAAAAGCACTAATTGAGACATTAATTTCATGATTCTCCTCTATGAACATGTTGAAGAACTCTATCTGAGTGGTTTCCAAAATATGTTTTGCATGTTCTTCATACTGATTTTGCATTATTATTCATTGCATCACATCCCTTTCTTTTGGTGAAACACGTGAATTTTTCATCCAATATTCATATATTATTTTCTTAACATCTTCTCAAAGTCTATATTTGTATGGTTGCTACAAATAACTGTCCAATAAGAGAGTTCATCATTTACATCTATTTACAATTGAAATTTCCAATGTTTGTGCAATGTTTTTCGTGAGGTCCCTAATGCTTGTGCCATAGATTTTACCAAACGATTCTCTTTAGTACTTGATGAATCCACTTCCATTTGTATTTCTTTACGTGCATCTAAATCAATTTTCTTTTTAAATATTCCAATTAATTGAATTTAGAGCACTATTTATATTTTGTATAACATTTTCCTTCATTTTTTTTATCTTTTGTTGATTTTTAATTACCCAATAAAATCGTAGCTTCCTTTAATTTTTTTTATGTTAAGAGACTTCTCAAAATTTGGGCTTGAACTAACACATTTTCATCTTTGAAGAACATATCAATAATGTTCTTAACACAATATCGTATAACGTGGTAAATTTTTTTTATCTCCATATGTGTGAGTGTCAACATTTTCTAACATCTCATCATCGATATTGATTTCATCTATACATATTAGAATTAAATGTACAAAATGAGTTTACATATTCAATAAATAATTAAATTAATAAAGATGTATAATTTCAATAATACACATTCAACATATATATACATATCTGGTGATTCAATTTCTTCACTTGAATTTCTTTCAACATTTTCAACATCTTCAATCATTGGTTCAATATCTCTTTCATTTTTTCTTTCAAAATTGTCTATCTCATCATCAATGTTATGAGGAATATCTCTCTCTATTTACATTGCAAAATATTTTTCAAAATAGTTCATCAAATAAAAATCAAGTTTCTCAATACACTAGTTAAATTTTAAATATCATTTATAATATTTACATTTACATACCTGCTTCAACTTCTATTTGAGAATGATTTTCCCTTTCAATATTTGAGCGTTCTTCTCTCTTTTTTTTGCGATATTCCCTCCCATGTTCTCTACGAGCCTCAGGGTATCTTGTTCGATTATATTTTCTCTTGCAATTTCTTTGATTTCCCATGATAATTTAGTATGAAGCTCAAAAAAATTCCTTCAAAATCCTGCAAACAAAACTCACTATCAAAATTTAGACAAAAACTCACTTCAAAAAATCATCACAAAATATTTAATTTCAAAAGAAATCACTTCAAAAAAATTTCACAAAAGACATACTTCAGCCCAAGACACTTCACTTTAAAAATTCCGCCAAAAATATGTCTTTTAAAAATGATGCTCAAAATATTTCCTTCAAAGTCATGCAAAAAAATCTCACTTTAAAAATTTAGACAAAAATCGACTTTAAAACATCATTATAAAATATTTACTTCAACCAAAAACACTTACTCTAAAAAAATGTCACTTTAAAAAATACCTCCAAAAAATGTCCTTTGAAAATTAAGCCCAAAAAACCTTTGAAAATTCAACCCAAAAAATTTCCTTTACAAATTTAGCCCAAAAAATTTCCTTTGCAAAATGAGCCCAAATAAAGAAATGTGCGAAAATAATGTTTCTATTTTCAGCTCTTTCTATAGTTGCAAAATTTGTTTTTTTGGAGGGGCTTTATCGATTTTTTTTTCAGCCGATGGGATTTGCGAGAAAAAGTTTGGTCGAACTTTTATCAAAAGTTAGATCAAACTTTTTTGTCATTAAAACTAATGGGATGGAGAAATATGCTGCATCTCAGCTTTGAACACATTTCTTCAACTTTGGAATGGTTAAACTCCATCAAATTTTATGAATTAACTTTCGGAACCAAGACTAGCATTTGCAGAATTCAATCTACTTTTGGGAGATATAAATTTTATGGAATGCCATAGATATTTACTAATTTTAATTAATTTTGTAACAAAATGGGTGGGAAATTTTTTTGAAGGTCATTATTATTCAGTGAAATCAAAATTCTCTATCTCCCAAAATACACTGTAAAAAAATTGAAAAATTTATGGTATTACATTGGTCCGTCGTTCGTAATGGTTAGTTTTTAGATTTTTAGTTTATAACTAATATGTTGAATAAATTGACACGGACTGAAACATATTCAAAATATGTAGTTTTCTCATATTGGTTCAGTTCAAAAAATTCTAGTAATTATGATATGCACCAGTTGGTTTCGTAAATATAACGATACCAAAGTAGACGCTCTCTAGATTGTTGCAACACATTTTTTTTCTCAAAAACACCAAGTTTTCAAATAATACACCAACGCGTCTCAACATGACTTTTTATGAATCCTTTGATTGTTAAATAACACACACTCAAATAATTGTTAATTTGACATATCAAATGTGAATAAACAAAAACCAAAAAAAAAGTAATAGAAAGCTAATAAAATTTTTGACAAGTTTTATTTTTATCATAAAATTAAATTCTAAATATAAAATTGTTTTGGCTTGCAAAAAGTTGAAGAACTTCTAAAACTGATATTTTTTTCTCAAAAAAGGGAAAAAAGTGTAACCCAACTTCACATTTTCAACCAGCTTGCCTTCTTTACCAACAGATCCCACGTTGTTTGGTTCCCTTCTTTGACTAGGAAAATATCAAAATAAGTGGCCATGTTTATGACAGAGTCGGTAACATAAAGGGACATGTTCATAATCAATTGGTTGAGACCATATTTCCCCTTGATAATTTAAATTTATGGACTTCGATAGGGGTTGGGAAATTTTCATATACATGCAAAGACGAGCATATGACATGTTTTGACCATGTTTGATCATTTATGAGATTTTGAAAAAACATCCTAGGATGTTCCCAACACCTTCTAATATTTATGGGATCCAAAATATGACTGGAAGTGAGTACAACCTTATCCATATAGGTGAAAGCAAGAATTCCTCTTTATTAGGGTTGAAACATTCTTCCTAGTGGTGAACGTACATACTTTCATTATTATAAAAATAAGGCCCCCCTTCAAAGATCTAGGATTTATCTTCCAGGTTGGAAAAAATCACTATAAAGAGGCCTTTAAGTCCCATGTAGAGGCCAATCTCACACTTTGGTTGCCATTTATGTGAAAGTCACCATTTCAACTCTCTTTTTGAAGGCCACCTCCTATAAACTTATAAATAAAGGCATGATATTTCAACCTTTTACAATGATCCTCCAGGCATTTTGGTGGAATGTCAAATGTAGGGTTCTAATGAGCTTTAGGGATACATCTACCTTGAAGACTTACTTTCCATTTTGTCCCTAAAATGGGAATTTCCAAGGATTTTGCTTCATTTTTCTCACCTTTGGTCGACTTGCCATAGATCGAGACAATATTCTTGAAAGAGGGGGAGGGAGAAATTGGCCCCCCATTCAAAAAATTCATAGTATGGTAGTGAATCTATGAAACCCTAAGTACTGAATTGCAAGGGTTGAGATGGTAGTTGCAGAGCCGAGAACTTAGGTATGTAGGTACGTCTTTCAAAGACTCGTGATGTTACTGCACAAACAACTAAAGCAATTTTCACTTTATTTTCCTGAACATGTGTCATATGAGCATATGTCATATGAACATAAGTTATGTTTTTTTTAGCATGTGGAAATAGCAACCTATGGTATTAGCCCATGGTATTGTAATAAAGTCAATTTTTAAGTTAAGACTCTCCATGATAAAGTGGAGATGAATCTCCATGGTTAAGATTTATTTCTATATATTTTTAATTGTATATATATGTTTAACTCATATATTAATACATTTTATAATTTTAATTATGCCCGTCAATTATAACCTTCCACTTTTCATTAAAAAAATGATCTCGACCCCCGTTGGCCTTTGTAAGAGCGTAAAAAAAAAAATTTGCCTGGTAAAAGAAGTAAATTTAAAAAGAATTCACATGTAAATGTTATGGTTGACTTTGGATGTCGAAAAAAAGATGCCAGAGGAAGGAAAACCATCCACTAGCATCCTTTCGTAAACGTATTTTGTAATGTTGGCATTTTATTCCAAGGGGATCAAGGCTACCATGTAAGTTAATATGTCCTCTGTCTAGTTTAATAAATTTAATCAAATAGGGAAAATAGGAAGACTGCAACATTAATTTCAATTTGGATGAAATATATGCTTTGTAACTTAAACCCTTATTTGTGGAATAAAAGTCATTTGTCAAATGTTTCACTGGTAATTTTTCATTAGAGTGATCTCTACTTGGGAATTTTTTCAGTGTTTGTTAAAGTAAAGCCCTAACCAAAATTATTTTGCTCGCGGAAAATAATTTTTTCAGCTAATCCCTGAAAAAGCATGTCATGTTTTTGGTGAGAAAGGTGATTAGTGGTTCTTCTGCAGTCTGATTCTATTTATTAAGCAATTTCTTTGTCCATTTTTCCATTGTTTACTGTCTTGAATATGGAGTGAGCGCCTCTCAAATATTCAATGCCCATGTTTTTTCTCGTACGAGTATATGGAGTCTCGTCTCACCGCCTTTCATAGAATGGAATCCATTGTCTTCCTCTCCTTCCCGCTCAAAAGCATGTCAGGCAGGTGAGAATGAAAGAGGTGAAGGGGAATTGGCCGAGAAGTTCGCAATTCATTTGTTTTACTTTAAATTGTAGTTCTCGACATGGAAGAGTAGAGCATTTTCTTGCGGTTCTTGAGATTGAAACACAAAGGTACAAGATTTATTTTGACGTCAGTTTCATTATTAATTTTAATATTTTGCAGTTCCTGTGTTCTGGAATCCTTACATTATTTCGAGGCTATTCTTTATATGCTTTCTTTTTTTCTTTTATTTTTTATAGATGTTTAGAGTGTTATTCCTTGTGTATAGGATAAGACAGAGAAATAAATCCTCGTTATTCTCTGTTCCAACCCCATGTAATATTGGGTCAGTCTCTCAAACCTTGTTTGATAACGAGGATGCTTTAACATTAAAATTTGCTCTAGGGGTCTGAGATTCAAAGTTCGGGTCAAACGGAAATGAAAGAAGAAATATGACTTTGGATTTGTTGCAGGTTTTGAACCCGATATTTTTAGGTTGTTAATGTGGAATGTCTATTGATATTCGAAGTCATTTGTTGAAATTGAGATTGTTCCTGCTCAGGAACGAAGTTGTTGAGGAAGAGTTATGGCTTAGATAAAGTAGAGGGGTGGAAACTAAGTTGTTGAGGAAAAGTTGGGGTTTAGATAAAGCAGAGGGGAAAGAAGATTTGAGGAATAAAGAAAGTGAGGGAAAAGGGGAGAAGTTATATCAAGTGAGGTTTAGATTGGCAGTGTTCAAACAGTGTTGTTGTAAGCTTACTGTGTTGGCACATTGAGATCCTCTCTCACTCAGGATAGATTGATTGCTACGTCCAAACCTAAGATGTGGTGTTTTATTTTATGAAAAAGAAAAAAAGTGGAAGAAGGTTGTAAGCCTAAGGTGTTAGGTAAAGGGAAGAAGAGTTTTAATGTAGAGTCGAAATTTTTTGGAGCTGCAGTGATGGAATCAGGTTGTTGCGGTTGTTGTTGGTAACTCATAAGGCAAATTTATGTAGTGATTCTTCATGTTTATATCATTCCTAGCACGGACATATTGTCTTAGGTGTTCAGTAAGAATCCTATTTATATATAAAAAGAATAAGGGAAAAAAATGGATGAAATGCCTATTGTTAAAAATTTGTAATTTAGATCAAAGATAGGTTTAATTATTCCCATTTTTTACTTGCTTTCTTGAAGATTTTAATATGAAAATTGTGGTATTGCTAAATCAAATTGAGTTCTTATTGGTTCGGGATAGATTGTATCATCTAAAATTGTAAATGTCATGAAAGAGGAAAGAGCCGAGTTTAGATAGGAAAAAAAAAAGAAAAAAGAAAAAAACAAGGAAGTGGAAGAAGAGTTGAAGCTTAGAAGAAGAACTTGAATTCATAATAAAATTTAGTGTTTCGATGTTGGCATAAGATTTTTGTAGGGAAAAATTATTACTGCTTGAAATCCAATAATATTAGTGGCTGAGAAATAGTCATAGTTATGGATAAAACATAAGGGGAAGAAGTGCACAAGGTTAAATGAAATAGAAAAGATAACATAGGTCATTTTAAACCAAATTATGTGTCATTGTTCAGTGTTTTGCGGTTTCTTCTATGTTATTGCAGGCTCTAAGATTGAAAATCGTGTCATTGCGTCATCGACCTAGGTTGGGACATATAAAGTGAATAATTATATGAATTCATATTATGTAACATATATAATTGCAGTGTACAAACACGGTTGTTGGATCGGGTTTCAAGTTATTTTTTCTCTTTCAAACCAATATCGTTTCAGGTCAAAGAAAAATTGGTTCATGTAGGCTCAAATACTAAGAACTTAGTTAAATCAGGAAAGAGAAAATAGCTACTACCCACATAGAATAAGGAAGTAAAAAAAGCTAGAATATACATTAAAATTCAAATAGAAGAAGAAAAATTATTGAAGTATAAATAAAACTAGCTGATAACATGAAGAGTATACTCATAATATTTATAGTGTAGTGTTTGAAGCAATCATTGTGGACAATCAAACGTGTTATGTGTGAAGCTAAATATTGACTCTGACGCCAACCAACTCCATTGCCTGCTAACCAACTACACCGCTCACTGATTTTGTGAAAAACACATGAAGAAATATCTAAAATCTATTCATCAGTTATAAATTTGTAATTTTCTTTAGCCTGAGAAACCAAGTCGAGGCAAGGCTTGCTAATAATAAAAGCCTGTGATTTATGTTTTCATTTATCGACGTCATTTTGTTTCTAAGTTCTGAGTTGTTATCTCTCCATTTGAAATTTTGCTTCATTGTAACCCCATCAACTGGTATTAGAGCCAAGTTGTGGAAGTCACAGTCGCTTGTTACAAACTTGACAGACAATTCATTTTTTTTTCAAAGGAAAAAAACGCTGATTATATTAATATATAAACAATACATTGTCATTTATAATCTCAGTTGAGAGAAATCAGTGAGAATTCCATCATAACTAGGCCATATGATTGATGCTCATTTAGAGAGAGAATGAGCATAAATGTGATAGATCGGCCTCCACATTACGGGACTATATTCCATCCCATACAAATAGAAAACAACATATGACATGAGAATAATAGATTGGGGAAGATGGGATCAGCAAAATGGAATTGAACATACAGAAAATGTGAAAAGTGTGATTGTAGGAAATAACATGGAGATGAGATTGATTGTGATACAAAAAATATATAAGAGGATAGATCAATTCGCCCTTGTGCTTCCTCGCTAATGTTGATGCCAATCCATAAACCAAAGACACATAGCAGATACAAGATCCATTTGCTAGGCAGGCTCGCTTGCACTATATATGCCTGCGTTCAAATCACCATAGATATCTTTACATCTGGCATGTGAAAAGTTCAGATCAGGCTCGCTTGTCAAGATATAATTCTGATTCTGTTCCGGCTCGCTTGTATCATACTCAGGCTCGCTTGATATGAGATTTCTGGCTCATCGTGACAGAATGATACTATGGGCTCGCTTGATGAGAATAGACAGGGATGCTTTACACAAAAGAAACACAAATATGCTTGTCGAGTTGTTTACCAGGCTCGCTTGTTGAGGGAAAAGATGTAAATTCCAGTCCAAGTAATCCAGGCCTACCATCTCTATGAGCTGGCTCGCTTGTCCACATAAAAATTTCCAAAAAAATCTGCAATGCTGGAAAGATAATATTCAATTCTGGTTGGGAAGCATAACTTCAGAGATAAGTAGATCCGCCAAAAAACCACGAACCAAAAACCTGTGACAAAAATCCGAAACCCACCCATACCACTGATAAACCATTAAAAGAAAGTTAGAAAGTATAGTCATAAAGCTCATGGAATGGGAATGGAAAATTCCCCAATCTGTCTACCATCAGAAAAATGAATAATCTTCATCAGACCATAATCAGCCTCAAGTCCCTTCTTTGAAAGCCTATCTGCCCTAGTATTATTCTCACGGAAAATATGATTAATGGGTGGACAGTCCAATCTTCGCCACAGTCACTGTGTTCTTTCAATCCATCCTTGTAGTTGCGGGGATAACATGAGAAATCTATTGGTAATCCATCCAATAATCAGTTGAGAGTCCCCATATATGCAGACCCCCTGTAATTGAAGATCTGAGGCAGCCAAGAGGCCCCCCCAAATAGCCATGATCTTGTCCTTATTGTTAGTTCCGGGACCTACATTCCAGAAGATGTGATACCGCTCACGATCAGAGAGTTTGATCCACACTCCACATCCATTCATTCCATCGTCAGAGGCCCCATCGAAAAATATTGCAGGAATACCAATCGCATGAGGTATTATACAATGGGAGCAATCAGTCACAGCTGGAAATTGAAAGGGATGATCTTCCACCCAAGTTTTGATAGCCAAAAAAAACCGTTGGATATTGAAAGGTCAGTTCTCAAAAATCAGTCGGTTCCAGGCCAACCAAACCTCCCAAATAAAGAAGAACGGGAGCGATTTGTATTTACTGTTCAACTTATCCCATTCATATGCAGTAGTTATGAAATCAATAGGAATCCATGATAGTGTCAAAATATAGGCGTTGAATAACTTCCATAGCGTAGCTGTTATAGGACAGTAGAAAAAAAGATGAGATGTAGTTTCCTCTTCCAAGCAGCAGAGTGCACAACGGCTAGGCCCTAGATGACCCCTCTTCTTGAGATTCTCCCATGTGAGAATTTTCCCTTGCCATACCATCCATCCAAAGATAGAAATTTTCATGGGGATATTCCTATGCCAGAATGGATAGAAAATTTTTGAGACCTGAATCTGTTGAGATAGAGCAATGTTGTATCGATATACCTCCTGCACAATTACCATATTATTATTGAGCGGGCCATTCCACATTATATGATCACCGCCAGGTGCATAACACAGCCCAGCACATCGCAAATGATCCCGAAATTGATCCCATTCACCAGACATAGTATCATCCAAACCTAACTGAGCTGCAGTCTTGAATATAGGAGCTCCAAAAGACCAGAAATATATAATTTGAGAATAATACATAATACCCCTCTGATTTAGAGCATGGAGAAGCCGCTGAGATGGAGCAGATTGAGGCGTCAGAGGATGAAAGTTCAGCGAGCCAATAGGGATGCGGCCCCCATCACGAAAGTGCCATACTAATCGGGGAGCGACATGAGCTATAATCTTTTTAAAGCTACCCCAGATGCAAGAAATATTTCGAGGGAAAGTAAAGTCATTGCAGCTGATCAAAAAAAGAGCGTCACCCCGATAGTATTTAGCTTTGTTGATGGTATACCATATGCCTGTGCTATTAATGGCCCGCCAAAAGGATTTCGTTAAAAGGGCGCAGTTGAATTCGCGAGTGTTCAGGATACCCCAACCTTCCATGTCCTTTGGTCTACTGATAGCTGTCAAACTACATAGTGGATATTTCCTGTGCATATCAGCCCCATCCCATAGAAATTGTGTAATAATACTATTGATTTTACATATAATGCTAGCAGGAAGGAAGAGGAGATGACCCGAGAACACCATCATCTGGGATAGAACTGACTGGATCATGATGAGCCGACCACCCTTAGTCAACCAATGATGAGACCACTGATGAATCCTTTCCCGGAATCTATCTACAATCCAATACCAATCATTGTTTCTGTATCCACAGGGTTTAATAAAATAACCCAAATATTTAAAACCCTTAGATGCCAGTTGAATTTCAACCCCCCAAAACTCAGCGATAAAGTTGATCTCCTGAATATCACCATATTCGTAAATGAGAAAAGATTTGTTGAAATTAATAGCTAGACCTGTAGCAGTTTCAAAATGCATAAAAATGATGTGAATGTAGAACCAGTGGTTTCTAATCAGATGACCAAAAAGTAATAAGTCATCAACAAAAAGAGAATGCGATGTTGATATAGAATTTGAAAAAGAAAATCCGTTGATGAAGCCCTTCTGTTCTGCAGAATGCATGATCTTACTGAAACCATCCATAACTAGAATAAAAATGAACAGGGAAAGAGCACATCCCTGTCATAAACCCTGACCAACCTGGAAGAAATTAGTTGGGATGCCATTCACAATAACGGCATATCTAATATTGGACACGCAAGACATGATCCAGTGAATGATTCGAATAGGAAGGCCGATCTTAAGCAATAAAACCCTGATAAAAGACCAATCCACAGAGTCATATGCCTTGTGTAAATCAACCTTCATAACTAATGCCTCCTTTTTCCCCAAATGCATGGAATGCAAAACCTCCTGGGTGATAGCAATAGCATCGTGAATAGACCGACCACTGAGGAAACCATATTGCTCCACAAAAATATGAGCAGATAAGACAGCTTTGATTCTATTAGCAATAATCTTTGAGGTAATTTTGTATATGAGATTACAAAGAGCGATGGGTCTAAACTCTGAAAAAGACTATGGGTCCGCGACCTTAGGAATAAGGGCAATAAATGTTCAGTTCAAATTTGTAGGCATGATACCCTATTTGCGGAATAACTCCATCATGTCGGTCAATTCAGATCCCAGAAGATCAAAGAAAAAGATGAAGAATTCTGCCGTCCATCCATTAGGCCCCGGGCATTTGTCATGTGGAAACGATTTCAAGACCGAAAGAACCTCATTCCCAGTGATACAATTGTCAATCAGAGCAATAGCCTCTTCATCGAAAAAATCTGGACATATGATCAAGAACCCAGGATTGATTATCTGCATTAATCGAAGGTTCCTTCATATAGAACTTTGAGAAATAAGAATAGGCTTCTTCTTGGATCTCTAAAGAGGAAACCGCAAAATTGTCATCGCTCCTTTTAATACGCCAAATGGCGTTCCTATTTCTCCTCACGTTTGTAGTTTTATGGAAGAAATGAGTGTTTAGATCGCCTTCTTTTAGCCAAGAAATTCTGCTCTTAAGATTCCATGTTACTTCCTCAATTCGCAAAAATTTCCTTCTTCCTAGAGCTGAGTTCCTTCAATAAGCTAATAGCAGATTCATCAGGGATCGAGTCCGCGAAAGAGGCATATAAGTCCGCCATCAGTTTGGAGATCTCATGAAGTTCTTTTTTAAGCGTGGCCTTTTTCTTGATCTCCCATTCCTTAGACGCCATCTTAATCTTTTGCAATTTGTGATGAAAAAGATCCCAACCCCTAAGACCCGAATCATCCACCACTTTCTACCAGAGACAGGAGACCATACTCGTATAATCGACATCCTCAAGCCATATTCTGTTAAATTTGAAAGGTCTACCTCTAACCTTATCAATATATTTCCATGATAGTTTGATTGGCATATGATCCGAAATCTCTGAAACAATGATTTTCGATCGTGGCATACCCCACTTGTCAACAAGATTATCATGTACCAGAGCATGATCCAATATTTTGCCAACAAATTCATCACCAGCCCGCCTGTTTGTCCACGTCGGCAATAGAGGGAATGGACGAATATCAACCATGTGTAAATCAAGAAACATATCATTCAAAAAGGAGGAAAGAGGATCCATTCGGGTAGATTTACCCCAGATTTCATCGGACCGCATTGTAGAATTAAGATCCCCCATTAAGATTAAATTATGCAGGATGAGAATGCCCGACGCGACCATTCTTTGCCAAAAGGATTGCCAGTTGCTGTATGGAGCATATATGTTAATGATGTTAACAGATTCCTGCAGCCCTTTGAGATGTCCAAATAACAATATTCCCCCAAAAAACTTGAAAGCTTTAAAAGATGCAAAATCTGGGTTCCATATAGAAATGAGACCCCCTTATTGCCCCACAGCGTCCACAACAGCAGTGTACCATCCCGACTTAAAACTCAAAAACACTTTGATTGCCTTCTCCCGACCACATATAGTTTCCTGGCCCAAAAAAATAATCGGATTCACAGAAAATAGCATATCCCGCAGGCAATGTGCTTTGGAGGCATTGCCCAACCCCCTAATATTCATAGACAGGATGTAGGTCATGTCGAATCTGCCTCCGGGTTGCTAGCTCTAAGCACCCTTGGACTTTCCCATGTGACTTCACTAACAGATATCGGGATATCTGTGAGATTTGCTTCATTCTCGGAGAAAAGGGATATAGCTTTAAATTTACCCCTAGAATATTTATTAACCACCTTTGATTTACGCCTTGCAGAGGGGTTGGAGGATGGACGAAGAGATGATCTAGGTTCAGTTGATGACGGAGGTCTATCAAAGACAGTGAGAGCGGCAAGGTCAATGTTTGGGTTAGCCAATATGGAATCGAGATCGCTCCCAACAGAATTCCTAGGAGAATCCGGTGGGCTGATGGGGTCAGCAGATTTAAGTAGAATTTCAAGAGTTGTATGGCCTCCAATAGAGGAAGAGGGGAAAGGCCTAGATGATTCTCCAGTAAAGAAATTGGTGGTCGGGCCTATAGGGGGTTCATCACAAGTCGAATCAAGATAGACAGCAGAGTTTGAATTACCATGAGAGATATCATTATGTATGGTCACAATGTGTGAAATAGGATCCTTCTCACCACCGCAATCCAAAGAGGTAATGTGGCGAGATACAGTGAGCGATTCCTTCCCCGAAACAGTAGGCGTCGTAGATAAGGAATGAAAAGTGGAGCCAATACACCCTTTCCCAAGTGAACGAGGAGCAGGAAAATCTTCATGGGAGTCATGATTAAATTCCGGAGCCAGTACACAGTAATTGTCAAAAGGTGGTTGATTGGAATCAGATGCAATTACATCCCCCCCAGCAATATTCACTATCCCATCAGACTGGTCAAGAGCAGTGACAAAAGCATCTTCTTCAGAGTAAAGGGTACTAGGATTACCGGAATTTAATCTGCCAGAGGTCCCGGAAGCAGCATTTGTCCGACGACCATCAGCCGTAGCAGACAGAGCTTTACCCAAGCTAAACATACGCATTCAGAAAGGGAAATGCTCCCTAAGATGTCCAGTGCGGTGGCAAATTAGACAGTGAAAGGGAATACCCCAAAAATCAATACGCTGCCTATGCCTCCTGTTTCCCCAGACAAGATCAATGTCACCAGGCAACCCCCCAGAATACTCAAGCTCAACCAGAATCCACGCAACTCTCTTGTCACTAGAGCCCAAAATAGCCGGATCAATGTATTTAGTAGATCCTATAGAATTACCAATTGCCCGGAGAGCCTTAAGAGTCCAGTATTCCAGGGGAAGTCCTGGAAGCTTCACCCATATAACTCGGCTTCGGGGAGCCTCCAATACAGGATTGAAACTGAGATACCACGGAATTAACTGCATAAAACTCCTTCCACGAACCCAGGTCCTGTTGATAATCTTCTGAACATCTTTATCATCCAAAAAATGGATGCTGAACCATCCATTGGTGAGAATGCTGACCTTTGGAGTGTAACCGATGAGAGAATTCCAGTGTATTCTGATCCAGTTGGCTATGTCAAACTCACTATTATCTGAGAACATCCACCTGCCAATCACTTCCCATTTCTGTAAGCTCGCGACCCTCCCACAGAGATTTTCATAATCAAGAGACACCTCCTTGATTTCCATTTTTTGTTTGAAGCAAGAATTCTTCTTCCTTCGACGACCACCCCGCTTCTGTCTGTTATGGCCACCCAGCTATTGATTCTCAATAGAAGATAAGCTTGTGAAACCCTGTTTATAATTAACTCATCAATATCGGCCACCCCCTTCGATTTGCTATGGTCATGAACCTTTGATTACGAATGCAACATCCGAGATATAGGAATATTTGATAGAGTGTCAGTGGTACCCGCCATCTGGGAGACCAAAATGGAATAATAATATCACCTGAAGTCACTGATAGCCGTCACTGCAGTCCTCTTGCAAACGACAGGACGTGTATGATGATAATACCTTAGGAAAACAATAGACGCGGAACCATTAAAGGAGAGAGAATAACTGCGATATATCCGATTAGTCGATAAACCCAAACGGCTATCCAAATGATAGAATGCATCAAGTCAAAAATGGTACTAATGAGAACCAGGTGTCAACAACATCCTCTGACATGGAAATAAAGATAGCCAGGAAAAAAGGTTGGAAAACAATGAAGATAGCCGTCATATCTTCCAAGCGTAGAAGAGAAAATCAATAGGACGATATGTATCCAATTCAATAATCAATTAAGGGAGTATATAGTAGCCCCAACCCACCAACTCACGTCATACGATACCCAAGGCAATGAAAATTATGCCTCGGGATGTAAAAATATGCATAAACACCTAGAGACCAAAGATAGATTCCGAATATGAGGATATCGAGACGATAAACCATCAATGACACATCAAGAAGAGTGACCAGGTTATTCCTGAGGACCAACACATTCCAGCGACATGCGTTATCCCTTATGCTGGAGCACCAAAACCAGATCTTTTTCCATGCACCTATTCTTTTAGCCCAGCATCAACTGGAGGAAGAGCTTGTGCTAACTGCGTTCATGTCTCCGCTGGTGTCCATCGGATGGCATACTCCTGACAGACAATTCATATCTATTAAGTATGGAGGTCAATCTCCACTTGGTTGCATGAATTTATAGGCTGAATATCAATTTTTTATGAGAATTTCAATTGGACGCCTAGGGATGATCATGAGCATTGATTTTAAGTTTGAGAAAACCCGCGATTCCACCGTAGGAGTTTTGCAGTGGAAAAAATTACAAAGTACTGGCATGGTCTCGACTCTGGTGATAGCGTTCTTAGCAAGAGGCTGGGGGTGGAAGATAGAAAAAACGCCAGAGAGTAGATCCTTGGTATGTCATGGACATTACAATGGTTTTCGATTTGAACTTAATGACACTCATTTTCACTTTATTTTTTTTCGTAAGTTTTATTTTAACTTTTTATTAAGTGGAAATGTGGTATGTTTTTAAAGTTTGGACTTTTAAAAAGGAAAGTAAGTGAGTCATTAATTTTTTTATTAATTAAGTGGATATGTTGTGAAAAATAGTAAGTTTGGACTTTTAAGAGGAAAGAAAGTAAGTTATCCAAATATAAATATTTTTAAAAGAAAGAATATAAGTTATCAAAATATAAATTTTTTTAAA
The DNA here is from genome assembly GCA_034641835.2 of Pinus albicaulis. Taxonomy (NCBI): domain Eukaryota; kingdom Viridiplantae; phylum Streptophyta; class Pinopsida; order Pinales; family Pinaceae; genus Pinus; species Pinus albicaulis. The sequence continues at coordinate 464,623,775 of CM076581.1, read as the reverse complement.
AGGAGATTAATTTTGGATTTTTTTGTTTTAAATTGCTGAAATAATTAAATTTTTATATTGTAATAGTAGTTTTGATATTTTGGGGTCTGAATTTTATTGAGAATGGAGACAACAACATTAACTGACATATAGAAGTTGAGCAGGGCTAATTTTAACCTATGGAAATCATAGATGAAAGATATACCAATTTTCAAGGATTAGTATTTGTCGATTGAGGGTATGGAAAATAACCCCTCATCGATGAAAAATGAATATTGGAATAAGCTAGATAGAAATGCAATTGCAACAATCCGCCAATATTTTATTAAAAATTGGAGAGAACAGAGATACACACACAAATAATTAATTTCTATATCAAATCACACTAATACATTACAATATTTATAGTGCTGCTGAGATCCAACTAATTCCACTCTTGGAGGGAGTAGTTGAGAGAATCTCTCAACATCCTCCAACAAACCAAACCAATCCCTAATCTGTAGTATGCATCATAAATGAGGCATTATCTCAACATATTTAGCAAAGAATGTTTATTTCATTGTGGCTGGAGAAAAGACTGCAGAAGGGTTATGGAAGAAGCTCCATGATCTATATGATAAGAACACGACATCAAACAAAGTGTTTTTGATGAATAAGCTTTTTAATATCAAAATGAAGGAAGGTGTTTTAGTTGCAGAGCACTTGAATGAATCAAATATTATTACTAGTCAGCTTTCCACTGTTAAAATCATTCTAGATGATGAAATTAGAGCTATCTTGTTAATGTATTCTATGTCAGACAACTGGGAAAATTTAATTGTAGCTATGAGCACTTCAACACCTGCAAGGACCCTAATCTTTGATGATGTCAACAAAATTTTAATGAATGAGGAGTTGTACCGCAAGTTAATTACGAAAACTGAGGAGGAGAAGCTCTAACTCTAGTTGATCATGGTAGGAGAATTGATCGAGGCCAACATGGGCGCTCAAGATTGAGAGGTCGATCGAAATCAAGGAAGGGTAGGCTCATTTTATTTCATTGTGGTAAACCAAGGCACATGAAGAAAGAGTGTCGAGTTTGGAAGAAAGGACAAAAGGGTAAAAAACTGGTCATTACAAATCACAAGTCATCTAGCTCAAATGAAGGTGAAACTATTGTTGTAGTCATAGATAGTGATGTGTTATTTATTTAGGTTTTAACCTTGTACATAAATTATCTGCAAAAAAATTCTTAAAAAAAGAAAATAAACAATAGTGAGAGCATAAAACATAAAACATATATACATAGATATTTTTCCCCTAGATCCAAAATCGGGACTACCATCTTGATTTTTCATTACATTCCTTTTAGTGTTACAACACACACACACACACACACACACACATATATATATATATGTCAAAGCATTCATAAACCCTAATCCATTAACCCTGGATTAGAACATCACCATAGTTCCCTTGACCGAATCTACAAAATACCATGGCCTGAAATCCATCATGCCCCAAAACCATGTACAAACCCATGCACAAAACCATAGGTGTGTCCACCCACCTAAAATAGGGTCAAATTTTTTTTTCTCAGGGCACTTCTCTGAACCCCATGTAGGGGGCTACCTACCCCCTGCAAATCCCTAGACCGGGGGGCTGTCCCACCCCCTTGTGACCCCCTGCTGTGCCCAACGCAATGAACAAGGGGGGGCTATCGCCCCCCTTATTGACCTTCCATGCGTGCGACTATTCGTGGAAAGAATATAACACACACCCAACATTCTCCCACTTATTTTTTCCTTTATGCAAGGGATCATAGGAGAGCTTAGTCATTAGTCCAGCTCTGTAACACCCATTTTTTATCTGCACCAAGAGAACTTATGACTGCTCACAAAATTTTCCAATGCATCTGCAACATTCTTCAAAGTTTCCACCTTTACCAGCAACACCTTTTTATCCTCAACCATATCTATCACAAAGTGATATTGAACATCAGTGTGCTTTGTCTTTGAATGGTATGCAGGGTTCTTAGCCAGGAAAATTTCACTTTGGCTATCAAAACCTATCCTTATAGCTCACTGCACCAACCCCATACTTGAACACAATCTATGCAACCAAACTACTTCCTTGCTTGCATGAGTGGCTGCAATGTATTCTACCACTGTAGTTGAAAGAGCCACTACAAACTGTCTTTTACTCATCCAACTTATTGCACCTTTAAATAGGCTAAACACATACCCACTTTTAGATATTCTTTGGTCCAGATCTCCAGCGCAGTCTGCATCAAGAAAACCATGGATGTCCAAAACTTTGTGCAATCCCGATCTTCTCTAGTAGCACAAACCATAATCACTAGTTCCACGCAAAGATCTGAAAACCCACTTCACTTCTGTCCATTGCTCCTTCCTTGGTTTTGACATAAACCTGCTCAGTACTCCCACTACATGTGCAATGTATGATCTAGTACAAACCATTTCATACATCAAGCTACCCATTGCACTCGCATACGGAACACAGGTCATATCCTCCACTTCTTCTTGTGTCTTGGTACACTGTTCAATAAATAGCTTTACACCTACAGGAATAGGAACCTTCACTGGTTTACTATTCTGCATATTGAACCTCTGCAATATTGTCTCGACATACTTCCTCTGGTTTAACCAGAGCTTTCTCTTTGCCCAATCTCTCTTAATTTCCATTCCCAAAATATATTTTGTAGCACCAAGATCCTTCATGTCGAATTTGGAGAACAATTGGGTCTTCAAATCTTGGATAATTTCTTTGTCATTTCTAGTCAGCAACATATCATCCACATACAATACCAAATAAATAACACAGTCACCAATTAATTTAAAATACACACAATTATCCTCTTTTCTTTTGGTGAAGCCAAGTCCCTGTATATAGGTATCAAAATTTTGACGCCACATCCTTGGTGACTATTTTAATCCATAGAGAGACTTTTTTAACCTTCATACCAGTTCTTTCTTACCCTTCACCATAAAGCCTTCAGGGTTCTTCATGTAGATCTCCTCTTCCAGATCCCCGTGAAGAAATGTTGTCTTCACATCCATCTGTTCTACCTCAAAATCAAATGAAACAACAATAAATAAAAGTAATCTAATAGAAATAACCTTGGTAACAGGAGAAAAAACATCACCAAAATAAATTCCCAACACCTGGGAATAACCTTTTTCTACCAACCGAGCTTTGTATTTCTCCACCTTGCCTTCTACATTCATCTTCTTCTTAAATACCCATTTTCTCCCGATGGGCTTCCTTCTAGCCGACAACTCCACTAGATCCCATGCCTCATTTTTGTGCAAGGATGCCATTTCATCAACCATGGCCTCCTTGGAATGTTTTCCATCCTATGAATCCAATGCCTCCCTGATAGTTCTAAGATCGTCAATAGTGATATTTAAAGCAAAATTTGAACATAAAGTAGATGGACTATACCTTTCTAGCTTCCTTCTTTCCCGAACTGATCTTCTCATAGCTGTAATTTTTGGCTCTTCCTCTTCTGAATCTTGTTATGTTGTAGAGTCTGATTCATCCTCATTTAGCGCAGAGTCTATATTCTCACGTTACTTTGGTAGGACTTCATTTTTAACAGCATACTTCACCTCTCTAAACACCACATCTTGGTTGTACACAACCTTCCTTGTTTTTGGGTTCCAAAGCTTGTAACATTTTAAACCATCCTTATACCTAATAAAGATGCACCTTTAAATTTATTATCCAATTTGGTCCTTTTATCCCTTGAAACATGTACATATGCATCACATCCAGATACCCTCATATGTGAAAGAGATGTTTTCTTACCAATCCATACCTCATGTGGAGTCTTATCCTCCAACACTGATGAAGGTGATCTGTTAACCAGGTAACATGCAGTCTCCACTGCCTTTACCCAAAATTCTTGTCCTAACCTGGTACCACTGAGCATGCTTCTTGCCTTTTCCATTAGTGTTTTGTTCATTATTTCTTAAACTCCATTTTCCCGAGGTGTTTACGGAGTATTTTTCTATTGTTTTATACCAAAATTCTTACAAAACTCTTCAAATTCCTTCTTGTAGAACTCTCCACCATTATCTGTCCTCAACACCTTTATCTTATTCTCTATCTGGTTTTCCACCAAAGCCTTAAATTCTTTAAATCTGTCAAAGACTTTATATTTCTTCCTCATGAAATATATCCATGTATTCATTGATAATTCATCTATGAATGAATTATAGTACACATACTTTCCCAATGATGGAACCGACATAGGTCTAAACACATCATTATGCACAATCTCTAATATCTTGTTCTCCCTCTTAGCACCAGAAGGAAAACTCACTCGATTCAACTTCTCATATACAAAATGTTCACAATAATGGAAATCCAGAGAGAAATTTGACATACCTTCTACCATAGCATTACCATGCAATATCTAAAGGCCCTTCTCACCAATATGTCCAAGTCTTTAATTCCATAGCATGGTCTTTTCTCCAGAGACCGCTATGCTTTTCACTCCACTTTCAGGAACCACAAAACTGTTGCACCCATCAATAAAAGTGCTACCCTAAATCTTACATAGTTCTAATCCAAACTCCCCACATTAATACCAGTGCTCCCTAAACCATCTTGTAGGTATCTTTCTTGAACACTGTTGTTACACCTGCATCATCCATCTTGCTTATAGAAATCAAATTTCTAGCCAATGCAGGAATATGCAGAACACCAGAAAGTTCTCTAACCCTTCCACTTTGCAGCTTCAGCTTGAATTTTCCATGTCCAACGATTCTAGCCTTCCTATCATCCCCTAAGAAGACATCACCACCATCATACTTCTCATACTCGCAGAACCACTCCCTATGGGGAGTGAAGTGAAATGATGCACCTGATTCAATCAACCATGCCTCATGATCTACATGTGTATTTGAAGAAGAAGCCAAATACACATCCCCACCTTCATTTGAGGTGGTTTTTTCCTCTACAGAAGGAGCATCATAAGATCCCTTTCCTTTCACAGGAGCTTTAGATTTGCAGTCCTTTTTGAAGTTCCCTTCCTTTCCGCATTTCCAGCACAACTTTACAGGATTTCCTAGAGATTCAAATCTCCCACTCAAAAACTTATTTGTGTTTTTGTTCTGGGACCTTCCTCATACAAATAAGACATCTCCATTCTTGACCTCCATATGTCTCCATCTCATTTCCTCTAACAACAAGGCTCAAATAATTTCATCGAAATTCAAAGTAGTTGTATTGCTAGCTATTGCAATAACCAAACTGTCCCATGAATCTCGTAGAGAACACAAAAAACTGATGCACTTATCTTCATTTTAGATTTTAATATCAAAAGTTTAAAATTGACTTACCACAATATTGAAGGCATTCATATGCTCTGTCACCGAGTCTCCATCCTTCATCCTCAAATTATACAGCTTTTTCCACAGGAACAATTTATTCACCAGAGGCTTAGATTGGTACAAAGTCCCTAACTTGACCAACAAAGTCTTCACCGTAGATTCCCCATATACATTGAACAATACCGAGTTTGAGATGTACAACTGTATTTTTCTCTTTGCCTTCTAATCCAACTTCGCCCAGTCTTCATCTGACATTGTCGTTGGTTTGGTACCTGAATCTACCATGATCCAGTTATCTTTATACACCAACAGATCCTCCATATTGAGCTTCCACAACTCAAAACTATGACCATTAAATTTCTCGATCTATATATTTCCATTGCTCACCATATTCTTTCACCACAAGAATCGATATCGCAGATTTCCCACTGAACAGGTTCTACCACAGGGCCAAGCAAAAAACCCTTCAGTAGCAAACACGTCCCCTTGAAGCTGAAACAAATATGATACCAAATTTAGGTTTTAACCATGTACATAAGTTATCTGCAAATGAATTCTTAAAAACAAAAAATAATCAATAGTGAGAGCATAAAACATAAAACAGATATACACATATATTTTCCCGTGGATCCCAAATCAGGACTACCAGCTTGATTTTTCATTATATTCCTTTTAGTGTTACAACACATATATATACATGTCGAAGCATTCATAAACCCCAATCCATTAACCCTGGATTAGAACATAACCATAGTTCCCCTGACCGGATCTACAAAATACCAGGGGTCGAAAACCATCATGCCCCAAAACCATGTGCAAACCCATGCACAAAACCATCGGTGGTTCTGCCCATCTAAAATAGGGTCCAAAAAGAATTTCCTAGGGCGTTTCCATGAACCCCGTGCAGGGGGCTACCCGCCCCTTGCAAACCACTAGATAGGGGGTGCTTCAACCCCCCCCTGATGCACCTAGTGCAACGAACAGGGAGTCTATCGCCCCCCTGTAACACCCCCCCACGCATGAAACTATTCATGGAAAGAATATAACACACACCCAACAATTTATTGTTTCGGTAGAGGAAGCATGTTTCTATAAATATAGCAGTAGCTTTGATTGGATCCTTAACTCTGGAGCATCTCACCATGTAACCCCATGCAAAGATAGTTTTGTTGCAATTAATCTTGGTGATTATGTTAGAGCGCATTTGGGGAACAATCATTTTTATAGTATTGTTGGAGTGGGGGATGTCTAGATCAAGATGAAGGATGGATAAGATATATTGTTGGAACCATTTAGACATGTACCAAAAATGTGCATGAGTTTGAACTTTGTGGGACAATTGGATGATGAAGGTTATTACACAAGCTTTGGAAAAGGAGGTTGGAAAATTAACAAAGGAGCATTGGTCATGGCTAGAGGACCCAAGACAGGAACATTATATGCATTGAAGGAAATGATAGGAAAATCAGATTTGGTTGTTTTCATAAAAGAAGGGAATTCAGTAGATCTGTGGCATAAGCGCTTGGGTCACATGAGCGAGAAGGGTTTAAAAATACTTGTTGGTAAAATTCACTATCAGGTTTGAAATCCTATAGTTTTGATCTTTGTGATCATTTTATATATGGTAGAAAAATAATGGTTTCATTCCTTAGAGGTGGGCATGACAGAAAGGAAAAATTGTTAGAATTGATACACACCAATGTGTTTGGGCCTGTTAACATTAAGTCATTAAGAGGAGCATCATATTTTGCAACATTTATAGATGATGCATTCAGGAAGGTTTGGGCCTACCCTATGAAAATTAAAATTGAAGTGTTTGAAATATTTCAAAAATTCCATGTTTTTTTTTTAAAGAGAGACTAACAAATTTCTCAAGTGTTTAAGAATGGATAATGGTGGAGAATATTGCTCAAAATAATTCAATGAATATTGTAATATGTTTGGCATAAAGCATGAGAAGACTGCATTTGGTACCTCAACATAATTGTGCTACAGAAAGGATGAATTGCACCATTATGGAGAAAGTGAGGAGTATGTTGTTAAATTTTGGACTGGAGAAGCATTTTTGGGCATAAATAGTAAGGAAAAATTGCTATCATATAAATCGATCTCCTACTGCAACCTTGGATGGTGGAATTCTTGAATAAGTTTGGACTGGTAAGAAGTTGAATTATTCTCATTTGAAAATCTTTGGATGTGAATAATTTTTACATATTCCCAAAGAAAATAGAACTAATCTAGATGATAAATTTATGAAACGCAGTTTTCAACGATATGTAGATGAAGAATTTTGTTATTATCTATGGGATCCAGTCAAGCATAACGTTATTAGAAGTTTGTATGTTATATTTAATGAGTCATAAATGCTTAAGATGTATATAGGTGAGATGGAGATTGACAGGTTTGAATAACAACAAGAAAACATCCCACCAATGCAAGAAAATGGACAATAAATTCATGAGAAGGAAGGACAACAAGTGGAAAATGATGAACATAAGAAGAAGGAATCTCACAGGAACCTTTACAGGAGATTCAACCTAATAATCCACCACCACTTTTGGTTCGTAAATCTTCTAGGCCTAACAAACCATAACAAAGGTATCCTCATTCAAATTATATCCTATTAATTGATGAAGGTGAGCCTTATTGTTTTCAAGAGGTGTGTAAAGTTGAGCACAGTAAATAGTTTGAGAAAGCAATGGAGGAAGAAATGAACTCTTTGCTAGAAAATAAAACTTGGGAGTTGGTAAAGCTCCTAAAAGGTAGAAAATCCCTGCAAAAAAAGAAATGGGTATATAAGATTAAGCATGAAGCTCACGAAAAGAAGGAGAGGTATAAAGAAAGGGTGGTGGTGAAAGGATTTGGCCAAAAATAGAGTATTGACTTCACTGAAAAATTTTCACTTGTTGTCAAAACCTCATCCATCGAAGTAATTTTTGGTCTTGTTGTTGCTTTATACCTAGAATGTGAACAATTAGATGTAAAGACTACTTTCCTTCATGGTGAATTAGAGGAAGAAATTTATATGGAGCAGCCAAAAGGCTTCATAGAAAGAGGCAAGGAAGACCTAGTTTGTAAGTTGAAGAAGAACCTATATGGGTTGAAACAAGAACCTCAAAAATGATATATGTAATTTGATTCTTTCATGTTGGAACATGGTTTTCATAAGTTGGCATTTGAACATTTTTTCTATATCAAGAGGTATGATCAAGGATAGTATATAATATTACTGTTATATGTGGGTGACATGTTGATTGTTGGGCATGATAAAAATATGATCAATAGGTTGAAGAACGATTTGGGCAGTGAATTTCCAATGAAGGATTTGGGTCCTACACAACAAATATTGGGTATGATGATTATGTGTGACAAGAAAAATAAAATATTGTGGTTGTCACAAGAAATATATATGAATAAGTTACTAGAAAAGTTTAATATGAAGGAGGCCAAGCCATTTGGTACACCCCTTGCAGCCCACTTCAAGTTAATTATTGAGTTATGTCCTCATGATGATAAGGCTCAGAAGGAAGAAATGGGCAAGATTCCTTACACTTCAACAATTGGCAACTTGATGTATGCCATGGTATGTACATGATGAAACAATGCATATTCAATGGGACTAGTGAGGAGGTTCATTGCTATTCCAGGAAAACAACATTGGCAGGCAATAAAATGGATTTTGAGGTATCTCAAGGGTACTAGTCATGATTGTATATGTTTTGGTCATAATGAGACTATGCTTAAAGGATTTAAGGATGCAAATATGGCTGGAGATATGAACACTAGAAAGTCCACTACAGGTTATTTGTATATATTTGTAGGTGCAACAGTATCTTGGGTGTTAAGGATACAAATAATAGTAGATCTCTCTATAGTAGAGGTAGAGTACATAGCTGCAACAGAAGCTTGTAAAGAGATGTTGTGGATGCAGTGATTCCTAGGACATATAGGAATAAAGAAGGATAAGTATGTGTTATATTGTGATAGTAAGAGTGCCATTCACTTGGATAAAAACCCAACATTTCACTAAAAAACCAAGAACATTGACTTAAGGTACAATTGGATCGAACATGTGCTAGAGGAATGGAATTTATCCTTGGAAGGGATCCATATAGATAAGAACTTCACTGATATTCTCTCTAAGATTCTGCCAAGAAATAAACATGAGTTAGGTAGAGACATAGTAGGACTTGGTGTGACTTGATTCAGTACTCTTGATTTTGTTTCAAGGGGGATTATCTTATGTGTGAAGCCAAACATTGCCGTCGACGCCAACCAACTCCATCGCCCACCAACCAAATCCATCACTCACCAAATTTATGGAAATTTCACTGTGCAACTCATGAAAAACACATGTAGAAAAATCTAGAACTTTGTCCATCAGCTATAAATTTTCAATTTTCCTCAGCGTGAGAAGCCAAGAGAGGCAAGGCCTATAATATAATAAAAGCCTGTGATATTTGTTTTCATTTCTCAATGTCTTCTTGTTTCTTAGTTCTATTTTTTTTTAAAACTCTGATTGATCAAGTTAAGGTGCAAACCAAATAGGGGACGAATACATGTGCAGGCGAAAGAAAACAAGTAAATATATGGGAGCTTTAAAAACAAATTTGGGAAATCTTGGCATTTCAAATGATCAAATGACAATGTTACTTCTTCCTTAAACCCATATATTTTCCTAAGTCTGAATCTCAAAGAAGGTCATTCTCGGCTTCTAAGACATTTTCCAAGCCTTTGGAAGCATTCAATCATAGGTTTTCCCAAGGATAATGTGTCACCATTTAATAAGCCTAGTCTACTTTCTTCTTCATCCCAGTAACATGGTGAAAGAAGAGTAGTGGAAAATGAAAGAAGAAGATTTTCAGATATAGGAGCTTGGACAAAAAAAAATGATAAGTTTTGTGAGGTTCCCAATTGTATGTATAAAATATTGCACATACTTTCTCGTTCAGCTAAGCATCCAAAATTGGATTATACCTTTTCAAATATCATTTTTCATAAAGCGTCCAAGGACTCCATTAAGGGTGACTTTCAAATGCACAATATTTTCCTTCTCGAAGATTCTACAAACGTTGATTGCACTCAATTGCATAAACATGACACCAATGTTATAAAGGTTGTTGGGAAAAATACTGAGAGGGGGGGGGGGTGAATCAGTATTTAGTGCAGACTGAAAATTTTTTACTTTTTCTTTCTCTAAAACCCATACGCTACTTTAATGAACCCAAGTTGCGTATACACGTGGATATCCTTAATAAAACATGCGTATGACCAGAGATCTTATTATGCATTTAATTCTTTACTTAGATCTTTTCATCATTCATTCATCAGATGTTTAGTTAGTAGTAAACATGTGCAGTAATAACAGAATAAACCATCACACATAAGCAACACACACGAACACCAGGATTTAAGGTGGAAACCCAATTTGGGAGAAAAACACCGCCGCCGTCATCTCTGTCTTCAATATTTATTATAAAGAAAACATCTTACAACCATGTACTGGTGCAGACTCATACCAGCATGCAGGCACCCACCTACAGAAGGCTACAACCTTCTCTCGTTTACCAGCCTCTCCTAGGAGGGAGCTACAACCCCCTGCTCTCGTTTACCAGCCTCTCCTGAAAGGGAGCTACAACCCCCTGCTCTCGTTTACCAACCTCTCCTGGAAGGGAGCTACTACCCCCTGCTCTCGTTTACCAGCTACCACTGGAAGGGAGCTACAACCCCCTCACTGAAGGCTTCGACCCTCAGCACCATTGCGGACCACGTTTCATCAATTTTCATACTGGATCCAACAGCTTCCATACAACACACCTTGTAGGCCACTTTTCATCAGATTTTCAGACTGGACCCACTCCACACATTTAAGCTCAACATACATCAAACTGAAACTTATAACCCTATCAATTCATTCATTGAATCATCAACCAATCAACCAACAACTTGATCTTCAATTAACATAATCATCAACATATTCAACATTCAAACAACCCAGATCTGTATGAATACATTATTGACATATAACAACAAACCAGCAGAACAGATCAGACATTTCATTCCACATACTTCAGAAAAACCCTAGATTCCATACGCGATTTTACTTTACTGAACCTGCGTATATACGCGCTTTCATAGAGACAAACCTACGTATACTTCTGCACATATTCCAGAACCAACCTCACATTCCATACACGCTTTTGCTGAAGCCAACCTGCGTATGCACGTGCTTTTTATGAAGCGAACCTGCGTATAGATCTTCAAACTTTGTAGGGCTGCGCAACTCTTCAGAATATATAAATAGCTCAGATCTTACCCTTCACTTCAGAAAATATTCGCCTCATCTCAAATCTAAACATTCCATAAACAGATCTAGAAAATACATAGTCATTTCAGATCTAGAGATCCCTCTTCATCATTTTCTTCATAGGTGCATTATTAATTCAGATCAATCAATAAATTGTTACCCTTCCATGCAGATATACTTCAAAGTGAAGTATTCATTAAAACCCAGACGTATGCACCCACTTGCACTATGATCTTCTTCTCCTTATATAGATTTAGCCTTCGTCAATACCATGAGCCAAAACCACACAAATTCCGATGGTATTCCGGGACGGGGTCAAATATATAATCCAGCGCTCAATACTATGGGCCAATGCCATGGTAATGTCCCCTGGTTTTACAAATTTAGAGCGCAAATATTCATACGCTACTTGGTACGTACTTTTCCGCGTACATATGCTACTTCTCCTTTACAAACCCGCGTATGCTTTGTGACATACCATTTTAATCATTGCTCTGGCCCTTACAGGAATTCCTTTCTTCATTATATCTGACCTGCTTCTGTAAATACATCAGATTTACATCATTAACAAATAGGACAAGTCAGTTTCCATCAAGGACAACATCAAGGACAACCTCATCAAGTAGGTTGCCATCAAGGACAACACATTGCATCATATTGCCAACAATCTCCCCCTTTGGACTTGATGGCAACCATGATGGTGTTTGATCACCACAATAGATAGATATATTGATTATAACCATTATTCAAACACCATGATACTCTCCCCCTATTCAAACACCATGATACTCTCCCCCTTTGACATCAAGGGAAAAGTCTGGATCAAAGCCAAAACAAGGTTTTTCTTCTCTTGTAGAACGAAGAGCTTTGTAGATCTGATGTGTACTGAAGTTTCCATGCTCCCCCTGAGTTCATGCTGAATCTTCAAACATATTTTTCAATGAAGTACATAACTCTATGACCTTTCATATTACCAAGGACTCATACTTACAACAATGATCCAACCAAGTGGATTTACATATGTGACTCAAGTACCCAACCAAGTGGGTTTACACATTTTGACTCAACTACCCAACCAAGTGGGTTTACAAATTTGATCAAGTCCTTACATGACTCAATATTACAATTTTACATCATAGGTCTCAACATGAACTTTTCATCAAAATACAAATATGACTTTTTATGACCAATATCAGAAAGACCTCAAGAGAGAGATCATATGCCAAAAATGCATTACTCTCAGCATGGCTAATGCTCCCCCTTAGCTTATGCATCCTGAACACTTTCAACAACAAATCATCAAGGCATCTTCATCAGTATAGAATAAAACAGAAATATGAGAGCTGGAACATCACCAGAAATACCAAACAGTACTGCAGCTGTGCTGAAGAATGTTGACCCAGAAATTTTTTTCCTGCAAACACCCATACGCGGTTTTCTGTGTATAAACCCACGTATATACGTGACTGTCCTTCATGAAATCCGCGTATCCAATTTAATCTTCTGAGTTTAAGCAGATCTGATCTTTTGTATGGCAGAGACTACTCCCAGCTTCTGTCTGAGATATTCAAATGCTTCCCTGGAATATATGAGAGAAGAAAGATATGAAAATGTAACTGTGTTTTCAGGTGTCATCCAACAGTTGTAGCATAAGCACATCAGTAACCAAGCCTTCAGACTCTTTGCAGCATCAACATATTCTTCCCAAGAGGAATTATCATACTAGAACAACTTCTTCAATAGACAATATGTGTCAAGCAATCATCCGTGTGATCTTATCTCTGAATCATAAGACTTCCATCTCATCCATGTGTGAAAACAAAAGATACTCTTCATCAAAAAGCAATCAGGACTCATTCATCATAAGAAACCATGTATCATGTCATCATCATGAGTATTACGAAAACTAAGGAATAAGCAGATACAATGTCAACAATGCACTCATTAGTAGTTAGACTGGTGCTCCCCCTGAACCTGTGCTCCTGTTCTTGAGCCGAATCACTATTTTTCTTATCAGAAAAGCATACGCTTCTGTCTCCAGTGGAACTCGTGTGTATACGCAGATTTAGTACATGAAACACGTGTATGGACAGTGAAATATTGAAAGTTTCACAACTCCATCTCCCCCTGAACTTATGCCACCTGTACCTGTCTTCTTCACATCAGATGCACTGTCAGAAATAAACATAACCAAAATTACCAACCATGAGAATCACCATACATTTCTCCCCCTGTGATGATACATTACTAATCCCTAGAATGTATCTCACATCACTCCTGCAGTCATCATGAGAAGTAAGCTTTAGAAGCGGATGACTGCAGTAGGGTCAATATTCCCTACGTTTCTGACCAGTCCTCCTTCATTTTCTAGCTTTGCTTGAAATATCTTATAGTGTGCTGGAAATTGTCCAATTTCTCAGATCTATTCATTCTGCATTCTTTTTCTACATGTCCATACTTGTTACAAGCATAACATCTTGCATGACCAGAAAAATAAGCATAGGAATCATAATGTGTTTTTCTATTCTTTCTTCTATTGCAATTAGCTGCTTTATCACCATACTTGTTGCATGAAAAACAATATCCCTTAAAGAAACCTGAGTACCTTTCTGTGTAGAATCTGTTTGTTTGTGACTGAAGCAATATGCTTCTACAATTGGCTGCAACATGCCCATAATTATGACATTTAAATCATTCAACATTATTGCTCAAAGGAGGGAATGATTTCTTTTGAGAGTTCATGATTGTCGGTTGACCTTCTGTTTCTTTCAACACTTCAGATTTTGCATTGATATCCTTTAAATATTTAGCACTTCCTTGTGAACTAGATTCTCCTTTAACAGTTTCATAAAAACCAAGACCAAATTTAGCAGAAGGAGACCTTTGACTACTAAGAATATTGTCCATAATATGAGTACTATCTTGAAACCTCAAGAGTTTATCTTTTTCTTCTAATTTACCTTTCAAAATATTTACCTCAACCTCCAATCTTTGGAATTGCTTCTTCACGCTTTCTTCGACCCTTCTTCCTTCTTCTACTTGATCATTCAATTTTAAAATCTCTTCTTTCAACCCATTTTCTTGTTCTTCAAAAGTTTGTAAAAGTTCTTCATTCTTCTTATTTTATTTTTCCAGATCTGTTTTGAGAGAGATGATTTCTACTTCAAGTCTTTCACTTCGATTGGTTACTTTATCCTGCAGTCTTTGATATATTTCTATCTATCCCTTCATTGTTTCTATCTGTCCATTCATTTTAGAGATCATATCTTGGTAGATAGATTCCTTCCTTTTAAATGGATCTTCATCATTGATTTTGAGATTTTCTTCTAGACTTATATTGTTACTTTCACTATCTTCACCATTGCATGCACAAGAAAGTGAATCACAACAACAACAATTAATACCTGTTTCATTTTATTCATTTTCTGCTGCACATGTTTTCTGAGGTATCTCCTTTCTTTGAGTAGCCTTCTTCTTTTGCTTCCTTGCCATGAGCACTTGCAGATCTTGGTCAGAATCTTCTTCCTCCTCATTTGACATTTCATCATTATCCTCATTTGTATAATAACTCTTTCCCTTTTCAAATTTTTTCCCTTTATCATGATTTTCTTCATAAGGACATTTAGCAACATAATGACCAACTCTTCCACAAGTAAAACACTTGAAGGGAAGCTTACCTCTGAATCTTCCAGTACCTGGTTGGAGTCTTCTCACAAAATTTGCTTCTTCTTCTTCTGATATATAACTTGATTCCTTGACAACTTCCTTTTCTTTTCCTTTTGCACATGCCTTAAAGGCAATTTCTCTGATTTGAGAGGGACCTTCTTTTCTCATTTCAAAAGCGGTTAGAATACCATGTAGTTGAACAATAGTAAGAGTTTTCAGATCTTCCCTTTCTTCAATAGCTGATACTTTTGACTCAAATTTTGAAGTCAAAGATCTTAAGACTTTCTCAACCAGAGTAGTATCGGTTATGGTTTCACCCAAATTTCTCATACAATTTACAATATCATCTAGACGTAAAAAGAAACTGGCAATACTCTCATCACTATGCATCCTTAAACTTTCATATTCAATTCTGAGAGTTTGGAGTTTTGCACTTTTTACCTTTGCATCTCCTTCATAGCTTTGAATGATTTTGTCCCATATTTCTTTTGCTGAATTTAGCCGCATCACTTTAACATATTCAGATTCAGACATGCTTCCTAATAAAACATTGACTGCTTTGGCATTGATTTCATATTTCTTCCTTTGTGCTGCATCAGTAGGAATAATTGTTGGATACTGATAACCTTCTTTCACGATTGCCCACTCTTCTGCACCAAGACTTTGCAAATATGCTTTTGTTCGTATCTTCCAGAATAATAGATTATTTCCATTGAATAGAGGTGGCCTTAGAGAAAGTACTCCTTCATGACTTCCCATTATTTAATTCTTTACTTAGATCTTTGCATCATTCATTCATCAGATGTTTAGTTAGCAGTAAGCATGTGCAGTAATAACAGAATAAACCATCACACATAAGCAACACACATGAACACCAAGATTTAAGGTGGAAACCCAATTCGGGAGAAAACCAACGTTGCCGTCGTCTTTGTCTTCAATATTTATTATAAAGAAAACATCTTACAACCATGTACTGGCACAGACTCATACCAGCACGTAGGCACCCACCTGCAGAAGGCTACAACCTTCTCTTGTTTACTAGCCTCTCCTGGAAGGGAGCTACAACCCCCTGCTCTCGTTTACCAGCCTCTCCTGGAAGGGAGCTACAACCCCCTGCTCTCGTTTACCAGCCTTTCCTGGAAGGGAGCTACTACCCCCTGCTCTCGTTTACCAGCTACCACTGGAACGGAGCTACAACCCCCTCACTGAAGGCTTCGACCCTCAGCACCATTGTGGACCACGTTTCATCAATTTTCATACTGGATCCAACAACTTCCATACAACACACCTTGTAAGCCACTTTTCATCAGATTTTCAGACTGGACCCACTCCACACATTTAAGCTCAACATACATCAAACTGAAACTTATAACCGCATCAATTCATTCATTGAATCATCAACCAATCAACCAACAACTTGATCTTCAATTAACATAATCATCAGGATATTCAACATTCAAACAACCCAGATCTGTATGAATACATTATTGACAGATAATAGTAAACTAGTAGAACAGAACATACATTTCATTCCTCATACTTCAGCAAAACCCTAGATTCCATACACGCTTTTACTTTATTGAACCTGCGTATATACACGCTTTCATAGAGACAAACCTGCGTATACTTCTGCACATATTCCAGAACCAATCTCACATTCCATACGTGCTTTTGCTGAAGCCAACCTGCGTATGCACGCGCTTTTTATGAAGCGAACCTGCGTATATATCTTCAAACTTTGTAGGGCTGTGCAACTCTTCAGAACAGATAAATAGCTCAGATCTTACTCTTCACTTCAGAAAATATTCACCTCATCTTATATCTAAACATTCCATAAATAGATCTAGAAAATACATAGTCATTTCAGATCTAGAGATCCCTCTTCATCATTTTCTTCATAGGTGCATTATTAATTCAGATCAATCAATAAACTGTTACCCTTCCATGCAGATATACTTCAAAGTGAAGTATTCATTAAAACCCAGACTTATGCACACCCTTGCACTATGATTTTCTTCTCCTTATATAGATTTATCTTTTGTCAATACCATGAGCCAAAACCACACAACTTCTAATGGTATTTCTGGACGGGATCTAGCGCTCAATACTATAGGCCAATACCATGGTAAATTCCCTTGGTTTTATAAATTTAGATTGCAAATAGGCATATGCTACTTGGTACGTACTTTTCCGCGTACATACGCTACTTCTCCTTTACAAACACGCGTATGCTTTGTGAAATACCATTTTAATCATTGCTCTGGACCTTACAGGAATTCCTTTCTCCATTACATCCGCACTTCTCTGAAGATACATCAGATTTACATCAGTAACAAATAGGACAAGCAACTTCATCAAGTAGGTTGCCATCAACTTTATCAAGTAGGTTTCCATCAAGGACAACACTCTGCATCATATTTCCAACAACAACAAAAAACCCTTGCATGTGATGGAGGAAACCCCATTTCAGAAAACCATGAGAAGAGCTAATGTCTTGCATTACACATTGTCGGAAGCAAAACCTCCAGTTCATATTCTTGAACAAAAGGGAATGGGGATCACTTTTTCACAAAGGGATCCAATTGTTGAGATGTTCCCTACACACATTGATGAAGAAGAGGGCAACAACATTGTCACATATAGAGCACATCCAGTGCCTCATTCATAGGAGGGAGGAGCACATGCTCCCATAGGAGGGATTCTTGTATCTATGCAAGAAGTTCCCCAGGATCTCATACATAGAGGTCCAAGCACAATCAGTGAGAAGCATGATTGTGCAGCATTGCAGCTCGAAGGAGAAGGAAGGGAAGAAGAGCAGCATCATTTGATGAGAGGTACTTACCCTTCTCTATTTCAGAGAGCCAGTGCAAGGAAGAGGTGACTATATTGAACTGTGAGAGCAAGGGCAAGGTTTCCCAATCACATGAGTAGTCTACACTTGACATTGATGTCTCACTACATGGAGGCATTCCACCTGGGAGGCCACCTGATCTTCAAGTGATGAGAGATGTATTGTTTTTTGGTTCACCACTCCTATATTTTGGAGAGGTGAAGAGCTTTGACGAGAAATTTGGCATGGGGGATGTCAAAGTAGAAGGCAGCAGCATGAGTGGAACTTCACATTCCAGATCACTAGTGTTGTCACTGAGGAGGATTGATCCTTATTGGAGATCTCAGCTTTTGGTAGAGTACTCCAAGGATCTTGGTGCATGCATGATTCTTGATGACCCGGATGGAGATGATAGAAACATGGTGGATGATGTGGTCATTTATTCCTATGGCAGGATCTTCTTGACTAGATCCTCTAGTCTCAAGGAGAAGCTGCTACATGTAGCACATGAGGACTTCTCTTTTATGCACTTTGATGCATATTTCCAGTTGATGGAGGAGTTCACTTGGGAGGGCATCCAACATGACATATATCAGCATATGGAGAGATGCATAGCCCGGATGGTGATAGAGTGGATGTCACAACTACCTTCCTACATGGGGAGTGAGGGGGAATTTCCAGTTGAGCCATTTCAGCACAAGACCTCAAGTACATAATAGAGGAGGTATCATTTCATGTTCTGTATTGTACTTCTTTCCTTTATTTGAGCATCATGATGTAACAAGAAGAAATATTTCTTCTTGCATATTATATGATGATGTACTTGTAGCTACTTGTAGCATTGATCTTGGTTATATTTTTGATGAGCTGTGGGGGAAGCCATATGTCCCTTGGTGTGCACCAATGACACCATATTGTGACTTCATGTCTTCATTTTATGAGATTACTATGGCAGTAAAAAAGTGGCTGGTAAAGCGCTTGTTGATTATTATTTTTATGCAGGCCAAGGGTGCACTGCGCTGGTTCCATGAGAGGGACCAAGATTCACTCTTCGGTTGCCAATTGACAACTTGTTTTTATTATATCTTGCTTCCATGTATTGTTGATGTGTCCTTGTTCAAAGGAAGCTTGTATGAGGGAGAGATGAGGTAGCAACAAAATTTTTTGTTGCTATGGTTTCACTTGGGATAGTATGGGAAAAATTATTCCCATACTTTTCATGATATTTCTGAAGAGAAGAAAGGCACATTCATGGTGCAAGGAGGATACCCTTCAGTATTGGAGGATCATGAGAGACTTCCATGTAGGAAGGAGATCTTCTCACATAGCAGCATGATGGTGGATGGATTTGGCATATGGAATTTCAAAGAGAGGAGTCATGGAGCCTTATTTCTAAGGCCTATAGCGTTGTCACATGGGAGAGTGTTCTTATTGATGGAGTGTTCCAAGGAGTATATGTACCCCTTCTTCTTGTAGATTTTTATGAGGGAATCCTCATGGGGGAACTTATACATGGACCTCACTTTCAGCTCACACATGATGCATGGTAGGAAAGACATTGGTGTGCTTATTGATTACTCTATTGAGTATTTGTACTCTCTCACCATATGTAAGCAGTGCATTGCTCCATATGAGAGCAAGAGTATTTTTGGGTTTCATGGTCACTTTAGGGCCAATGTTTATGATGATAGTAACCCATCTATACATGACATTGGGCAAGTGTATTTTCATTTTGTATATGTACAGCTGATATACATTGATGCTTACTTCCCCATTTTGGGAGAACAAACATATACAACTTGTAACTTGTTACAGGACCACTTTCCATATGACATTCTCAAGCAACAGTTGGGAGAACTGTGTTGTATCCACCAGAGAGACCATATGTATCATCCAAAATTGCACATAACCTTCAGCCTTTTTCTGATTTGGATGCCATGTGGTGATGATGTGC
This sequence comes from Pinus albicaulis, assembly GCA_034641835.2. Lineage (NCBI taxonomy): Eukaryota > Viridiplantae > Streptophyta > Pinopsida > Pinales > Pinaceae > Pinus > Pinus albicaulis. Next base: position 464,603,697 of record CM076581.1, on the reverse strand, counting down.
CATTAATCTTGAATGGAATGGTTTGGGTTGGCATGACTCATGATTTTGGAGGAAGAGTCCTTGGAGGAATCCTTGGAGGCTCAATCTTCTTCTGGCCATTGGAGGGCCATCATGTTTCAGCCCAATATCAACATGCCTTCTACACTTATCATAAGTGGAGAGGATTCCAACGTGGGATAGTCCCTCTTGCCTATCATGTTCACTTATTCAACCCACCTACATTTAAGGAGCACAAGGTGGAAGAGACTTTTCATGAGTTACCATGTTGGAGGGTGACTCACTTCATTTGGATGATTGCATGGGTGAGGGAAGCACTCATTCACCATGTTGATCATCACTCCTACTTTTTGGAGGCCATGAGACAGCTAGAATTTTTCCATTCACCCTTTCCACCTTTGATTGATGCAGACACTTTGGTTTTACACACTTGGGAGGAAGCATTGGATGACAGTTTATTTGTAGATTCTCTTGATGCAGTGATGGAGGCTATTGATGGGAGGCCAAATGAGTAGGAGGGGAGATATTTTTATCTCCTTATGCATTTTATTGAGGAAAAGCAAAGATTTTTTAGGGGAGGACTGTAATGTTCCCAAAATTTTAGCTTCCAAGCTAAATGGAACATTAGAGTTAGAAGCAGTTGTAGCCGGTAAATAAATGGGTAGAAGAGCCCATAAGTCCCCTAAGGAGGATAAAAACACTCCAAGTGTGAAAGGAGACAATATTTATAGCTCAATAAGACACCTCCATGTGTGAACAAAGATAAAATGAAGTTGCTTTGACCAAGTCAACAACGCAGTTTTAGTGGAGGAGGAATCCTAGGATGGATAATGCAATTTTGGAGGGAAATGTAACTTGGGTTATAAGTAACCTAACTGAGTGGGGCCAAGGGAAAGAAAACTCACATCTTATATAAGGAAGAGGATGGAAACATTATTCAACATGTTGTAGATTATTATTCTTGGCTGCCAAGAATTGTTGTTGCTTTGCTGCTTAGCAAAGTTGCAGTGTTGTTTAGCACTAGGTGTTCCTAGGCGGGAATCTCACCTCTTTCCTTTGAGGATCTCATTGGAAGAGTTTGTATTCATAATTCCACATCGGGATTTTAGGCCAAGATTTAGCCATCTACATCAGCACGGCTTTTCTGGAGATTGTGCAATGTTGCTGGGTGCAGCAGTGGGAGCGATCGGAATCCTAGCTTTTGAGCTATTTTTTCATTGGAGGAAGCTTTCCTTCACTTGAGAGATCTGTTTGGAGAGATCCAGAGCATATTTCAGATCTATGGTATCATACCATACATTTCTCATACCCTCCCAATGTTTTTCCTGCTAGGGAGTGCGTTATTTTGGAGGCAGTGTTCATTGCATGGTTTGCTGGCTCCGTTACAGTGTTTCCTTGTGATTGAGAGGTTCATCCTTTCATGGGAGGAAGTCCTTGAGGGTTCTATATCAGATCACAAATATTTAAGCCTTTTCCACTCATGTACTTCAGTTTTGCAGTGATTATTCAGTCATTTTCTGAATATCACATTTTATATATAGAGTGTTTGACAAGAAACCCTTGCCGGGTTATCTTGTATTTTGTATAGGAGATTAGATATTTGTACTTAAGCATTATTTATCAATATATGAGTAGATCTATTATTCTCCTATCATTTTATGTGTAAACCCTCTCTTAGACTGCGCAGTCCCTTGAGCAATTGCTCCGGCATTTTGCAGTCTTGGGGTTTTTCACCATTTTTAGCTACACTAGTGTGGGAGGTCTGTTTAGCCCACCTAGTTTGATTTTTTTCAGCTCTATTCTTGGATTTAGAATGTATATTGACTAATATATGGTATCCAAGAGTTCATTTCACTGTTTTATTTCATATGTTGTTGGAAATGCGTTTTTGATGCATGTTTTATGAGAAATCTTGAGAAAGGGATATTAAACCTATGAAATTAAACCTCTGAAGATGGATTGAGAAGATATGCACCACTCCAAACAAATTGCTGAAACCCGAGTTTCAATTGAAAACCTCATAAATATGTTTCAGAACTAGATACCTGCAAAAAGGTATTTTTCTCAAAATTGAAACGTGTAAATCAATTTTAAAACTGTCTTTAATAGAAATAGACCTTTAATTAAGAAATTCACCGAACCAAACTTCCTAAAAATACAAAAAAAGAGGCCAAACCCTGGCAAAATTTTCCCAGGAAACCCTGTTTTCCATTTCAAGCCTTTTTAAAGCCAAATTCCTCGAATTTCACGGTATAAAGATCAAATTTAAGGATTTAAATGGCTAAAACCTCTGAATTACCTTGAAAACCCATTTTTTCAAACAAACTGACTCAGAAAACCATTTTTTTCTATTTTATGCTAGTTTTCACATCCTTAGATAGACTTAATTGAGCAAAAAGCCTAAAAGAAACCATCCTTAATCTAAATTGCTTAGTTTCCTCTCTATTAAAATAAAAACTCTTGAAAACAGTATAATCTTGCAGCAGTTACTCAAAATTCCTAAGAAACAGAGCACAAGAAAACATGTAGGATCCAAAACACCTAAAGCTGAGGGATCCAAAGCCCCTAAGCCTACCCCAGTCATCACTGCCAAATCTGCTGTAACAGTAAACCCCCTTCTACCACTTGTGGTTGCTGCTAAAAGCATTCCTTTGACTTATCTTGATTATAAAATTGCAAACCCTATTATTGAGTTTAATTTTCTAGATATACATAATTAGTGTTATGAAAAATATCTAGACAAAGATGATATTCCAATTTGGGAAACCCATTTGCCTAAGTATATAGTCCCATTGACTCATCTTGCTCAAGAAATAATCAGACTTTGTCAAAAATACTATGAGCCAGATCAAAGGCTATAGTAAATGCATAAAAAGAAATACTTTTTACCATTATAGCCCAATCAATTAATCAAATGCTTCAATTACAACCTGATCCCCAGGTAGTCCCCTTGTCTATAGAGGCATCAACTCAGTTATACCTTGGCATAGATTTCCCTAAAAGGTTCATGATCTTTCAAAATTTTATGCCTTCTCATGTTGACATTCCTAAGATAAATCCTCCATACTCCACAGCTAAATTTCCTGAAGGTTCTAGACAGATTATCTCTATGCTATCTTTTATCCTTGGATATTTTACAGATGAGTATATTGATGAATCTATTCTTGGTTTCTTGTCCACCATGTCTCCTGCTCAACCTCCAGCAGTCATCTTTGACTATGCTGGTTTCATAGTAGATTCCATCCATTACCAGTTGACTAAATTACCCATAGAAGGAGATTTTAGATATTCATCTTATATTTTCCATTTGTTTTTATTTTCTCAAGCAAACAAATTTCCAGTTTCTTTGCAAAAGATGCATGTAGAGGGGAAACCTCTATAAATTGTCTTTTGGAATTATTTACTGAGAAAAGAATCCAGTGATTCCACTTATTCAGAGTTTTCAGGACTATTTTTTCATCCAGCAATGAGCATATTAAACAAATCTGAACAGCCTAGGATCAGTGAAGAAATGAAAATAATATTAAAAATTTCAGAGCATAACAAAGTTGGAGATTGGTACCTCTATGAAAAACACACTGAATTAAGGATTTTTGGGTCAAAATTGTTACCCTACAAGTTTCCCAAGCATGTGTGTATGAGAATTTTTGCACTTGAATATCTTAGACAAATTCTCAATGCAGATTCAATTAACTTTATGGCAGCCAAAAAGAAGACCCAGTTTAAGTTAAAGAATCAAGTTGGGCCATTCACAATCAACCACAGAGATGTAGAAAAGGAAATAGCAAAGACATAACCAGAATTTATATTTGATGAGAGTTTTCCATGGAATTATGATCCACAAGGGATCTTAAGCAAGCTAAGGGTGAAGTGTAAGTTAACACCCTTTATCCATGATTCCAAGCCTGAAATAGAAAAGTTTACAAATCAAATTGAATGGAGTGAAAACACCTTGGTAGAGGCAGCAAGCCAAACAGGAACAACACCAACTTTGGAAGTTTTCAAACAACCAGAAACATTGATAAAGAGAGTCAAAGAGGAAGGAGGTTATACAGCAGAGACAATAACTGAGACAAAATTTAAAATAATCTATAACAAAAGGCTTAAACTCAGGTCAGTTGATAAGGAGAAAGTAACAATTGATGTTGATGAGACAAATGATCCAGTAACCAATGATGATATAGCCACAACCATAATCAATGAAACACTTATGGAAATAGAAAAGGAAACAACAATCAATCAGAATGACACACAAATGATTAAGAAGCAACAAAGCATGGAAGCCTCTTCCTCACAGCCAGCTGAGAAAAAGGACTTGGACATCAAGGAAAGGGATAAGCTAATTAAGCAGAAGAATGAGGAGATAAAGACATAAATATATTCTCAATTCCTAAAGCAGAAGCCTAGAAATCAGAATAGGTTATTATCAGCATTTGACTATTAAAACAATAAAATGATGATGTCATTTTTATAGCCTACTACCTCAGCACCCAAAATAGTATCAGACTATAAAAAGGTGGACCTTGAGGTAGACACAGAGAATATTCATGAGCTGGACCAGATTGAGTTCCATCGGAAGACCTCTGAAATGTTGTATTCTACAGTGGCAACCAAAGAAATGAGTGCCAATAAACTTCAAAATACCATACTTAATATGCAAGATCAAATGAAGTTGGATAAAGCATCACTTTATGCCAAGGACCTAAGGATTAAAGCCTTATAGGAAATAGTCTTACAGGTGGGATATGATCCCTCCAATATCCAAGTAGCAGAACTATTAATCAAGAAAAAGAATGAAGACATAACAGCTTTGAGGAAACAGCTCAAGCTTCCTCAAAGTGAGCATCCACAAACAAAGGAAATCCTCGAGGATCAAAGTGAAAAAGAATAAATGATGAAACTCATACTTCAATTGACAGCACAAATCAAGGAGATGGAAACACAAATGGAAAAACTTGTCCAAGAGAGAGAAACTGTAAAAGAACCAGAAATTCATACAATTCCTACAGTCATCCCAGTGATTACTACAGTTGTACCTTCTACTTTAGGAGAGAAATTAGCACCAAAGGGAAAACTGGAACTGCAGTGCTAGTGACTTCAGCCACCATTTCAGCTACAGACTCTTCTACTACAAATGTACAACACACAGATGAAGCTAGCCAGATTGTCAAAGCCATGGAAGAGATGTCTTTAAAGACATATGAGATAAATAGAATGAACAAGATAATTGAAAATCTTGAGAGGGAAAATAAGACAGCCCAGATCAATGTCAGAACTCATGAGCAGAAAGCAAACAGATTAGGAGAGCAGCTTAAGAATTTACAAAAAGAATTGACTTTCACAGAGCAAATCTCATATATTAAAAATCATCTCTGGACTAACATAATTGAATCCATTGATAATCAATGGCCTTCAATTCAGGTTATATATGAGCAAAAATAATTTCTATTAGCAGCCCAAATAGAGATACAAAAGACAAAAGATGAGTTGACTGATAAGCTTGCATAGGCTTTGAAACTCATTACATTTCTAAACAGCAAGAACAGGGAGGAACTGGAAGAATTGCAGATATCAGATAAGACAGAGACAATCTTGAAAATCAAGAAGGTTGTCACTAAAAAGAGCTTAATGAACAATCTTGAAGAAAAATGTGAAACAATGAACCTTGCCATAACTAGATTTATGGTAAAGTACACAAATATTAGACAAAAGGGCTTACCAAACATACATGTATTCAATGAAAAGATTATGCCACAGAAGGACTATGACAACAAGATTAGGGAGTTTGCTAAAGAGCAAGTAAATAAGCATATAGCACAAGGCACCCCTACAGGCAAAGTTTTACTTCAGTATTTTGAGGATTTATTCTTTCTACAGCATGAAATTAATCATCTCTTTGTCATCAAACCTACTTTTGCAAGATATAAAGAGGCTGATGAAAACTTCAGGAAGCTAAAAAATGTCCAAATTCCAACAGCAGAAGAGTGGAAAAATTTCACAGATTTGATGTAAAGATAAAAGGTAAAAACAGTGAAAATTTACCTAGAGACAGTCAGTCAAAAGACAGATCAAATGAAAAGATAGTTTGCTGATTTTTACTACTAAAAAATAATTTACAACAGTTAAATAATAAAACTAATGGTCAAAGAGTATCAGCGTTAAAGAGCATCAGGTTAAAGAGTATCAACATGAAAGAGTATCAAGAAAGGAAAGTTAAGTGCATAAAAATATCTAGTAGCGAGCAAACAGGACACATAGGCAGTTAAAATCTCCTCGTTAGCAAAATAGTTCTTTTTATTTTGGATAAAAGAGGACAAATTGCTAGTTTGTGAAGTAGTTGTCCCTTTTATTACGTAATGATATTTTCTTTTTCCTAAAGTTATTCCTAGAACTCTTCTAGGATATTTGTAATACTTTTTGTATAAATACTTCAATTTCTGAAGTATTCAGTGTGGAATAAAATTGTTGGATTTAATATAGACATTTTTGTTGAACATTGGAGGCTATTGTGTGTTTGAATTCGAAGTAGCAGACTGGACAAGTTGACTGGCATCATAATTCATGATCCCTGTGATAAGCTGATGAGTGAAGTACTTCCTACTTGTCACTATTTCCTTTTCTAAGTTTCATGCATTCATTTTATGTTTGTTCTGTCTGAATGTGTAACTAGGAGTATTACTGTAGGATTAGTCAAGTGCTCCTTGTCTTTAATTAGTTTCCATTTTAATGTTTTCTTCTGATTTCCGGTGCAAGGAACCCTTAATTTCTCCTTCTCTCGTTTGACCTATGCCTTCTACTTCCATTTTCCGGATCAAAGGATCCTTAAGTTCCCTTTATCCCGATCATACTACCTCACAAAAAACCACTTTCCCAAATCGCTAAGGGTTATCTATCTTGCCCTGAATATATTTTTACCTTTTTGGCCTTGATTTCTAATGCTGCTAGCTTGATTTAGACTCGATAGCCCAATGGACAAGTATATTTCTCTCTATTTTACCTCCAAGTGATTTTTCGCAACAAACCCTTTAAACCAAAACCAAATTGTACTTTCATAACTAGCCTAACATTTATAAATAAAAGAAAGATACATTTTAAAGAGAGAGCCCTCTCTGAACCCTAGGAAGGCTAGATCCTAGAGTTTGAAGTAGGTTTGTGGTTACCTCTAGAGTTCTTTGACTTAAATCCAAAATCCTAGAACTTAAGAATTTACTAGAGTGATAACATACTGGCGACCATACTGGGGAACTAACCAATCCTTAGTCATAAAATTGTCTTGAAAGAAAATTATTTTATCTATATTTGTATTTCAAGATTATTTTTATAGGTTGTGGGTATTGAAAAATAGTAATTCTGGCTTCTAGGAAAACCTACTATACCAGGTCTAACCTGGATCCTAAACTTGCTATCATAGTAGATAACCCAGACTGAATTGGAAAAAAGAAAAAACAAATAGAAAACTTAGAAGTTGAAGTATCATTAATAAGAGTCAATTCATTACCTCAAGAATTAGTTAGTTTGCAAGATATTGATTTTGATCTAAAATTTGAGCATTCCTTATTTAAAAGAAAATCCGAAAATGATTTAAAAACTACTGTTGTAGACCCTACTTTTATTTCATTCTTGAATTCAAAACAGGAGATTGTTACAGCAAGATCTAAATCAAAGAAAGCTAAATATCAAACTAAAGTTGAAGAAATTAATGTTACAATTCTTAAGGATATTGATGAGGCTACTGAATTAGCTAATTTTTTGACTTATACAAACAAACCTCTAGTTTCTCAGTTACACACCATAATATTACCAGCTACAGATTGATCTCTGTATGCTTTTACATCATATATAAATACCACTCCCAACTCATCCATAGACCCATTTATCCTTGGAATGCCTTTGCAGCCTAGAATACCTTTTCCACCATCCACTCAATCCACTAGTTTACCTTCTGATTTTTCAAATTCATCATTCTCATTTCCTAGTAGTTCCACTCATATCCCAATATCATTTCCCAGCACTTCTAGTATAGTTTTCAGTTCATCTGCTATCATTTCCAGCACAGTTCCAAGTTCTTCTACTATATCTACTAGTCAACCTAAGCTTTTAGCCATGGTTGCTAGATATGCTCCTCTTATCTTACCCCAACAGTTGCATGACATGCCTCAAGATTATCAAAACAAAATACCATTTTTTTATGGTACTACACAATATACTGCTTAGCAACACGTAACTAAAGTCACAGATTTCTTTGAAATTTATGAAATAGATGAATTAGATGTTAAAATGAGATTTTTTGCTCAAAGTTTGACTGGAGAAGTAAAGAAATGGTTTAAAGATCAAGATGCTGGTAGCATAACTGATTTATTTGTATTTCATAGTACATTTTTGAATAAATGGGAAAATAAAAAGAACCCCCTTCAAATATTATCTGAATTTGATGCATTAAAAATATCCCCAAATGAGTCAGTTCAAGATTACTGCACTAGTTATATTAGTATCTATAATTCTATCCCTGAAACTCTTAAACCTACTCCTTATTCTATTCTGCTCAAATTCCCTGATGGATTTGATGCAGATATGGCTTATCAATTAAGGGAAAGAGTTTTAGACACCTTAGAAAAAATGAAATTAGATGTTGTTAGTGTAGAAATAAACATATTAGCTAAAATATCTAGACTCAGAAATGAAAGAAGGGTGACTATCAAAGAAGAAAATTCAAATTCAGATGCAAAAATAGATAGCTTAGCCAAAACCTTAGAAAGAATGATGGATAGACTAGATAATATAAAAAAAATACCCCATTGGGATAATCAACAAGAGATCAGAAAATCCCAACTTTAGAAAAAACTATATAGGGAAACATTGATGAAATTCATGGTCATTAGTGCTGAAAGATCTATAAATTATCCTATTTATTCTACAACAATTGACCTAGACTCTTTTATCTTATGTAATGTTCCCAAATCGGAACAGCTAGCAATCCATGGCTGGAAAATGCATTTTCCAGAAATGGAGGCAGCAGGAATTGAAACCAGGACCTGGATCCCTTAGATTAATGCATCTAAGAGTGAAATCCAAGAGATGGCTCCAAATAAATCCTTCTAAGGTGGTTAAAAAAATCTACCACACTTAGATGTCCTCAGAAAATTCTCGGTGAGGGACTGCAACAATGTAAGCACAAAGAATGGAAAGACAACGTTATTCTTGTAGCTGTGAACACATGAAGAAGTAGATAGCCAACATATATTTTATATAGCAGCAAATGTATACAATGTGTGGAGGAATCAATCACTCCAACTGGGCAATGGAAGCCTCAATGTGACATATACATGATACTGGAAAACACTGCTACATGAAAGAGAGCCTTGGCTAAAATAATGTGGTTCATAGGAGTTACTGCATAATAAAAAATGAGAATAGAATGATATGAAAATATCAGCTCAAATAAATGATGGGGAGCAAGCTCTCGACCCCTAAAAACACTAATACAACAAAATACACAATCCTTGGAAGGATTGCCTACACTATACCTGAAATTGGAAATTCTGCAGAAATGTCGGAGTTGTTGGGCAGCAGCTGAAGATCTTTCCCTTCAAGAAGCTGGTGCAACCTCTCACTGCAAGTATGCTCTGAAATAACGCAGTCTAGAGGATGGATTGCACTGTCTATGATGGGAGATGTTGGCCTTGATGCCAAAATATGTCAATCAGCTCTGAAATCCCTTTCACTGATCTCCTCCTCTGAAATATGAGCCAAAGAGAAGTGTTGTGGAACCCTCCATTGCAATGCCCTAACAACACTACGTTATACTTTAGCAGAAATAACGCAGTATCTGAAGAATGGCTTTGGCCTTGAGCCAAGATGTGGAGAAGATGAAGTTCAATCCTTCAAGAGGCCTCTCAAGAAGGAGAGGAAATCCTAAATAGGAATCCCTCATGCTAAGCAGCACTGCAACTCTGCTGAATAGCCAGAGTGTGCAATTTGTCTGAATAGACAAATAATCAAATGATCCAAGATATCTCACTATGGCTACCTCCTCCTCTTCTTATACAAGTGAATGCCTCTTTTCCATGGACCCCACACATTAGGGTTTCATCCACACGGAATATTTCTCCCTCCAAAACCGTGTTGTCTTCTCATGCAAGCTACACCTCTTAGGCAACACTGTTGACTTGGTCAAACTTGAACTTTTCCTCATGCAAATTGCCCCTTTTCACACTGGAAAGTGAAAAATAAGCTGCTCCAATGATCCTTTTCACATTATGATCGTATTCCTAACTATGGGCCTTTTACCCATTTTATTCACCTCCTAGATGAAATAAGAAAAATTTAATGTTCCAATTTCTTCATGAAAATTTTGGAACATTACATCTTATGTAACTCTGAGAATAATGAAATCTAAACTGAACTGATTGATAAAAATCCAACACCAAACAATAACAACATCTTTCATGAATCCTTTGGCACTTAGAATTTGATGGCTCAGTTAACAAATTAGGAGTAGGAGCAGGAGTATGGATTACAAACATGGAGACTAATCACTCAGAAGGACATGCCTTCAGACTCAACTTCAAATGCACCAACAATATGGCTGAGTATGAGGCACTCATTCTAGGCCTCAAGATCATTAGAAAATTAGGAGGAAAAAGAATATTAATCATGGGATATTTTGAATTAATCATAAAGCAAATAAATGCAGTATATTCTGTTTATAACCCTAGACTAGCCAGATACAGAGACACTGTGACAGATTTAACTGATGAATTATTGGAATGCAAATTTGTTGCTATACTTAGAAAACAAAATATTCAAGCACATTGCCTAGAAAATTTTGCTAGTACATGCAATTTACCATTCCAACCAACACACAGGTACACTACTGAGGTTAAATATAGACCAATTATTCCAGATAACCTCAAGTATTGGCAGATTTTCTCTTAGGATGAACAGATTTACCATTTCTTAAACAATGAAGAAGAATTTTAAAACTCTAAAATAGATACAAACTGTAATATAGATTCAGATTTGGATTGTGAAATAGATAACATAAATGTACATTATAATGATAAACCTATTGTATTTATTCAATCTGACATAGATAGCTTAGAAAAGATAGATATTGAAGAAATCATTGAAGAAGAAATTGACATGTTAGATCTCAAAGATAATTTTTTGCCTAAAGGTTTAACCCCTTTAGAAGATCTCTTTGACTCCAATAATGTGCCTAAAAAGCCAAAAATGGAGCCCGTTAGGTATGATATTGAGGAATGTAAAATTGGGACAGAATTAAAGCCAAAAATTATAAAATTGTCTAAATCTTTACCTCTAGAAGAAAAGGAAAAATACATTGATCTTTTTAAGGAATACCAAGATGTTTTTGCTTGGAGTTATAAGGATTTCAAATCTTATGATACAAACATAATCCAACACAAAATTCCAATAAAAGAGGATAAAAAACCATTCAAACAAAAATTGAGAAGAATTAATCATGTTCTATTACCTTTGATAGAAAAGGAAGTAAAGCGAATGTATGATGCCCAGATCATTGCACCAATCAGATACTCTGATTGGGTTTCAAACCTAGTTCCCACTAGAAAGAAAACAGGTGAAATTATATTATGTGTCGACTTTAGAAATCTTAACAAAGTGTCTTTAAAGGATAATTACACTTTACCAAAGATGGATCATATATTACAAAGGTTATTTGGCTCCTCTAAGATTTCTTTGTTAGATGGTTTTTTCAGGATACAACTAGATCCTAGTCCAAAAGGAAGATCAGGCTAAAACAACTTTCACCACTCCTTGGGGCACTTTCATGCTTGTGAAAAAACCCTTTGGTCTGATGAATGTAGGAGCAACCTTTCAGAGAGCTATGGACATAGCCTTTGCAAAGGAAATTCATGATTTTCTGGTAATTTATTTAGATGACATCACTGTTTTTTTCCAAAACAAATAATGAACACTTGGTTCATTTGAAACGAGTTTTCATTAAATGTAGGAAATTTGGCATCTCTCTAAATCCTAAGAAAAGTCTATTTAGATTAGAAGAAGGTAAGTTACTAGAACATATAATCTCAAAATAAGGAATTAGAATTGATCTTGCTAGGATAGAAGAAATTCTGAACATCAGTCCAACTAGAAATATCAAAGAATTACAAGCTTTTTTAGGTAAGATTATTTTTTTGAGAATATTTATTTCAAACTTAGTTGAAATCATTAGAGAACTGAACAACATGCTCAAAAAAGACTCAATTCTAAAATGGACTGTTGAAGCCAAACAATAATTTGAATCCATAAAACGGGCTTTAACTTAAACACCAACCTTAATCAGTCCAGATTTCAAAAAAGATTTCATAATTTTTTCATTTGTTTCTGAGCATACTATTGTTGCAGTTTTACTGCAGAATAATGATCAAGGATTTGAACAAACTATAGCTTTTTTTAGTAAAACCCTTAGAGATGCCCCTCTGAAATATAACATAATGGAGAAAAAAACCTTAGATTTGGTTAAGGCCATCGAAGACTTTAGAGTTTATATTCTCGATTCCCACATAATTGCCTATGTCCCTAATTTTGTAGTAAAAGACATTCTTACTCAGGATGGTCCTGATGGAAGAAGAGGTAAGTGGATTGCCACTATCCTAGAATATGACATAGAAATTAAACCCACAAAACTCATTAAAGGACAAGGATTAGCTAGGTTAATGGCTGAATCTAATTGCAATGCACTAGATATAAATTTTATTACTCAGGTTGATGACTAGGAAGAGATGGCGACTCCAATGATCAGTGAAGCCTTTCTAGATTCACCTTGGTACTCAGATATTATCTTTTTACTTACAAACTTACAAGCTCCTCCTAAATTTTCAAGGACTAAAGCTAGATTTCTAAAACTTAAAGTAATAAGATTTTGTATCTTAGATAATGTACTTTTTTGGAGATATCATAGTGGGATATTATTGAATTGTTTACTAAAGGAAGAAGCTAATAAAATACTTGAAGAATTTCATGCAGGTGACTGTGGAGGGCATTTATATTGGAAAAATACTACTGACAAGATCCTTAGAGATGGTTTTTACTGGCCTACCTTGTTTGCTGATGTTAAAAAGTTTGTTACTTCATGTCACAAGTGTCAAATTTTTTAAGGCAAAAAGAAATTGTTACCTTTACCCTTAAAGCCTATTTTAACTGAAATACCATTTCAACAATGGGGTTTAGACTTCATTGGATAAATTCACCCCCCATCTTTTGGCCAACATAAGTGGATTTTGACTGCCACTAATTACTTCACAAAGTGGATTGAAGTTATTCCTACTAGACAAGCCACTGATGTAGTCATTATTTCTTTCATAGAAAATAACATTTTGTCAAGATTTGGATCCCCTTACAAGATAATTACTGATAATGCAGCAGCATTTAAATCTAAAAAGATGATTTCCTTTTGTCATAAATATCATATTACCCTAGGTCACTCTACTACATATTAACCCCGGGGTAATGGCCTAGTTGAATCCTCAAACAAAAGTCTTGTAAATATCATAAAAAAGTTACTTGAAGACAACAAAAAGACTTGGAATAAAAGTTTAGTCTATGCCTTATGGGCAGATAGACTTACTACTAAAAATTCTATTGGCACTTCCCCTTACCAACTTGTATATGGAATGGATGCAGTTTTTCCATCATCCTTAGGTGTTCCAGCAATGAAAATCATTCAAGAATCACAAGTGGAAATAAATGATATACAAAGGAGAATTAATCAAACTATTCATCTACAACAAACAAGGGAAGAGGTCTATAAGAAATCCCAAGTCATTTAGGATAAAATCAAGAAAATTTTTGATAGAAGAAGTAAAGAAGATGATTTTTACATTGGATATCAAGGGTTAAAGTGGGATTCTAGAAGAGAAGATAAAGGCAAACATGGAAAGTTTGACTTTCTGTGGAAATGACCTTATGTAGTCTATGGATATAGGGGTAACAATGCTTTATTTATCAAATATTTGGATGGAACAGATATACAATAAGGACCAGTAAATGGTAGAATGCTCAAGCACTATTATTCATCTGAGCTAACCAATAAAAACAGAGGAAAATTATTGGATCATCATGGTCAAAGTTGAAGGCTACTAGTTAACAGTGTTCTTCACATCTCACAAAGAGATGCCATCCCCATGTGAAGCCGATGTTAGGGTCCTATAAATATAGGATTCATAATTTTGAATTGACTTTTGATAGTCTTGTGAAATATGTACATACCTTGCTTTCTGCAAGTTGTGTTCCCATATTTGAAAAAATAAAAAAATAAAAGAAAAGGAAAAATAATAAAAAAAGAGGGTAAAAAGTCTTAAAAGAAAGATCAAAGGACTTGGAAAAATATAGACCCCAAAAAAGAAAAAAGATAAAAATAAAACCTGAAAGTGAGCAAGTCCAAATTCCACTACTTTTTACTTTTCTGAAAAATAAATGATTATGGGTAGAGTGTCAATAAATGCCACAATACATGATAAGTTAAACTGTTTAATCTTAACTTGTCATGTTTTCAATTTCATGTTTTAGATCGTGAAAAAATATTTGTCAGACAATTTAATCTTGACAAATCAGTAGATAAGTAGAGAATAATGAGGAGCTCAATAGTTTAATCTGAGCCCTCAGATGAAATAAGGTAGATCTAGTTAGTTTATGCTTTAACAGAATAAATATCTCAAGGTTGCAAGCCTAAATGCACCTGCCAAATGAATAAAAAATGTTAGAATGAGACTGGGTAGGTAGAAAGAAGTGGAGAAAGCATGTAATAAATGATTATCGGGAAAAATTACTAATTTCCCTTCCCTTATAGGTATTTAGTATTCTAAACTATCAATCAAACAGGCTCAAAGCATTTCTCTGACTTTTTTGGGACTGGACCCAAGGCTCGATGACTGGCTAGTTGAAAATATTAAATTCTTATGTTAAATCCCCATTTATCATTATTTCATCTCTCCTTCATACATTATAACTCCTTTCATAAGTAAAGACTCCTTCTTACTTAATGAAGCAGATAAACCCATCTAATTAACTTCCATTCATTCAGAAACATACAAAAACCCTCAAAAATACTTTATATTAAGTATTGGTGAAATGATAAAAAGACAAGCTTTGCTTTACTTTTAAACTTAGTCATTTTATGTATTTTTGTGTGCATTACATTCCCCTTTTCATATTAACTTTTAACTTAGTTTATTAAATCCATAAATAATACCTTATCCTACTTATTTAATTTCCTATATCTAAATACCCCCAAAACCCACTATTCTAAAGATTTTAGACCAAAGTTATTACCCATGTGTTAAATTAAAACCCAAATAAAATTCCCTTTGGTCTAAAACTATCATTAAATAAATATCCCGCCCCTATGGTCGTTAAACCATTCGAAAGGTTTAAAAACTATATAAATAAAGTAAATATTGTACTTGTATGTGTTTTATTAAAACATTCCACGATGTTTTAAATAATAATACATTGCAACAACCCCCCGCATAATTCTATAAACCAAGGTCTTTTTGAATTAAAACTAAGGTTTATTTTTCATAAATATTAAAACCCTCACCACTTATACATATAAGCCAATGTATATAATTAACCCTTGCCACTTCTATATATAAAACCTTTCACCCACATCCATTTTATAAAGGTTTTAAACCATTTTTTAATCCGACAGCCCCCGTATAAACCCCAGTCCCACCTTTCCTTAAAGATGTAGCTTTCTTTTTGACCTCGACCCTTCACACCTGATATCAAGATCCAATGGTCCAAATGTGATATCGTGTGCATAAAGTAATCGAACGACCAAATTCAAAATGCACGTGAAATGGGTAGTTTTGCTCTTTTCTCTCTCCTTGACGTGTCGAGATTGTATTGGATTGCGTTCATTTGGTTCTAAACTGTTTACTGCCCAATGTGCATGCGATAACTTCTCTCCAGTTTCATTTCAAATTCTGAAACCACCTCCTGCCATTAACGAGACCTACATTTAATGACAATTATGGTGATTGAATCAAAGGTTAAAACCTTTGGTTAATTTTTTTTATGTCATCTGCACATTTGCACTCTGATATAACTCTTCCTGAACCTTGTTTAAAGCCATTTGAGCCCTGATTATCAGTTTTTTTGCCCAAAAACCTTTTCAGTTATCAAAATTAAACCTCTGAAGACTGATTGAGAAGCTTTGCACTGCTCCAGACAAACCGCTGAAACCCGAGTTTCAACTAAAAACCTCAAAAATCCTTTTCAGAGCCAGATACCTGCAAAAGGTATTTTCTCAAAATTGAAACCTGTAAATCAAGTTAAAACCATCTTTAATAGAAGCAAACCTTTCATTAAGAAATTCACCGAACCAAACTTCCTAAAAATACCAAAAAAGAGGCCAAACCCTAGCAAAATTTTCCCAGGAAACCCTGTTTTCCATTTCAAGCCTTTTTAAATCCAAATTCCTCGAATTTCACAGTATAAAGATCAAATTTAAGGATTTAAATGGCTAAAACCTTTGAATTACCTTAAAAACCCATTTTTTCAAACAAACTAACTCAGAAAACCCTTGTTTTCTGTTTTACACTAGTTTTCACATCCTCATATAGACTTAATTGAGCAAAAAGCCCAAAAGAAACCATCCTTAATCTAAATTTCTCAGTTTCCTCTCCATTAAAATAAAAACTCCTGCAAATAGTCTAATCTTGCAGTAGTTACTCAAAATGCCTAAGAAACAGAGCACAAGTAGACCTGTAGGATCCAAAACACCTAAATCTGAGGGATCCAAAGCCCCTAAGCCTACCCTAGTCATCACTGCCAAATCTGATGTAACAGTAAATCCCCTTAAACCACCTGTGGTTGCTGCTAAAATCATTCCTTTGACTTATCTTGATTATAAAATTGCAGACCCTGTTATTGAGTTTAATTTGCTAGATGTACACAATTGATTTTATGAAAAATATCTAGACAAAGATGATATTCCAATTTGGGAAATCCATTTTCCTAAGTATATATTCCCATTGACTTATCCTACTCAGAAACTCATCAGAATTTGTCAAAAATACTATGAGCCAGATCAAAGGGCTATAGTAAAAAAAAAAAAAAAAAAACAAAAACCTTTTTACCATTACAACCCAATCAATTAATCAAATGCTTCAATTACAAACTGATCCCCAGGTAGTCCCCTTGTCTATAGAGGCATTAACTCAATTATACCTTGGCATAGATTTCCCTAAAAGGTTCACGATATTTCATAATTTTATGCCTTCTCATGTTGACATTCCTAAGATAAATCCTCCATACTCCACAGCTAAATTTCCTGAAGGTTCTAGACAGATTATCTCTATGCTATATTTTATCCTTGGATATTTTACAGATGACTATACTAATGAATCTATTCTTGGTTTCTTGTCCACCATGTCTCCTGGTCAACCTCCAGTGGTCATCTTTGACTATGCTGGTTTCATAGCAGATGCCATCCATTACCAGTTGACTAAATTACCCACAGAAGGAGCTTTTAGATATTCATCTTATCTTTTCCATTTGTTTTTATTTTCTCAAGAAGTCAAATTTCCAGTTTCTTTGCAAAAGATGGATGTAGAGGGAAAACCTCTATCAATTATCTTTTGGACTTCTTTAATGAGAAAAGAATCCAGTGATTCCACTTGTTCAGAGTTTTCAGAACTATTTTTGCATCCAGCAATGAGCATATTAAACAAATCTGAACATCCTAGGATCAATGAAGAAATGAAAAGAATATTATAACTTCTATAGCAGAACAAAGTTGGAGATTGGTACCTCTATGAAAAACATACTGAATTAAGGATTTTTGGGTCAAACTTGTTACCCTACATGTTAGGTCCCTATATTACTAGTATATTCCCTTATTGTTATTAGTGTAATCCTCTTATTGTTATTATTGTACCCTTGTAACCCCCATTTTGTTATTATTGTGCCCTTAAATTATTATTGTTAGGTCGGCTAGGATTACATTATGGCCCCATGGACTCCTATATATAGAAAGGAGGTTTTGTAAATTGTATCATCCAAGAATTGTTCGTTTATGTAATGTATTGGAGGTTTCCCCCTCGAAGTGGCTTATTTCTAAGGCGTTGATATCTCTTTTCTTCTATTTTTGGAGTTGGTTACACAACATTTGGTATCAGAGCTTTGGATTCTAGGGTTTCGTTGCTCCAAACAGGTCATCATGGAATTTTCACTGTAAATTTTTTTCTACAAAGTTTCAGAAGCTGAAATTTTTAGGGTGTGAAGCTGCAATCTTGAGGAACATCATCAAAAAATTTTAGAGCTTGGTTCGAAATATTTTTGGAGATATGATCTGTGGAAATTGGGTCTTTTTTCAGGCTCCTAAACAGTTCATCGTGGCATTTGCACTATAAAAAAATTTCTACAAAGTTTCAGAAGCGGAAATTTTTAGGGTGTGAAGCTAAAATCCTAAGGAAAATCGTCAAAAAATTTTAGATATTGGTTCGCAACATTTTCGGAGATATGATTTATGGAAGGTAGTGCTTTTTCAGGCTCCTAAATTTCATCTCAAAGAAGTGATTGTGGGAAAATCTTCATGACTCTCTCTCTGAGCATCGGATTGGAGTGCTGTAAAAAGTGGTCGCAAGTACATGGACCTTAGTTTCTTCACTATCAATTTCAGAGCTGAAGGATGAAACAGTGACATGTGGCGAGTCATACAAGTTCGCTCTACTGAACCAGTCCATAATTTGGTCACTGTGGGAGATTGGATACAACTTTTTCTTGGAGAATCCAAATCAGGTCAGACCTGTGGCATTTGAAAGATACTTCAGAGGGCTACGTTGATACCAAAATTCAAATATTGAAGTTCTGCAATCACAGAGATATTCCAATTTCAATATCGAGCTCCTCAAAAGCAAGAAAAAGGTGTGTATTTTTTTTTCCCGAATTGCATAAGTCTTGTTTGAAGAATCAATTTGAATTGATTCCAAGGGCATATTGTAGAATATATATTAGCATTGGGTTCTAAAATATGCCCCGTAAAAATAATTCAACACCCATTAAGCCTTCAGAAGGCTCTACTATGACTCATGAAGATGAAGAATTGCAACATGATCTATCAAAATTACAAGAGAAAGTGCAACAAATTTCACTCTGGCAAAGAGAAATAAAAAATGAAATGGAAGTTTTGAAGAAAGGCGTGGAAGTGAAGATGGACGGTTTGAAGAAATGCGTGGAAGCTAAGATGGATGGCATGGAAGTAGACATGAAAGACAACATGTAAAACATGAAGAATGATCTAAAAGTAGACATTGAAGGTTTGAAAAAGTTGATACAAGAAATGTTTCCTAATGGTGAAAAGATAGTAGAAGAACCTCATGATGAGAACAAAATAAATGTTAATCATGATTTCATAAACTTTAATGTTGGCGGGAAGAACCAGCATATTCCAAAAATGGATATGAGGAAGTTTGATGGAAAGGATCCTGTAACATGGATACTACAGATGGAGCAACATTTTGATCTCCATAACGTGCAAAACACACAAAAGGTATGCATTGCAACTTTACATTTAGAAAAAAATACATTTGTATGGTATCAATGGCTTTTCTCCCATAAAAAAATTGTCACTTGGTCAATTTTTACGGAGGAAATGATAGCACATTATGAGGATACAAAGAGAAACACCTTATTTACCCAATTGATAAATCTCAAACAAAAGGGTTTAGTGGGGCAGCACATTGAGGACTTCCAAAAATTGAATATAAGGGTAACTGATATTATAGAGGAACACAGGATCGATCTCTTCATAGGCACTTTAAAGGATAACATCCAACATGAAGTTCATGTTTTGGAACTGGATTCATTGGAGAAGGCATTCAGGTTGGCAAGAAAAGTTGAATGTAAAATAATGGCGACAAGGAAGCCTACCACTCAATTCTATAAAGAAGGAAGTGTTGATATGCCTAGATTTCCACAACCTACAAGGTTGACACCACAAAAATTGGAAGAAAAAAGAGCAAAAGGGCTTTGCTACAGTTGTGATAGAAAATACACTAAAGGTCATAAGTGTGCTGAGAAGAAATTATTTACATAGATTGTGAAGAGGAAGAAGAAAATGAACAAGAAGAGGATATACACCAGGAACCAACCCTAGAAGAGGAAGAAATGAGTTCGACCATATCATGTAATGCATTGGCAGGAATTACCACTCCTCAAACTCTCAAGATAGAAGGACATATCAAGAAGAAAAAGGTAATAGTGTTGATTGATTCAGGTAGCACCCATAATTTTATTCATTGTAAGGTAGCCAAGGAATTAAATTGTTTCCTATACCCAGCACGAGAATGTCAAGTGATGGTTGCAAATGGAGGAACTATAAATTGCTCTGGAAAATGCCATAATATCAAGCTAACCATGGGGGAATATGTATTTACTAGTCCAATGCTTTCCATTCCTATGGGAGGTGCTGATGTTGTACTAGGAGTACAATGGTTACAATCTTTGGGGACAATAGCTTTTAATTTTCAAGAAGTTTTCTTGAATTTTTTTTCAAAAGGAAATGAAGTTGAATTATGGGGTATTTCCGACAAGCCGGGAAAGATAATAAGCTCTAATGTCATGACAAAGCTTCTAAAGAAAGAACAACGAGGCTTAATTGCACAATTATGCTCACTAGAAGTTCCAACATCAAAATCATCTATTTTTGTAGATCTCCAACAAGTCTTGGACAATCATTCCAAGGTGTTTGAAACTCCCAAAGGACTCCCACCTATTCGTGATCATGATCATGCTATTCATTTGATTCCGGGAAGTGTTCCTCCAAACATCCGGCCTTATAGATATCCTTACTTCCAAAAGAGCGAAATTGAACGTATGATTGCAGAAATGTTAGAGGCGGGTATAATTCAACCTAGTCAAAGTTCTTTCTCTGCTCCTGTAGTATTGGTACACAAGAAGGATGGATCATGGCAAATGTGTTCGGATTATAGGGAGCTTAATCAGCTCACCATTAAATACAAATTTCCCATTCCTGTGATTGATGAATTATTGGATGAATTACATGGAGCAATTTATTTTACCAAGTTGGATCTTCGTTCAGGATATCATCAAATTAGAATGAAGACTGAAGATATTCCGAAAACAACATTTCAAACTCATGAAGGTCATTATGAATTTTTGGTCATGCCTTTTGGCCTTACCAATGCACCTTCTACATTTCAAGGGTTGATGAATTCCATTTTCAAACCCTTCCTTAGAAAATTTATGCTGGTATTTTTTGATGATATACTAATCTATAGCGGGTCTTGGAAGGATCATGTTGAACATGTTGACAGGGTGCTCAAACTATTGCAGGAGAAACAATTATATGCAAAAACATCCAAATGTTTCTTTGGAGTACAAGAGGTAGAATATCTGGGTCATATTGTATCTCATGAGGGTGTTAAGGTAGACCCTAACAAAATTAAAGCCATTAAGGAATGGAAAGTCCCCACAACCATAAAGAAGTTGCGAGGATTTCTCGGGTTAACAGGTTATTATCGCAAGTTTGTTAAGAATTATGGGAGAATAGCAGCACCTCTAACAACATTATTGAAGAAAGATGCATTTTCATGGACTCCTGAAGCAATTAAGGCCTTTGAACATCTTAAAGAGGCAACGTGCCTAGCACTGGTCTTAGCTACGCCAGACTTCACAAAAACCTTTATTGTGGAGTATGATGCCTCAGGAAATGGAATTGGTGCTGTTTTAATCCAAGAAGGAAGACCCATTTCTTTTGAAAGTCGTCCAATCAAAGGAAAGTATTTACAGAAACCTGTTTATGAGAAGGAAATGTTAGAAATACTGCATGCACTAAAGAAATGGCGAACTTACCTAATGGGAAGACACTTCAAGGTAAAAGCTGATCATGATAGTCTTAAACACTTTTTGGAACAAAGACTATCTTCAGAAGAGCAGCAAAAATGGGTCACAAAGATGTTGGGTTATGACTTTGAAATAATCTACAGAAAAGGAAAGCTTAATGTTGTTGCGGATGCACTCTCAAGAAAGAATGAAGAGGTGGAAGCATTGCTTTGTGCCATTTCTATTATCCAACCAGATTGGATAACCGAAGCAAGAGATGAATGGAAGAAGGACAAAGATGTATGGACACTCATTCAAAATTTGCAGCAAGATCCTAGTACATCTGATACATTTAGTTGGAAAAATGATTCCTTATGGTACAAGATCGCTTATATCTTTGTAAGAATTCCCAACTAAAACAAAAGATTCTTTTGGAATTGCACACTTCTCCTTTAGGAGGACACTCAGGATTTTTAAAAACTTACCACGGGGTGAAGAAAGAATTTTTTTGGGATGGCCTTAAATCTGATATTCAAAAGTTTGTGGCGGAATGTTTGGTTTGCCAGCAGAATAAAGTGGAGACAATTAAGACCCCGGGACTTCTACAACATTTATCCATTCCAAGTCAACGTTGGGAGGAGATTTCAATGGATTTTATCACAGGTTTACCTAAGTCCGAAGGAAAGAGTGTCATCATGGTGGTAGTTGATAGAATTACCAAGTATGCACACTTTTATGCATTATCTCATCCATTTAAAGCAAGTACAGTTGCTACTACATTTATGGACAGAATTCAAAAGCTACATGGAAGCCCAAAGGTTATTGTGAGTGACCGAGATCCCATTTTTACTGGAAATTTTTGGACGGAGTTATTTTCTTGTTTGGGTACTCAATTAGCTCATAGCTCATCTTATCATCCTCAATCTGATGGTCAAACTGAGATAGTAAATAAATGTTTGGAAGGATATCTTAGTTGTTTTGTATCTGATAAACAAACACAATGGGTCAAGTGGTTACCTCTTGCTGAATGGTGGTATAACACTTCCTTCCATGCTGCAGCAAAAATGACCCCATTTATGGCACTTTATGGATATCATCCACCATCCATCACATCATCTTTAAGGGAAAATTCGAAGGTTCAAGCGGTGGAAGATCACATCGAGCATCAGCAAGAAGTTCTCCAACTCTTAAAGGATAACCTGAATTTGGCACAAAATCGAATGAAACAACAGGCAGATCAACATCGCAACGAGAGAAGTTTTGATGTAGGAGATTGGGTATTTTTTATGGCTACAACCATACAAACAAATGTCCCTCAAGCAAGCTAAGAAGGATAATAAATTATCACCAAAGTACTATGGTCCTTACAAGGTGTTGCAAAAGATTGGTACTATGGCATACAAATTGGAGCTTCCTGCTTCTTCACGAGTGCATCCGATTTTCCATGTTTCATGCTTAAAGAAGGTTATAGGTGAAAATATTCCAGTTCAAACAATATTTCCAGAACTTGATGAGGAAGGAAAAATCATATTGGAACCTAAAGCGGTCACGGAAATAAGAACTCGACAGCTACGGAATCGATCAATTTCAGAGTATCTCATCAAGTGGAAGAACTTACCCACTGAAGATTCTACATGGGAGGATGAGAAGTTTATACAGAAGCACCCAGAGCTACTCAAGCGTTGAGGACAACACTTTTTGAAGGAGAGGGGCATGTTAGGTCCCTATATTACTAGTATAGTCCCTTATTGTTATTAGTGTAACCCCCTTATTGTTATTATTGTACCCTTGTAACCCCCATTTTTTTATTATTGTGCCCTTAAATTATTATTGTTAGGTCAGCTAGGATTACATTATGGCCACATGGACTCCTATATATAGAAAGGAGGTTTTGTAAATTGTATAATCCAATAATTGTTCATTTATGTAATGTATTGGAGGTTTCCCCCTCGAAGTGGCTTATTTCTAAGGCATTGATATCTCTTTTCTTCTATTTTTGGAGCTGGTTACACAACACTACAAGTTTCCCAAGCATGTGTGTATGAGAATTTTTTCACTTGAATATCTTAGACAAATTCTCAATGCAGATTCAATTAACTTTATGGCAGCCAAAAAGAAGACCTAGTTTAAGTTAAAGAATCAAGTTGGGCCATTCACAATCAACCACAGAGATGTGTAAAAGGAAATAGCAAAGACATTATCAGAATTTAGATTTGATGAGAGTTTTCCATGGAATTATGATCCACAAGGGATCTTAAGCAAGCTAAGGGTGAATTGTAAGTTAACACCCTTTATCCATGAGTCCAAGCTTGAAATAGAAAAGTTTTCAAATCAAATTGAATGGAGTGAAAACACCTTGGTAGAGGCAACAAGCCAAACAGGAACAACACCAACTTTGGAAGTTTCCAAACGACCAGAAATATCAATAAAGAGAGACAGAGAGGAAGGAGGTTATACAACAGAGACAACAACTGAGAACAAATTTAAAATAATCTATAACAAAAGGCTTAAACTCAGTTTATTTGATAAGGAGAAAGTGACAATTGATGTTGATGAGACAGATGATCCAGTAACCAATGATGATATAGCCACAACCATAATCAATGAAACACTTATGGAAATAGAAAAGGAAACAACAACCAATCAAAATGACACATCGATCATTAAGAAGCAACACAGCATGTAAGCCTCTTCCTCATAACTAGCTGAGGAAATTGACTTGGACATCAAGGAAAGGTATAAGCTAATTAAGTAGAAGAATGAGGAGATAAAGATAGAAATATATTCTCAATTCCTGAAGCAAAAGTTTGGAAATCAGAATAGGTTATTATTAGCATTTGAATATTCTAGCAATAAAATGATGATGTCATTTTTACAGCCTACTACCTTAGCACCCAAAACAGTATCAGACTATAAAAAGGTGGACCTTGAGGTAGACACAGAGAATATTCATGAGCTGGACCAAATTGAGTTCCACAGGCAAACCTCTAAAATGCTATATTCTATAGTGGCAACCAAAGAAATGAGTGCCAATAAACTTCAAAATAC